>BFEA01000158.1:2102900-2124761 GCA_003427395.1 Chara braunii | reverse complement strand
GGGGGGGGGGGGGGGGGGGGGGGGGGGAGAGGGAGGAACTTACCATACTGGTCTCAGAATATGAAGATGCCCCCATACATAGCCCACTCTGTTTGTTTGTTTGTTTGTTTGTTTGTTTAAGTATTGGTCAACAAATTAAGATCCCGAATCGTGAAGAATACAACAATGTGAAGAGTCGAGTCCCGTCACACCAGAAAAAAAAACAAAAAAAAAGGGAGGAACCTCCTCATCGCCAATGCAGTATAGGGCTATGTATGGGGTCATTTCTTACTTGTCTGGAATGCCAGATAGGTGGTTTGGCACACTGCTCAGACCGAACAAATCGATCGGGCACATCCAACACCATTGACGGTGGCTTAAACCACCAGTACATCGCCCCAGCCAACTTGAGAATCACGACGGAGCCTCTCCTAAAAGTTTGGAGGCTCCGGGCAACCAGACCCAAATGGCTGGCAACGCCAGCATAAACTAAAACAAAAACGCCGCACTGGCGCTTCGGCAAAGCTTGGCGCGCAGCGGGAATCCGCCTCGCACAAAAGAGGCACGGCACGGACGCACTGGTCCTTTCAAGTACCCACCTCTGAGATTGGCATGGCAAGTTTCAGAGTTTGAGCACTGCTCGCCGCTGTCGCCACATCAATACTGCTGTGCTTACAATCCTTTTAAGGTCCCTCCTGTTCGCCGCCCACCCCCACCCCACTTTTCCCCTGTGCCCATCCCTAAATTGGCAACCAAACAATCCTTTAAAACCCGGGTCGGAAAAAAGAGGCTCAGAGGGACTGGTGGTTTTAATGTCATGCAATCTCCAATGAGATCTTGACCATACATAGGCTCCCCTTACCTTGTCCTGTACCTACCAATCAGAAGAAGATGTACATCACCACATTCAAGTTGCAGTAAAGCACATCCAGGCTGTGAAGAAAACAGGCATGCTGCACCGTATCCCTTGTGGGAACCTCCCGTAATGTTCATGCAAGGAGAGCACATGGGAGCCTCCCTTAATTTTGCCGCCGCAGGCATGCCGCACCAGATCCCTCCTCGTTCAAAGCCGCATCTTCTGCGCTGCTGCACTCTGCAGTGAGGAAACCTAACATTCTGATGACATCTCCAAATCTTCATGACTCAGGTAAGTCTCATACACAGTACACCCTCAACAGAATCATCATACAGTCGGTCTTGTGAAGTTCAAGCTCTTACAGTGGGTAGAATGCAAAGTACGATAAGCGATTGATTACATAATCGAGCAAAGAAGGAAAGAAAACTCATGCTCCGTGAGGTCTCATGCAATTGAGGGCAGTTTGT
The DNA here is from genome assembly GCA_003427395.1 of Chara braunii. Classification (NCBI taxonomy): domain Eukaryota; kingdom Viridiplantae; phylum Streptophyta; class Charophyceae; order Charales; family Characeae; genus Chara; species Chara braunii. The sequence goes on along the minus strand of BFEA01000158.1, from coordinate 2,123,459 downwards.
TTGCAATAAATTCCTGAAGGATTGACCGCTCTCTCCTGCCAAGATGCAGCAGCGCATCACTTGCATCAATTGATATGGCTGTCCAAAGTACAAAAGATGCTTCTCTCGCCGTCTTCCTTTGTTTTCAAAAGGGTGAAGCCGCCTTGAGATATCATCATTGAGCTGACCGGTCCCAGGAAATTCAGAATTATTTTGTTATGCTCAGGCGGTCGTCTGGATTCGAACTCTGGTCTGTAATTCAAGCGTTCGTGGATGTACCAACTTCTCTCACCTTCTTCTCTTTGCTGATACCAGAAAACCGTAACACCCAGCCATCAAGCAACCATCTCCGATCTCATCAGACGCTGCTAACCTGACCTGATAGAGAGCTTTTTTGTGTTGTTGCACCTCCTATGTATACATACGCCGCACCCAGATCGCGTTTGTGACTGATGTGCCTTTGCCAACGACCTGGACGGGGGCTGTTAACGTCTGGCTCCAGCAAGCCGGGCAGTCATAATTTCACAGTCCTCGGATGAACCCGTGCCTTCTCGGCATCGATGATTGCACAGATCTGATCGACAGCCTTCTGCAGCTGGCCCTCCGCATTGACAACAACATAATCAAACTCGCTCATCCTTATCGCTTCCTCTCTCGCTTTTTTCACTCTCACTAGCATTTTTGGGACCGTTTCTGTCTTTCTTCGAATGAGCCGGGTTACCAGCGCAGCCTCACTCTCGGCAACGAGGAAAATGAACACTGCCCCATCGCCAACGATCGAGCGGATCGTCGCCGCACCCTGAACATCAACACGGAGCACTACATCCTTCCCTTGGCGTATACATGACTGCACCTGCTCCTTTGGAATCCCTTTGTAATCGCCGTACACAATGGCATGCTCAAGGAGTTCATCGCCATCGATCATGCGCTGGAAATCGGACTTTCGCACAAAGAAGTAGTCCACACCATCAACCTCGCCTGGCCGCATCGGTCTTGTCGTCGCAGTCACAATAAATTGCAATTCCCCCCTCGTTTCCTGCAGCCTCTGTAGCATCAAGGCAGAAAGCAAAATGAGTGCTCGCCCAGAGCCCCACAGCAGCATACGGACGATAGATCGGAAAAAAATTCAAAAAATGTATAGTTATTATGTAATTATAACTTATATAAGAATAAACTTCAATAAAGTTTTCAAAATTCAGAGTCACGGAGTAATGTGCGCGAGGTGGTGGGAAGCCATGCCCCAATCCTACCATAGCCGCTTAGATGCCAACTCACTTTTTTTCATTTTCTAAGACGCTGACTCCACCCTACCCCCAATGAACAAGCAACGCCCAGAAACAAGCAGCGATAGCCAGAGTGTCAATGCCCCCATACGGGAACCTCTCCAGCAAGCAGAGGATGTGTTGGGAGGTGCTGGAGAGCAGGGGGCGACAAACAATACCCAGAACCGCCAAGCAGAAAAAGAAGATCTCAATCAGCTATGGCTGCCCAGCGTGCTTTTGCTGGCACTAGAGAAACAAAGTGTCCCTTTGAACTCCATGCGTCCCTGGGTATGGCTTTCACTACCAACCTTCAGCCTATGCCTTCACGGAGGAGCAATAGCGGTTTGATCAGAGTTGAGCCACTTAGCGGTGCCATCAGCAATCATGTCGGGGTGGTAATGGGAGGAGGAGGGAGGAGGGGGGGGGGGGGGGAGGAGGAGGAGCAGTAAGTTCGTTCAATGGGAAAGCAACCGCCATAAGGGGTTAGAAAACAATGTGACAGGATGAGATGGGTGAGAGTAGGAAGCCATCAACAGTAGATGAGCTCAAGCAGGATGTCTGGACAACAACACTGCAATGTGTTAAGGAAGAAACGTGTGAGGTCGCACATACGGAAAGGACTGAGAGAGGTGGTGGTATGATGGACCGGACTGTTCTAATTAGACAACAGGTTTCAAGTTTCAGGGCCACTCGAGCCGCAAAAGACACGAATGTAGAGTTTTGAATACAGGACAGAGAGAGCCATGCAGTCTCTGATAAGAATCAGGGATAGTTACTGGAGCTCCCATGGAGGTTGCTAGGGTGGTAGTCTGGACACCAGTACGGACTCAACTGCTGACTCGCGGAAAGCAAGGAGCAACTGGGCATGCACGTGTGAGTGCAAACAAAAAGAATGAAAACAGAAAAAGAAAGAAAATTTGAGAGGAAAGCTGGGGACATGACAGGTGAAATCAGGGCTATTCTCCAAATGTTTGTTTAGCATATCCAGGGTAAGAGGGTCGTTTATCTGTGGAAGTTAGGAATAGGGTTTGAAGGGTAGATAAAAGAGCAGCCCAGATCGTGCAAAGATGGTCACTCCGCGCCATCTCAACTTCTCGTGCAATCCACTCTGCTGACAACGTTGGAATTGACTCCGTTAACCATCTCCTCAGCTCGTCATGCTTTCTCACCTTATCACCCATCCTTCCCTGCGTCACTTGCCCACCCAATCAATATCCCACTTCTTTCTCATCTACCTCCTCCTCGTCCTTTCTCTTGTCTGTGTCCTCCTCTTCCTCCTCCTTCTCTTCCCCCCCCCTTCCTCTTCCTCCTCCTCCACCTCCTTTCTCTCCATCAGGTTATCCATAGCAGGGCACATGCCACCATGATATCCAAGCCTCCTTCCATTGCTCAGCCTTTCCAGATGCAGTACCTCCTCGTCGTTTCTCTTGTCCTTGTTGTCCTCCTCCTCCTCCTCCCTCTCCTCCTCCTCCTCCTCCTCCTCCTCCTCCGTGCTCCCAGTCAGGAAATCCATACCAGAACACATGCCACCATGATATCCAAGCCTCCTTCCATTGCTCAGCACCTCCTCGTCTTTTCTGTTGTTCTCCTCCCCCTCCTCCTCATGCTACCAATCAGGATATCCATACCAGAACACATGCCACCATGATATCCAAGCCTCCTTCCATCGCGCATCCTTTCCAGGTGCAGTACAAGTGAGCTCAGGTATGCAGTAGGAAACCTTAAACCACCACTATCTCTGAGCCTCTTTCTTCCGAGGCGGAAAAGAACTGCACGCCAAGCTTGGCTGAGACGCCAGTGCAACTTTTTTTGGGGGCGGGCTGGTGCCGCCACCCATTTTGGTCCGGTGGCGCCCTTGTAGGTTAGCTTTGCATTTCAAGTTTGCCTTTGAAGAGTAGTGGCGGTTTAAGGTAGGTAACCTCATATCTGAATAGAGCACATCCTGTTGCAACAGAGTGAGGGTCCCGACTGCTTAGTTGCCAGGGTCATCGTGAGCAACACCTTTACTTGAAGGCACACCCCAACCATTCATGGAGGTGCACAAGTAGGCTGCATCTGCCTTGCCAAAAAGGCATGCTAAACCTGGTTGCCGAACCCCAGAAGGGGTCACGGGTCCCCAGGGGTTGGCGCCCTTAAATGACCAGTACGATTCCGAGGTATTTCATTCCAACGTGGCGGTCGACACCTCGTGTCCTTCAGGGCTCAGCCTACCAAAAGGAAAAGGCTGGCAGCACCAGGGAAAAAGACGTGATTTTGCACCAATGGTGGATGGCAGCAATCGGGCTTGGAAAAACGAGGATCGGACATGCATGTGGCCCAACCCTGAGGACGCCTGGGCAAATTTCAAACATAAAAAAAAACACAAAAAAATAGAAAACCAAAGACTAATTCCAAACAGAAAAAAAAAAAAGACTGATTCCAAACAGGAGAAGAGTCTGGTGCAAGCAAACAATCAGGGCTCCTTTTCCCTCTCTCTGGTGTTGAACACATACTGAACTGTGCCTCACATGCTTTCCCCCTGCACGCCCCCCTTCCCCCCCTTGTGTGCCACCCTCCCCCAGCAGAGTCGTACACGCCTGGGTGCACTCTAATGACAGATGACCTCAGGGCTGACGCCCGACTAGCAGCAGGGCAGGATCAAGTCAGGACGGTCGGAAGGGATGGAAGACAGCACAAAACAAAAAAATATTTTAATAAAGCACTCTTGGAGAAACGACGTGAGGAGGCAGTGAGCCATGCGTCCTCTCCAGTGAGCCATTGGCTCCCACTGCACCCCATGACAGCTGTGCTCCTTCATTTGAAACCCGCACACACTGCCAGGGCATGCAAACCCATTGGCTTCAAAAAATGCAGGCCCTGGCAGTGTGCGTGGATTTTGACGTTCAATTTTCAGAAAAAGGAAAGAGCACGCTGGTGGGCTTCCACTTCAATGGGCACAGTACAGCCCCTCCAGCGGGAAAAACAAACAAACAAACAAACAAACAAACAAACAAACCAAAAACTCTTTCGCTCGCCCGAGGTAACCCACACGACTCGCCTGGGTGCCCAGCTGGGGTGTATTACAGGCTTATATACGGCCCCCAGTGCCCCCCACTTCTCATTAGAACCACATGGCAAGTGTTAAACCACCAGTACATGGCCCCAGCCTTGCTGAAAAAAAAGAAACTCGTCAGCTATGAAAATTCCAGAGGCTCGGCCTACCGCATCACCACAATGACTCGCGGCGCCAGCCAAAAAAAAGAAAAGAAGTGTGCCACTGGCAGTTCTGAAAAGCTTGCCGCGCGGTATGGCACCTGCAGGCCCAGGTGTACTTACTGGTAGTTTAAACTGCCAGTTCACAGCCCCAGCCTTGCAGAAAGTTTTTTGTCGTCACAAACAAAACTTGGAGGGGCCGCGCGGCATGGGGCGCCATTGAAAAAAAAAAATCTGCAGCCTAGGAAGTGGTGCGGGTTCCACGCTGACACCCGCGGGCCTATGTATGTTCTACTGGAGCTTTAAACCACCGGTACACCCACGCTGCAGTGCGCACCAATCTTTTCCGAACGGCCAGCAGTGCAGATTTTATCAGGCACCGCCAGCCATTGTGGTCCTGTAGGCCCGAGGAGTGAAATTTTTGGAGAAGGCGACGAACAAATCTCCATAAAGCTGGGATCGTGTACTGGCGGTTTAAACCACCAGTACACGGCCTCAGCCTTGCAGCAAAACAACTTGTCACCACAAGAAGTAAAAGGCGGGCTCGGGGCAGGACGGAGCGTCAGAAGGTTTTCCAATTTTTGGGCCCATCTCAAATCCATACGCCCCAAAAAACAAAACAAGCTTCGGCCGTGATTGCAGTTGGATACACTTTTTGGAGTGCTCGTGCGAGTTTGCCCTCAGTGAGGGCACTTCAGCAGAACGTAGAACACGGGGAGCAGGACTGTCGGACTCTCTCAAAAAAAAAAATAATAAAGCCTTTGGCCGTGATTGCAGTTGGATACACTTTTTGGAGTGCTCGTGCGAGTTTGCCCTCAGTGAGGGCACTTCAGCAGAGCGTAGAACACGGGGAGCAGGACTGTCAGACTCAAAAAAAGAACAAAAAAAAAAAGGCCAACACCGCTTTGGCCGTGAAAGTGGTTGGATGCATTTCAACGTCACTAGTGTGAGTATGCCCTCAGCGAGGGCGTTCTGAGCAAGAGGAATATGCGCTGCCTTGCTGGCAGGGCCAGGAAGAAAAACACAAAACGAGAAAAAAAGGAAAAACAGCAACGTTTCCCTCTCCCCGTAATAGTGGTCAGATGCATTCAGGAAAGTGATCGTTTGCGTATGGCCTCCATGACATCCTTTCACGACATCATTGCTCTCTGGCATGTTTGTTCCTTTCTTTTCTTTTCTTTTCTTTTTTCCCTTCAGGCAGACCGCCGGCACCAGTGCCACTTCCGAAATTCCCACTGCAGGTACCCTCACGCAGAAGGCTCGGAAAATAGTGGCGCGCAGTGGGCAGGTAGGTTCGGAATTTTAGCGGGTGTACTGGCGGTTTAAGACATCACAAGGTTTTTTTTCCTCATTTTCAATTTCCCTTTTTTTCTCTTTTTTTCTCTTTTTTTTCCCTTTTATTTTCCTCTTTTTTTTCACTTCTTTAAAAAAAAAATTAAACTTTTTTCATTTATTAAATTATTATCAGCACAGTTCTCAATTCATTATCAGAACGTGTTCTCAATGTCGCCATGTGCGAGGATTTGACCCCTCGGAAGTGCCTGGAAAGGCCTTGCCCGGCCTACGTGACGGTGGGCCTGCCAATATACAGGCCAGTGTGATCACCCTCAAGGGGTCGTATATGTGTGGGGAATGAGCCCTTGCATGGGCCCTTAACAGACATGCACATGTTCTGGGAGGAGGCCCTCAGCAAGCCCTGTGCCCGCCCTAAGTGAAGGTGGGCCTGAATATTCACAAGAGGCCAAGATTTGACATCTTTTCATATGTGGGTATCAGACAGTGGCAGCATGCCAGTTGGTTACAGAGCAACGTGAGCCTCTCTAGGCTCTTTCCAGAAGTTGCAGCCTCGACGGGCAGTTGAGCCAGGGCCCCGTACAGTTAAGGCCCTGGGCGTGTGCTTTCAGAGGCCGACACACATACAACGGCCACGGGCCAATGAGATTGCAGCATTGTCGGCACATAGTGGCCGAGAGCCAATGAGATCACAGCGAACATGTGGAGGTCCGTGGTTTGCCTGGACGTACCCAACTGTAAAGGGCCCAGGCCCATAACTGCAACTGGGCCTGGGCGCAGGCACTGAGGCCCGGAAGCTACTGGATGCTCGCCCAGCCAGGACCAGAGGCAGCAGAGGCCGAGCTCACTTTCCATATAGGAAAGTGAGCATTGCTGGGTGGGGCTCTCTGACCTAGGCAGGCAATGCGGCCACGCTGCTGCGTTGCAACTTCGTGATCTGCGCGAAGCTGCCGGCTGGGTCCGACGCACGGGCGCTGGGGTGTGAGGTGCACTGCTGGGCAGTGGGCGCACGGCAGCCATAGCCGGGTTGCTGGGCGCAGGACTGGATGGCGATGATGGTCTTTGGGTGTTGAGGACGCACACTGTGGGAAGTCAGGGATGATGAGGAGAGACGAGATACATACCTGGTGCATGAGGGAGGTCAGCTATGCTGTTGACGTCATGTACATTGGTCTTCAAAGTCGAAGTGAGCCTGTTGCGTGAACGCTGGTGTAGTAGGATAGGCGAGTAGTGTAGGCTGGGCGCTGGTGTTCACCATGACTGAACACCGGATACTGAATGTCATTTGACTGGAGGGTATGGCAAATTCCAGTGTCCAGGAAATACTACAAACAAAAGAATGAAGGGGAAATTTAGGGGGGTGAAAGAGATGATAGGCGCTGCCTCCGGGGGAATCCGTTCCATTCTGCCCTGGTAGGCGTTGCCACCAACACAGGCAGTCTGACAGGTTTGGTGAATTGTTTCTCGGTTGCTGATGATTGCAGACACGACAAAAAGAGAGGGAGAATGACTTATTCTTCCTCCTCCTCTTTTTTTTAAGAGAAGCTGCCTTCTCCTCATATGCGAGACAGCTGTTTTTTCCCCCCCTTTTTTCAACACTACGGCGACTACGCTATTTTCTCGTCTCAATGATTGCCACCTCACACTAGCTACCTACCTACATACCCCGCGCTATCTACCCATATATCATATCTAGCATGGTCAGCATAGTTCTGAGTCTATCTCCTCAGGGTTGAGCCTAACCCCCTAGCACGGGTTGGGAGAACGACTTATTTGAAGTTATTTCTCAGTTGCTGACAGATAGCAGACATGGCTAATGGAAATGGGAGAGTGAATTAACTTCCCCAGGTGTTTATGGTTGCAGACATAACGAACGTAGACCATACAGAAACGGATAGAAACACAAATGCAGAAGAAGAAAGGTATATAATATATATTATATATAAATTTCATGTCCGGTTTTAAAGGAGAGGTAATCAACTGTTTTCTATTACCGATTACCCCCCTCGCAAAACTAAATTTCGTAAACATCATAGAGGCAGAATGAAAGGGGTTTCTATATCGTACCTTGATGACAGAATCTTTGCCGACGCCACTTGGGCCACTGATGACAATGATCAGAGGGGATGGTGGAGGGGCCTGTGGTCCTGTTCCCAAAGGTCCCCCCAAGGAGCTCTCCACGCTGCCGAGAATCGCTCCAGAGTCCATAGACCCCTCGCTGCCCATAGCCTCTGCCGTCTTTACATCCAATTCTTTAATCGCCGGCTTAAAGTCTGTAACCGAGCCAAATTTTGATGGGAGCGCCATGGATCCTGCTTCTGTTTGAGCCCCTGACATAGTGAAGCCTTGTGATTCCAGCACCCCTATATTGGCAGCAGTCGCACATGCATATAGATCTTCTCTCCTGCCGATGATCCCCCATTTACGCACTGGGTAATCGTGTTTGTTATCCGACGCAAATTTCCACTGCAGTGCTCCGTCTCCGTTTGGCGAGATTTCTGTCTTCCGCAAAACAACGAATTACTACATGGCATAAGCAATGCATCCCACTGACATTGTTAGAACATCATCCTAATCATCATCATCATCATCATCGTCATCATCACCGTCATCATCGTCATCATTGTCATCATTGTCATCATCGTCGTCATCGTCATTACCACCACCACCACTACCACCACCATCATCATCAACATCAGACACTCGCTACCATTACACCAAAAATGGCATTTGTTGCTACCCGAAGAGAATTGTATGAAATTGGGGACGAAATTAAACAAAACTGAGCGAAATTGGGGACGATATTTTTTTCACTTTCTTTCTTTGTTCCTTTTAAAAGGGAGACGGCCTTGAGATATCAACACTGAATGATTGAACCGATCAGCCCGTATTTTACTCTGATCATCTTTCATTTCATCTGGATTCGAAATTGTGTCTGTATTTCTACAGTTCATAGGCATAACAACTGAGCTAGGCCCGCCAGTTGGGGACGAAATTGGGACAGATTGGGAATGAAATTGGACAAAATTTCACGAAATTGGCTGAAATTTCAGTTCCAGGGCCAGAACAGGGGTTATTGGGCGAAATTGTACGAGGATACAAGGGGAGAGGAGACTTTAGCAAAAGTCCTTTTTCAGGGCCAGAACAGGGGTTATTGGGCGAAATTGTACGAAGGACACAAGGGGAGAGGAGATTTTAGCAAAAGTCCTTTTTATGAACAACGCTGAACATCAACGGCGGATTCGTCATACCACCGACATTTTCTCTTCAAATCTGATCTTCGTAGTTTATCCGATGGTTGCCTCATTGTTAGGATGTACGTGTATGTGTATATGGCCATTCTTGTTTGAATAGAATACCCGAAGAAGATGGATGGACTTCGTTGCCCCAGTGTCGTCACACAGGGATCCCCAGGGCATGAGCCGAGGTTGTCGATCGACCTCCGGACCCCCGCGCAGGGACCTCTGGTTCCCGACCCCCTGGGGTGAGCGGGTCCCGGGGGGAGCAAATTTCAGCTTTTTTTTTTTGCTTCCCGGCACTCCCCGCGAGGAATAATGCGGGGAACCGCTTTTTTTCCCCCCAAACTGGAACTCCGCAGAGCCAAAAAAAAAATTCCAGCCGACCGCCCCTGCGGACCCCAAGGTGTCTTGTGGCTTTATATGCCACAGGTTTTTTTTTTTTTTTTTTGGGGGGGGGGGGGGGAGACGGGGGGGGGGATCCGGACCCGGGTTAGCACCCCCAAACCCCGTCGGGAGTCCGCGCCGGGGGGTGGACAAACCTGCGTTGCCTCACATCACCAGGCCCCAGTTTTCCAACCTCTGTAAGAGCCAGAGCCAGTAACTATATAGGTGGGTAAAAAATAACTGCAAGGAAAATGCGCAGTGCAAATGACAGAAACCAGATTTTGCATCATCCCATCAAGAACCAGAAAGGTGTGCTCGAACAGAAAGCAGCATGAACCAATATATACACCAAATAAGACCAAAGCAATGAGCTCAATTAACAATGTAAGCCCCCATCTTGCCTCCACCACCAACGTGTCCAATGGCACTCTTCTATATGGCGCTTGGCGCCCAGACTAGGATCAGACAGCACCTAGACTAGCCTATCAACTAATGGCACAAACAGGTTCTCTTCAGCAGCAACCCGATGTACATGAGTACCCCACCCATGCGGTACACCTCCCACACCAGGTATGTCCCCTCGCACGCCCCTGCCTTGTATTGTCCCCACAACCCCCGCGGACCACCACCATACCCTGCCGGCTCCCTGTGAGCGCAGCCTGGCTATGGCTGCCTCACTCGCTGCTCCTTGCAGCTCTGTCCACCTGCACCCGTGTGCGCCCTCCATCCCGAGCCTGTGCTCGGCCTGCGCTCCAGCAGCACTGCCACACGAGTGGCATGCCAGAATATGCCTGGATCTGGCTTCCCACTTTCCTTCATGGAAAGTTGGCTGGCTGGCCTGGCCTGGCTGGCCTGGCACATGCAGTCCTAGTAGCTGCGCCCCAGGGCCCTTCCAGAATGTGCCTGGGGCTCAACTGTGAGGGCCCTGCGCCTCTGGGCCTTTGCAGCATTGTCGAGAGGTTCAAGGCCTATAGATAGATATCAGTCTGCAGTGATGTTCCCGCCAAAAGTAGGTGCCACGCCGCGTAGAGGCAAGTGGTGCCCAACCAACAGGCACTGCAGGTGGGCAACCAAAGCACATCATGTGGAGCAGTCCGCTCGTTCACCCGCCAGTCATGCTGCTCTGCCGAGAGGACGAAGTGGGAGAGCTGCTGGAGGTAGAAGGTGCAGCTGGAGAGTGATGGAGATCACCTCCACGGCTATGGAGGCATAGTAGGGGAGGTAGGAGTAGTCCTAGGCTATGGAGGTGACGGAGAAGGACCTCTGGCCAGGCTATGGTGTAGTAGAGGTTGAGGAAGGAAAAAAAGGTTGGAAGAAGACTCACCTTTGGCTATGGTGGACCTGCATCTTCACCTCCAAGGTTGGCACTGCATAAAGAAGGTCCCTGAAAGGGGGACTTCGTTCCCGAGAATGGGCTTGGTGGTGGATGATGGAGACGGGATGAGAGCATTTGTGTTGCCTTTGAAAATACCGCCATACACATGTGCCAGAGCGAGGTAGAAGGCGGGTGGAGTAGGCCAAGGGAGGGCTCTTTACAAGGCTGGCAGTAACAAGGAGCAATCGGACATTGATTATGGATCCTGCATTCACTGTATTGTTGTTTTTTATCTATCTATATCTACATAATACTTCAAAGGAATACTTGAAAGGACTCGGAAAAAGTGGGCCCTGTAAGGCGCTTTCCATGGGCCCAACGAAAATCAGCCCCAAGCAGTTGTCTGATGGGACACAAGATGCCCCGCAGAGTTTTTGGGGCATGGGGGTCTTTTTTTTTGGTTCGCAACGTCGCAGTGTCAAGGACCGCAAGGCCATACGCTTTCAGGCCCCACATTTCATTTAGCCGGTGAGTTTCTTTTTTTCGATTGTCGTGTGTTGAGCCTCATTTCACTTTTCACTTTTTGACATCACGCCTCAGCAGGTGGTGTTCGTTCTCTTCAATTGGGGTGTCAAGGGCAACCCCCGGTTCCGTAGCTGGCAGATGTTCATCCATAGTAGTCACGTGGCCCGTAGCTGGCTGCACCACTTACCAAATGAATCTTCTGATTCTTTCGCGTGGGTTGCAATGAATGGCATCGTCTCACTTTCAAGTTTTGCAAAGTCGACCAGGAACAAACCTTACAAGCTGGTTCGGGAGATCAAGCTACCCTAGCCTAATCCGAGTCAACTAGGGAAATTAACCTTAGAAGAGGGCAGTTGTGGCACGCTGGCGCGCTAGGGTCCATGTATTTGAAAGGATTCGTGAATCTCAGAGTTCCAGTTCCAAGTCCCAAAGTCCCAATTCCCATTGTGCCATATTCCCAACCGGTAGGTCCGTGCTGTATAGGACTAGTAGTTCAGATTTCAGGCCAAGTCAGTAGCACTTAGGTCCGTACAGTCCCTAAAGCTAGGAAGGTCCCACCCAGTCTGTGCATCAGTCAGTCGCAGTTCAGTCCGGAAGTCCGCAATGTTCCGGTTGCCGGAGGCCAACTGTGGCTGCAAGGTACGTAACCCTGTAAGTCAAAGTCAAAGTTAAAGTCAGCACATTGTAAGCGCCTTATAAGTCAAAGTCAATGTCAATGTCTTGGAGGTAAAGTCCGCATTCTAGCTTAGTCCTGGGGTAGGTCTAAGTGGTCCGCACAGTCCATAAAGCTAGGAAGGACCCGGTAGTCCCTCCGTCTGTCCGTCAGTCAGCCGCAGCTCAGTCCAGAAGTGCAAAATGTTCTGGTGGTCGGCTTCTAGCTTAGTCTTGGGGTAGGTATAAGTGGTCGTACAGTCCAGAAAGCTAGGAAGGTCCCAGTAGTCCCTCTGTCTGTCCGTCAGTCAGTCGCAGTGGTCAGAGGCCAACCGCTGCCACAAGGAGTAGGTCCGAACCCCAGTTAGCCAAAGTCAACGCCTTATAAGTCAAAGTCAACGTCTTGGAGGTAAAGTCTGTGTTCTAGCTTAGCCTTGAGGTAGGTTTAAGTGCTAGGAGGTCGTAGTCCGGGGTCTTACCGGATTGACTGTTCTGCGAGTACCCGTGTAAGCCAAAGTTAACACCACCTTATAAGTCAAAGTTGACATGTTGGAGGTGAAGTCCACACTCTAGCTTAGTCTTGGGGCAGGTCTAACTGGTAGGAGGCCATAGACCGGGGTCTTACCGCATTGACTATACTACGAATACCATTGACTGTACTACGAGTACCTTTGTAAGTCAGAGTCAACATCTTATAAGTCAAAGTTGATGTCTTGGAGGAAAAGTCCGCGTTCTAGGTTGGTCTTGGGGAAGGTCTGAGTGGTAGGGGCTCGTAGACCTGGGTCTTACCGGATTGACTATTCTGCGAGTACCTCCGCCATGGATGATCTCCCATTGTATGCCCTTCTCCTCTTCTCGGCCCTTTGCCGCCCCCCTGTTGCAGTTCATTTTCCCATTAGGGTTGTCATAGGCTTGCCAGACATCCCCTATGACATCGGGACAGTGGGAGAGAGATACCGGGCCAGGAAAAGAAGCTGGAGAAGAGTACGAGGAGGAGGAGCAGAAGAGAGAGCAGAGGAAGAAGACGAACGAGGGGGAGGCAGAAACCTCCACTGAAGGAGAAAAGGAAAAGAAAGAAAGGAGGAAAAAAGTGGTAGAGGAGGAGGATGCTAGGCAGAGAAGGGAACAGAAGAAGAAGAAGAAGAATTGGAGGCAGAGGAGCAGTAGATAGAGTTGAAGCAGAAGAAGAAGAAGAAGAATTAGAGGAGGAGGAGCAGTAGATAGAGTTGAAGCAGAAGCAGAAGAAGAAGAAGGCAGTGAAGGGGCCAGCCACTTGCCTTCCAGTAGAGCTACAATGGCAGATGGCGCCTCTTCTTCCCTGGCGTATGCCGTGTTTTACCAACTCCAAACCGCTACCACTTGTGTTAGCCAGATAGAGCCCAACAACTGTTGAACGCATTAGAAAGGGTGAGAGGAGAGCAAGAGAAGGCCTGAACCAAAAGCAGGGGTTGGCTAGAGCTAAGGAAGGGATGGACAAAATGAGAGAGAACTTGGGAGGTAAAGAATACCCTAGAAGAATAAAAGGCGGTTGCTGCAACGGCACTCAGGGTCGCTAATGATGCAGAGGCAGCCTTGACGCGCATTAGGGAGCTGCAGAAGTGGCAACATACCCCCCCCCAACGGATTAGCAGATCAAGTGCATCCCTAGTTTTCGCTTACCAGATAATGGATTTGACAACAAGTTTAAAGAAAATATTAAAGGAGCATATGGAGAGAACGGAGAAGAACATGGAGGAAGTTATGGGAAAGAGAGGAGGCGGCGGGGCGAAGATGGAGATGAAGACGAAGATGGAAATGGAAATGGAAATGGAGATGGAAAAGAGCAAGGTCCATGAAGGTAAGGAAGGGAAGGAGAAGACAGAATGCCTTATTAGGCACGGTGCGACCCAAACTGAAGTTGCCTGAAGGACTGACTTATCTGGGTAGCCCAAATTTGCACGTACATGAATATGGATAAAGTGCCCCGGCGTGATAAAGGGAGTCAGCACAACGACAGCTCCAAGGGGGACAAGAAGGCATGGGTCATGAGCCACGTGCATGCCGCTGGCTATGCGGACAGAATAGATATCTACTATGAGACCCTGACCTTGGACGACTTCTTGCTGATCTATTGGACAGGTTCAGAGTCAAGAACCAAGGAGTCATAGCCAAAGAGGAGATTATTAATATCCACCGCATTCCTACCGCATTCCTTGGCATAGAGTAGACGAACCATGAGTACTCGCAGATTTAGAGTTACTGGTACAATACAGTCATAGCAATGATAGATAGTGGGTTGACTACCGTCTTCACCCGAATAGAACGCCCTGTCATTATAGCCGTATTTGGGCCAACCTTCAGTCCAGATGCAGCGATAATGACCCGGCGCCTTATTCGGGTGAGAAGATGGTAGTAGTTCCATTTCGCGTAGGGCTATCGTGCAGCTGCATTTAGGTAGGCATGAATGAAAGTGTTAGATTTGTAAGAGCTAACTTTAGGTTTCTAATGTAACCAACAACTCCATACTCAGTGTGAGTCAATACCTAAGGGACATGAGGAGCTAACTTCCAGTTGGAGGATGGAGAGAAGGTTGAGAAAATGTTTTACTCTCTGGCTCCCTTAGTGGAAGAGGACTGACCTTTCCATGTACTCCTTGGTAGAGATTAGAGTACAGCAGCGAATGCAGAATGCAGACTTGCCGTTAGGAGAAGGATAAGTGCTGGTTGTTCAAAAAAACGAAAAAAGTGCTGGTTGCCAAGTCAGGAGCAGCCGAGTTTTTCTCTGCAGTAACGCAGCCGCTGAGTTTTGAACCCTGCGGTAATGCAGCCGCCGAGTTTTCAACTGAGGCCTGTAGGACTTTGGCAGGCTGCTAAGCAAGAGTCGGTAGGTTCTCTGCAGTAATGCAGCCTCTGAGTTCTGAGCCCTGCAGTAATGCAGCCACTGAGTTTTGAACCCTGCAGTAAAGCAGCCGCTGAGTTCTGAACCCTGCAGTACTACAGCCGCCGAGTTTTGAGCCGGGGCCTGTAGGACTCGGCAGGCTGCTAAGCTAGAGTCAGTAGGCTGCCGTCCTTCCCAGAAGAATAGAACGCAAGGTCATCATCATGCATCCCCATCCCACACGCCTTACAGACAATCCTACATTAATAGCAGAGGTCAGATGCCAGGATAAAACACAGTTCTGTTTGTAAAGAACTTGCACAATAGGGTGAAGATAGAGCTGCTTTTGCTCAATTTGGCTCAGATCCGAGACTAACAGAAGTGTTGAGACAACCACAATATAGTCCAATCTCGATTGAAAAGCAAGTTGTTGTTATACAACCTATTTTTGGGTGTGATGCAGCCCCGACGAGGACACATCGAGCCCAGGGGAAGACAGAGGCAGTAACCACACTGTCATCATGAATGTATACAAGCTTTTTTTTTTTTTGGTCTGATGCAGCCACGATGAGGGGATGATACATGCTCAGTTGGGGAATGTACCTACAGCCAAGGATCCGCAATGTGATAAAAAGGACTGAATGGGCAATGCAATGTTAGTGAGACATCAACAAGCAATGCACACCCTGATACATACGAAATGGCACAAAATAGCGCCGTGGAAGACTTGGATATAAGTCCTGACCTGACCGCGACTGACACGACATCCCATCATACATCACACATGTGAGAGGAGGAGGGACCACACACAAAGAAGAAAGGTCCCTCCTTGTACACGCACATGGGGAGATACCACAGACGTGAGATGGGGGGAGAGATGGGATGAAGATGGAGGCGAGGGAGAAGACCAAGATCGCAATGGCGATGTCCAAAAATAGTCCCTGCCGATGTCCAATCAATGCCTGTCTCAAAATGTTGAATCAGATCCTGGGCGCAATGCCCCCTGCAACCCCTGCCTGTATCCCTCTCCTCTCTCTCTCTCTCTTGTATCAGAAGAAGAAGAAGAAGAAGAAGAAGAAGAAGAGGAGAGGAGAGAGGGAGAGATGGAGGGGGAGAGGAAGAGATCGTCTTCCCTACTGTCTCACCTGCAGGAAGGCCGCCGTCACCGACTACCGCGTGGTTGTTGTCTTGTGCAGGTCGCGAGCGGGGTCCCAGCTATGGCGCCAGGTAAGTCCGCCGTCCGCAGGTATGGCCTCCGCCCTCTCCTACCTACTCCCCTACCTCTAGTCCGCCGCACAGCGCTAAGCTGCCACGCTGGTCCAGCAGCGTGTCACTCGAGAAGTGAGATACCCGAACTGTATGTTGCCCAGCCGCTGCCCAGCTATATGTAGAGCTGGGCCGGCTGGGCCTACCTGGTGCTGGCCTCAGAAACGGCCCAGCTGGTCTGGGTCCCTACCGGACGTCCAGACCATGCTGCTGATGCAGCAGGCGCAAAAACGCGCCAGGCCTGGATCAGGCCCCGTTCCTGTGTACCTGGCCCAAGGCGCTGCCTCGGTGCCTGCGGTCCGAAACGATATTGGTACCATTGAGTCAGGCGCCAAAACGCGCCTGGTTTTCGAAGGGCCTCGTGCCTCTGTACCTGGCCCAAGGCATTGCCTTGGGGTCTGCAAGTCCGAAACGACGTCTGCACGGACAAGGGACAAGACAACAGGTAAGTAAACAAATAAATAAATACATAAATACTGCCGCCTCTATTTGGAATCTGTGGCCTGGGGGCCGCCACGGGCCTCCAGGGCGCATGTCCGATGGCATGCGGCCTGGGAGGCCCTCAGCAACCGTAGGGCCCCTTAAAATGGGCCCGTGTGCAGGCACAGCATGTAACAGGGGACCTCGTGCTGGGGGGCTACCGCCTGTCTTCCCCCCAGTGTAAAAGCGGCTGTTTCTATACGGTAGCCCACCTCTAACGGGTGGGGGGTGGGAGCAAAGTTGTGCCACAAGTTTGATCCAGTTGTGGCAGGACTCAAGACATCCCAGCATCGAAGCGTCAGAGGATCACATTTCATAGTTATAACTACATCGCCACAAGTATAGATTCCTCTATACTACGGACCTTCTCCCTCATACTGCTCAGCCTGAACAGCAGCAAAGCCAGAATCAGAAAAGCCAAAAGAGCACCAGCAAAAAGGAGAGCCGACGAAGAAGCGGACGCTGACACCCAGGGGACCTGGGGGGAACGCAGGAACTGCTGAAGAGCCCCAACGCAAGGGACTATAAAGAGAAGGGAAGCGGGGGAAAGAAAAAAGGAAGACGGGAATGAAGCAAGTGGAGACAAGAAAACGACAAAATGGTCTAACTACCTAGGGAAAGAAGACGGATGAATTATGTACCATAGTACAACGACGAGATCGAGGCAATCCATGCTATAACAAATCTCTTGTGTGTTAAAAGTCACTGTACACAGTGGACTGTAAATTCTGTACCATAGTATTGACCCTTGTTTATGAGCGGTAGAGGGATTGACCCAGCTAATTGGAGATGGACCAATTCAATTCAGGGGGTAAAGGAAGAACTTATATCCGATCTCTTCATTCTCTCTCAGTGAAATCTACGTATTATGGTATGCTTCGTCCTAGAATTAACCTAAAGGTTCCGCACAAAGAGTCTAAGATAGATAGTTGAGGCATTTCAATGCGACTAAGGAAGGAATCCTTAAACCACCAGTACTTGGCCCAGCTATCGACGCCGAGCCTGGAATGCCCCTGCGCGCCGATTTTGGCCGAAGCACCGGGGTACCTTTTCGACATTATTTTGGCCGGCGCTTCCAGCCATTTAGGTCCGGTACCCCGAAGCCCTAAGGGCGCGGCGCGTTAACGGGAAAGCGCCGCGGCCGATAACTGGGCCAAGTACTGGTGGTTTAATAAATATTGAATGGTTCCGACACGAGCAAACCTGGCAAAGTGGCTTCGCTGCAGTGGGCAGGCTGGTTGAACACATATGTCTTCCAACCAATGATTGGCTTATAGACAGCTCTACACTGGAGCACAGAGGCATTGCACGGCCATGGTGCAAAATTTTGTAAGTCAGAATTTTTTTACTTCCGAGCTAGGCTACCAGCCGGGCCGCCCGGGTCCCGGGAGGCCAGCCTGTGCAAGGACCAGGGAAAGTCCCAGCCAAAAAAAAAAAAAAAAAAAAAAAAAAAAAAAATCCACAAAAAGAAATTGTTATGCAGAAAAATAAAACGAACAACTTTTGCCTCAGTGTCACATCGAAATTCTTCACCAAATTTAAACCACCAGTACCTTCCCCACTGTTGGGAAATTACTCGATACTGGCCAGTACCTGAACTTTTCGGGGGTCGGCAGAGCCTCGGCGTGGATTCCCAACAGTGGGTACCAACTCATTTTATTCGTTATTTTTTTGTTTTTTTTGTTTGTTTTTTTATTTCGTGGTCGGACGTTTTTTTGGCCGTGGACCAACGTGGACAGCGGCGGCGATGTGGAGACGGTACCGGGTCCCTCCCGCGGCGGTTGTTGCGTGGCAGTTGGCCGGTCGGTGGTGTGCGGTCGCCGGTGGATGGTCCGTGGTGGGCGACCGGGTTCGCGGGGGGGGGAGGGGGGGAGACCAGCTCGCATCGACGCGCGACCGACCCACGTGGGGTTCTCCACGGGCCGCCATCGCCTCTCTCTCTCTCTCTGTCTCCCGGCATCACCTCTCTCTCTCTCTCTCTCTCTTGGCCGCCGTCGTTGTCCCGTCGACAGTACGCGAGGAAGGCCGGCGCACTTGGTGATTGCGAGGTGAGTTCCCCCGCTCTCTTCTTCTTCCTCCTCTTGTTCTTCTTCTTCTTCTTCTTCTTCTTCTTCTTACTTCAACTTCAGAGGACTTCGACTTGAGAGGACTTGTACTTCGACTTCAGAGGAGAGAGATCATTGGTTGATCTATTGGTGATAGTGTAGGATTTGCCGACGGCGGTGTTCTGACCCGACACCGGTTACATCAGGGATTCTGTGTGACGACATTGGTGACTAGCCCCAGATCCATGTCACCTCCGTGTCACCTCCGTGTCACCTCCGTCGTCTCTCCTGCCCCCTTCGTCTGTGTATGGTTGCAGGGATCTGAAGCGCCTTCCATGTTTGGCTTCAGATCCATCGAAAAGAAAAGGAAAAAAAAACAAAAACCAATCAAACCTCGGGCCACGAGTTATATTTTTTTTGAAAAAAATAAAACGAAAAAAAAGTTCCATAACAAATAAAGAATGAGATATCGGAACAAAGCAAGAAACAAAGAAACATAGAAAGGAGAAGAAGAAGAAGAAGAAGAAGAAGAAGAAGAAGAAGAAATAGTGATAAACAGAGGCCATAGACTGTCCTTCGTGCATGTTTGGACAGAAATTTCCATGCTCAACCGCACGCACTGTGCTCAGAAGAAACGCGCTCATTGGAAGCTTTTTTCCCGCCTAAAGAAGGGCGGGCAGTGGCCAGTAGAAGATGACTGGGAATTTCCGGGGAAATAYGGAAATCCTAGGTGCTACCAGCCAATCACGTATTACAAATTCGAAATCCTAGGCGAAACGGGACTTTCATTTCTTTCCCGCCAGTACGCTTGACTGCCGAACAAATTCCAACGTTCCAATTCCAATCCTGCGTACGCAGCAAACTGCCTAGGCTGGCTAACCCGAACTACGGTTTCCTAATACCAGGCATTTACATGCTATCCCTACCGTAGCGGCCGTATGCAGATACAAGTAACCAATGTACAAAAACGATATAGTACTCTGAAAGGTAATGTACAAAAACGATGTTATTCCCATGACTGCAGCTGACATACTAATGTACTTCTCTGAAATTTAGGAGGCTATACAAGAAATACTAATGTACAGTCCCTAGTTAGGGTATCTACAGTGGCTTGAACACCCGTTGTAATCTTGACGCTCCGTGCCAGTAAACCAGGCTCTCAGATAGCCTTTCCCATGGCTCCCTGAGAGTTATGGTGGCCTTAGCAAACCTCGGTAAGGTCGAGAAGAAGAAAAACAAAGGAAACAATAAATTACGGCGGCCCTACCATGTCGCATGGCGGCGATCGCCCGAAGCCGTCTAACCCGACCATTTCATTTACCCCCCTCGAACAACCTATATTTTTTTTTCAAAACAAAAATAACCTTTTCGCTGTCTGTTGCCGCCATAGCTCCAGCGGCCTTCACCTTTCAGAGGCCTCATCGGCAAAGGCGCCACCTTGCACTGTGGAGGTACGGTTACGATGAGGACAGGACAGCGAGGTTAGGATGAGCACAGCGCATCTTGCCTATGGTGGGCGCTATGGATGACAAGGGAGAAGAAGAAGAAGAGGAAGGAGAAGAAGAGGAGGACGAAGAAGAAGAACAAGCTGGAGAAGAAGAAGAAGAAGAACAGGAGGAGGAAGAAGAAGAAGAAGCGGAAGACTACCATCGGTGTTTCTCTTCTTTCTCTTCGTCTGTTTCATGTCCTCCCTCCTCCTCCTCCTCTTCTTCGTCGGAGTTGTCTTCCTCCTCCTTGTCATCGTCGTCTTCCTCCTCCTCACCCTTTTCCTCTTCCTCTCTGTCCTCCTTCTCTTCCTCCTCCTCGTCCTCATCATCATCATCATCTTCGTCGTCGTGTGCTCAAGCTCTGGCTATGCGTCGTGTGTTTGTCTCTCTCTCTCTCTCTCTCTCTCTCTCTCTCTCTCTCTATCTCTATCTCTATCTATCTATCTATCTATCTATCTATCTATCTATTCAAACAAAAACGAATCAAAACAAAAACAAATAATCATTCAATCAATCAATCAATCAATCAATCCTTCAATCCAATCAATACATTGATTGATTGATTGATGACTGTGTATGTGTGTG
>BFEA01000158.1:2066531-2076889 GCA_003427395.1 Chara braunii | reverse complement strand
AGGACAAAAAAAGAACAAACAAACAATATGAAGATGGATGGCGGCCACGCATGCAGGAGTCTGATGAGACAGAAGCAGCGTGACGTACCCGGCGCGTCCGGTTTATCCACACACATGCATGCACCCAACGAGGAGGAGAGAGGGGAAGGAGGGAGGGAGGGAGGGAGTTCATCCCTGGCACGCAGTTGCTTTCGATAAGCACGAGGCTTAGGCGGTGGCCTCGACGCCCAGCATCCCCCGAACACAACGCACCCTCGTCATGACCGTATCGGACCGCAAAGATTGCATAGATCCATCACCATTGCGGGGCGTTGTGTTCGGGGGAAGCCGGTGGGTTTTTTTGTTGTTTCGGTGAGCTGAGCTGCAACTGTCTTCTCTCTCTGCACAGATTCATCATGACCGTATCGGACCGCAAAGATCGCACAGATTCATCCACGATGATTGATGGATGACCTGGCAATTTACTAGACGAATATGTCTCTCTCGGAACTACCTCTGGGGCGAGGTCCCACTAGCAAAGACGATTGGATTGAACGCCTGAATCTGGACTTGTTTGTGAAAACGTGCAGAAAATCGAGATGGAACTGCTGTTCTGCATATCCCTGTTAAAACACGTCCAGATTCAGTCCAGATTCAGGGTATATACATCCACTACGTGGGGGACCTCGGCCCTGGTGGACGGCGGTGAGAGTCTTTTTTTTTTTTTTTTTTTTTCACGGCGGTGAGAGTTACTCGGTGCTCTGCAGAGGTAAGTGTGAGGACTTACACAACCCACCCGTAGGTCTTTTTTTTTTCCCCCGCCCCCCCCATTACCCTCCAGGCGTGCATGACGCCTGGAGGGTAATTCAGGGTATATACAATCGTGCATGACGCCGGTCACACAGACAAACAGAGATTGTTCTTCGATACTCAAAGGGCCTGGCTCCACTACTATCCAAATGTGCAAAATGAGAATGAATCTTCCCCTAAAACATGGAAAGATACACCACCATATTTTTTGTATTTTGTGCATTGGGGAGAGCATTGGAGCGAGGCGCATACTTTCTACTGTAATAAGCGGACGAACGGCACTCGAGAAGGTCAGGCTACCGACTTCCCCCGACTAGAACGCACGGGGCCATTATCGCTGCATCTAGACTGAAAGCTGCCCCAAAACCAGCCAGAACGATCTATTACAGGGAAGATGGAAGGAAAGAGGACAGCTGGAACTTGCACGTGTACGTACCTGATCGTCCATTCACCACGTGCACGACTGCATAGCCGTTCGGAGACCACGTGGGAGTCATCGACCGGCAGCGGGCTTGGTGCAGAGCACTTCCCGCCGGACGTTCCGCTCGATGACGTGCAGTCGAAGATCCCATCTCCATCTCCATCGCCATCGTCATGTTCGACATCGTCTTCGCCTCCATAGCCGTCCGATGAAACATGTCCTTTCCGAGACGATCTACCACGCTTCTGCAGGAGAAGATACCACCTTCACCCCGGCACCCCGCCGATAATCTCGGGCCATACCCATCGACGACAGATCGAGAT
Organism: Chara braunii; assembly: GCA_003427395.1. NCBI lineage: Eukaryota > Viridiplantae > Streptophyta > Charophyceae > Charales > Characeae > Chara > Chara braunii. The sequence goes on along the minus strand of BFEA01000158.1, from coordinate 2,075,356 downwards.
CGATGCCAAGAAGATCCGACGGTTGAAACGCGAGGCAGACAAGCCGAAGCAGAAACAGGCCGAGCATGAGCGGAACTGGGGGAAGAAGAACTAGAGGAGAAGGAGGAAGAAAAAAAGGAGGAGGAGGACGAGGAGGAGGAGGAGGAAGCTAGAGAAGCAAGGACTGGAAAAGGAGAAGGAACATCCATAAAACCGCTTCTTCCATTCGTCGCTCCCATCGATTGATGAATCGAGACAGCATGGGCTGTCATCTGGCACAGATTACAATGACGGATCCCCCAAGCCGCCATGGTGCTTGCCCGGCTAGCCGCCGCCATAGCCATAGCATCCAGCGCCATAGCCACCGCTCTCGAGAAGAAGATGGTTCGGTTTCTCTCCGCCGCACTTCGACTCTGGGGGGTAGAGTCTCCTCTTGCCTGGACTCGCCGCCGAGAGTGGACCGCAGATCACAAGCATCGATCACCACAGACAGCCAGGTGCGGGGAACCTTACTCCGGATCGTCTCTCTTAGAAATTGGACCTCAGTGGCGAGCCTGCAGACTCTGCCGCCAAGCCCCTCCACCACCTCGGCATCGATCTCGCTTCGGCGTACATCTCTCTCTCTCTCTCTCTCCTCTCTCTCTCTCTCTCTCTCTGTGTGTGTGTGTGTGTGTGTCTGTATCTATCTATCTCCGTCTGTGTGTGGCTGTGTCCTTGATTTCACCGATACATCCATCTATCCATCGGTCCTTTGATCAACTACGGGCATACTCATACTGGGCATTTCGTGGATGTATTTGACCGTATTTACGGCCGCATTCGGATGCATCTGACCGCATAACCCCCACACAAGGGCATGTCCTCGCTCGTCTGTGCGAGCAGGGAGAAAAAGGACGTCGATGGCTAATACTGCCTATCTTCGGAAATGCCCCTCGCAGAAAATGGGTGTTGCAGGGAGTGCCCCTCGCAGAAAATGTGTGTTTGTCGCAGGCAGTGCTCTCATCTCATGGAAACTGTGGGCTTTTCGCTCCACTACTCTCCACATGCACAACAGACAAAAAATATGGTGGTGTATCTTCCCATGTTCCAGCGGAAGATTAAGATTAATTCTTATTTTGCACATTTCGTGTTTGCACATTTCGTGAGTACTGGTTGTAGTGGCGCGAGGCCATCCCTGCAACTCGGCGCTCTTCGACCAGCCCTTCTACCGGTAGGGCTTTTTGGCCATAGTAACGCCACGCGTCTCTCCGGTCGAAAAGGAGGACCCCCGCTCCCAAAAACACGACCACAGCCAATGATATCATTGCCTTGGTGGTGACGTGTCCTGTCTGAAGAACGCCAAACCACATTCAGAGGACTGTCCCCCAAAAAAAGGGTAACCGCCGCGACCAATAAAAGATAGCTCAAGGCGTACGCACGCTACCTTGTAATACCGATCAGGGGTATCAAGCGCACTATGACCAACACGGGTGTGAGTCGGACCGTGAGTGCGTTGTGTGGGGTGTGTGGGGGAGTGTTGGCCATAGCCACTGCTGCTATAATCCCTGGGGAGCGGGGAAAGTACATGGGAGGCGCAGCTACTGGCAAAATGCCCCGTCTTTGCGTTAGCGGGCGCAGGTGGCTCCTGTGTGTTGCGGTGCTGTGTGGTTTTTCTTTGCGGCATCATATATGCTATATGGAGCGAATGATCAGAGCACCTTCGGTGCATCTGCCCTGAGATGCAGAGCTTCTACGTGAAGTACCTTTGTTTTTGTTCGCGGATTGTTCGGCGCCACTGTAATATGTCATCCTCAACGGTTTACATCCTTTTACTGTGGGTGCAAATGATTTTTGTTGTTCTTCCATGTGCGACGGTTGTCATCACAAGAAGACTCTTAAACCACAAGTACATGCCCCCAGCCTTGCAGAAAAGTAGACTTGTCACCACAAGAGAAATTCGAGGCTCGGGGAAGGCAGGGGAGTGCGTCCGGGAGAAAGAGGTGGGCCCAACAGAAAAAGGCAAATGGACTGTTGTTTTGCCCGCTGGTACACGTTCAGTCTGTGACAGTGAAAACACATGCACAAACGAGGCCCAACTATAGGGGGGGGGGGGGGGGGGGGGAACGGCAAGACCCCAGAAGGAGCCTGTTTTGAAACAGGAGAGTGGTACATAGCCTCAATCTGCAGAGGCATCATCTTGGGAGCTCTGTGGGAAATAAGAAATGCTAAAGTCTTCAAGAAGAGTACAATCTCCGTTCTGCAGACCTGCAATATGATTAAGCAAGAGATTCGTCTGGCAATTTTAGCAGATTGAAAAAGATTTAGGGTCTCGTTAGACACTCCTAAAAGAATCCTAAAATTTTTAGGACGAGTCCTAAAGGATTTTTAGGATTTTGTGCGGCATCGTTACACGCAATCCTAAAAATCATCTTTTAGGATTCGTCCTAAAAGGTCTCCCGCGGCCGGTTTTCATATGCGTATACGCAGCCGTGTCGCCAATGTTCATCCATTCCTGCCAATGTCCATCCAATCCCCGCCAACGGCTACCGTTCGTGGCCGTTGCCCGCGTCGACCCACAGAAAACCTCCGATGTCCGACCACTGACCTGACGGAATGCTTCTGCACCAGCAACTCCGTGTCGACGGTGCCATGCGCGCAACGCAACGAGTCCGTGAAACGCGGGAATCCTAAATTTTTCAGTAGGTCGGGGGCTATTGGAAAATTTAGGACGATTTTGCCTGGGGAATCCTAAATCCTTTAGGACTCGTCCTAACGCCGTTTTCACATTTTCGATCTCAAAATTGGATTTAGGATTGCGTGCAACCAAGACGCAATCCTAAAAACAGGCACTTTTAGGAATGTCTAACGAGACCCTTAGCTTTGTTAGATTCGGAAGGGTATGGGCGTTGAAGGGTTATTTTGCAGCAGTATCAGATGAGACAAATATGACGATAGCACAGTGGTTGAGGTAATCACTGTTTTAATCAAGGCCGAGGGTGCAGGAAAAACCCAGCCGCTTTAGGCTGTGAAACTACTCGATTTAAATAAGGACTTTCAGGATTGGTAGTTTGATGGAGACAAATTTGTCTTTTTCATGCGGTTCACGGTTTAACTATTTGGAGAGATTCAGTACTGTTTGTAGGGGACAGCGGACCCGGTTTCCAGCAGGATACATTGTGTAGGGATGGATAAGCAGGTTATATCAGGGTAATGCCCACAAGCTAAACTGGCTAAGGCTGCTAGGATAACTCCGGGTTGAATTATGAGGTCCCCCGCCTCGGCTTCTTTTGATGCAATACTAAGTCAATCTTTCCACAAAAAAAAAAAAAAAAAAATTTGAAACAAAAGGAACAGAGTGGCAAAACACCCGCCATATGGTGGGCATGCGCTATACGAGGGCAGAAAGCTCTCAAACTTTAGGAAAAAGGGCAGAAACGCCCGATGTAGGCAAGTATGCAGTGATTCACAGGTTATGTATCCGTGCCCATTATGTGTCTGCATACGGGCGCAAAAAAGTAAAGTGTTCTTGCCTCGTTGGCACTGAAAAAAAAAGAAAAAACGAAAAACAAAAAAAAGAACTTGTTTTTTTTTTAGTGCCTGCCCGAGGAGAACGGGCAGTGTTGTGGGAATCCAGGTGTGTATCTGGCTCACGAAGTGCACACTATGAATCTCGTGTGGACCATGTCGCAGCACAACTGTCAGAGGACAAACGAGGTGCCCTAAGATCTTGCAGACAATCTCGTGTCCTAAGGTCCTCTGCTTTATTTATTTATTTATTTATTTGGGAATCTCTGCGTTATTTTGATTTCAGTTGCCCGCTCTTTTTGCGAACAGGAAGTCATTCATGATGAGGCGCTTGCATTTGACATTCGATATGTGCTACATGCGGGTGCTCTCTCCTGTGGGTGTTTGGCAAAGTGTCAAGTAGTGAAAACGATGGTCTCCTTTTCATTTCACCGCCTGACAGCAGGTCCAGCACAGAGGTCAGTACCGGTACCACCCCAAATTTCCAAGAGTTGCTGCCCATGGCTTTCAAGCTCGACAAAATTTAAAATTTAGGCTCGTACATTTAGGGTCGGGTGTGTACTGGTGGTTTAACGACCCCGTGCGGCAGTTTAAAGTCATTTATGATTGGTAGTTTTTTTTGTCTTATGGAGAGTGTGACTAGCTTGCTGGTCGAAGTTCTACGTGTGGTTGTTCTATCAGGAGGTTCTTTATGATCCGTTGCAATGGTTTGTAGTCATTCACGATTTGTGGTTTTATTCGTCATGTGGGTTCGTTCTTCTCGAGGAGAGTTGTGTGTGTTTGTTGACTCCGCCAGTTTGAGTTATCCGTATAGATCTACGTTGTGTTCGCAGACCAGATTGTAGTTTTTGTCTTGGGTTTGAATTCTGTTTGTTTTCGCTTTCTCGTATTTTTGTGTTGCGGTTGGAAACTCGGTTAGGATTTTGCTTTTATTTGTTGTTTGTGAATTTGTCATTAAGAGTAATGTTTTTGCGCTTTCCTTTCCAGTTTCTTGTGCAGGTTTGGGTATTGGGATGGTTGTTTATCTCGCGGTTGCACTTTTAGGATTATTAGTTAATTTTAAGTTAAGACTTATTGTCATTTGTTTTTTCTGTTTGGGGCTTTTATGTTAGGGTTTGACGTGGAAGGTGAAGTGAGTGTTGGTGGTGAGGTTTTACTATTTTGTATGTGCACTGGAGCAATTGTGTGGAACATGTATTGAATAAACTAGGGTTACAAGTCTCTGTGTCATGGAGCTATTGTGCTAGACACATATTGGATAAATTGGGGTTAAGTTTTTTTTTTAAGTGGTAATTTTGGAATGATTGTTGTCACAACCAGGTTAACCGGCGTTCGGGACCCGAACGCCCGAACGTATGGGACCTGTCTCTTATACACATCTAGATGTGTATAAGAGACAATATATATGGGCCATATATACGGGTAAGGAGAAGCACTTATGAAAAGTGGAAGGAGCGCGAGGTTGGACAGTCCGGAATATACAGAGACAACTAAATTGCAAATTCAAAATGACACTACCTACCGTCTTCCCCCGAACATAATGGACCCTAAAAATGAATGTATACAAGCTATATTTCCGGCCAGATACAGCCAAAATAAGGGTGCGTTGTGTTGGGGGGGAAGACGGTACTACTGAATGGGAGAAGATGAGTGAAAACTAAAAAGTCAGATTACTTAACTTATCCTCACGAACTGAAATCCTTCAACACATGCAACGCTCCAACCAATGCTGGGTGGCGGGAGATCAAGGTGGGGNTGGGGATGCATTCGGTTGTTCGGGTCGAACGCGGACCCAAAAACAAAACAAAAAAAACAAAAAACAAAGTCATAAAAAACATCTGAAAAAGATATATTATGGAGAAAAATAAATTAAACAAGATTTGCCTAAGCATTACATCTGAATTCCTTACCAAATTTGAAATAAAAATAAAATACGAAAAACAAATACTAATAATAAAAATAAATAAAAATAAAAAGATAATTAAATTTACTGAGTGCGTGAGCATGTTTTCGACACTGCCATCTTTGGCGACTTTTCATTTTTTTTTTAAATAGCTAAATGCCCTGAAAATTTGTAGATGTGTACTTCACATAATACAAAACCCACTAAACAAGTTTCAAAAATAATCAAATTGTTTAGACCCCGAACTAAAGTGAAAACAAAAAGTAAAAAATGAAAAAATACGTAGGCGAACACGTTTTGACACCGCCATCTTTGGCGATTTTTAATTTTTATTTGGCTGAGCCAAATGACTTGAAAATTTACAGGCATGTACCTCACGTCATAAAAAACTGAAAAAAAAACATTCAGAAAAAAATAATTATTTTTAGGCCCCGAAATAATTTTTGGCGGGGGCCGAACGCCATCGGGTTCTAACCCCTACCCCGAACGCTCGTACGTACGGAGGTATGCCCGGGGACCTCCGTACGTACGGGCTGGTGACCTTGGTCACGACATAGATTAGGGTTATAAGTTTGCCTCGACAATCTTATAATTGTGAGTGTTGGTGGTAGGTTTTGATATTGTGTGCATTGTGGAACTATTGTGTACGACACGTAAAAGATAGACTAGCATTACGTACATGTACATTGTGAAGTTATTATATTGGATGTGTATTGGATAAATTAGGGTTATAATTTTGTTTCTTAAGGTAATTTTAGAATTTTTATTGTGACATCATGAATTAGGGTTATAGGTTTCAACAATCTTGGAATTGTTGTGGGAAGTTGGTTTTGTTGGTGGTTTTGGAATTACGAATGAGTAACACTTTATAATTTTTTTTATGTGTTTGTAGTTTTCTGATTTTCTACACAGGTGAGGCCCAACCTGAGAAGAAGATCCGAGGTCAGGTGACCTCTGTGATCGATTTACTTACTACCTCATCGATGTAAACCTTGGGCACTAACCCATTTGCAATATATATATAACCTAGTTATTAAAAAAAAACTATAATTTATTCTCACTAATTTTTTTTTTTCCAACCAAAATGTATTTTACCACAATTACCTCCATAGAAGTAGGAAAGTTGTAGTATGAGCATGTCCTCAATTGGTACACTCATAAACTTTTGAAGTTATAGTTTCGAATTCAGATGAGCTAATTAGTGAAATGAAATAATTATACATTATCTGGGTAAGGTTTATGTATATGAGATAGATGAAAAAAATAAAATAATTATAAATTACTTGGGGTAAGGTTTTTCATCTAGCAGCCCCGTTCGAGGTCCCACCTGCACCACACTGCCACATACGGGATTTAGAGAAGTGTTTTTCTCTTATCCCGATTTAAGGCATAATTACAAGATAAATACTACACACACACCCTACATAGAGCAAATGCATTTTGAGCCCCTTTTATATGAGCAAGGAGGTAAAAGGGTTATGATTGCAGATGTATGAATAACACAAAAGGGTACAATATCAAAAACAAACAAGGATGAATGATATGGATACATGACGACTGAAAAAGCAGGGCGAAATAGGTATGAGGTAAGATGAATTTTGTATGAAGATTATGATGTAGGGGAAACCCATGGGAATAAGGGCATTGGGTGCACCTTTAATTGTAGATAGACAAGAAGTCAGGGTGTCCGGATAAGGGGTGTACTGTAGCGATTGGTAGCATAGGGAGTCTCATGGTTACAGATGATCTGCTCGACTAGTTGAAGCTTTGTTATAAACTCGTTGTAATATGTTTGCCAATAATAAGTACCCAGAAAGAATGTGATTGGTCTTACTCTTGTTTTGGGGAAATGAAGTTCCGATAATTTTTCCTCTCATAAACCCCGACACTTATTCTCCATGGCAGTTCAAATCGATGAATACACATGAGAAACAATATTTGACGGTGGAGTAGCTGTCATAATGATATCAATTGTGAAGACAATACCTACTCATTGTGATAAGAATTCACGAAGAAAAAAAAAAAAAAAAACTCAGTAAAAGGTGACAGGATGTATCAACGCACCATGAATTTATATAAAAACATGTGTGTTGTTGGAGTACGAGGGCTAACAAGGTGTCCACATTCCACAAGCGTTAATTTGGAAGTAGTGTGAAAGTCGTAAGCTATTAGAAAAATACATATGCAATTAACCCTCTGTCACATGATGCATGTTGGGCAACGTTTGACCGGGGGGGGGAGCAAACGGAGGGCAAGGTCCATATGACTTCGACGTATGTGTTTGGTGGAGGTCGATAACTCAATATGTGTTTTGGGGCATGGGGTGAAGGGACCACAATGTCCATGATCACCTCTAAAACACTTGCCCATTACCACATGTCGGAGAGTGCAAGCATATTTGGTTACATGTTGTCAAATGTTTATGCTTCACGAACACGTGTTTAGTTAAACCACCAGTACCTCCGCTATTGTTGGGAAATTACGTTATCATGGCCAGTCCCCGAAGTTTTCGGGGGTCGGACACAGGGTCGACAATGTCCCAAAAATCGTAGTTTTATTTTGCCTGTGCACAAAAGGAAAAAGAAAAACAAAAAGGTCTTTGTACTGCAATGATGTCGAGCAGGGTATAACAACGATTTGACCATACTAACCTTAGTCTACCTAGTCCTAGGTATGCAAATTATTTTTACCGGTCATTTGTCTTGTGTATATACAAGGTGACATTGAATATGGATTTACCACCATTTCCCCCCGAATATAACATATGTACATTTATTTAAATATAACATATTGACACTTTATTTGAACATACCATACTTCATACTTAAAAATTGAATAAATATATATATATGCAGGGTTATCTGACCGAACGTTCGGGGGCCCCCCGGCTGGCCCCCAAACGTTCGGGCGTTCGGGGGCCCCCCGGCTGGCCCCCAAACGTTCGGGCGTTCGGGGTCCCGTTTGGGGGCCGAACACCTCCAGGTTCGGCCCCCGCCAAAAAAAGAATCGGGGCCTAAAAATAATTTTTTTTTGGTGCGTTCTCTATGATGTAACCTACACGCTTATAAATTTTGAAGCCATTCTGCTGAGCCAAAAAAACATTAAAAATAGTCAAAGATGGGGGTATCAAAACGTGCTCGCCCACTCACTATTTTGTTTTTTTTCACTTTTAACTTTTTGTTTTCACTTTATTTCGGGGCCTTAAACATTTTATTATTTTTTGAATAATTTTTAATGAGTTATTGATTATGTAAACTACATATATGTAAAATTTCATGGCATTTGTCAATGCCAAAAAATAATTAAAAATCGGCAAAGATGGCGGTGTCGAAAAGGTGCTGACACACTCAGTCGTTTTAATTCTCTTTTTAGTTTTTCTTATTTTTATCGTAGTGTTTATTTTTTGTATTTGATTTTTAATTCAAATTTGGTAAAGTTT
>BFEA01000158.1:2042951-2053884 GCA_003427395.1 Chara braunii | reverse complement strand
TGGGGGAAGCTTATAACACACACACACACACACACACACACACACACACACACACACACACACACACACACACACACACACACACACACACACACACATGGACCCATACCCCTTATCACCTGTCCACAGACAGGGCACGTTGGTGGCATAAGTACAACCCCAAAAAACTCTCTGGTTACTACCTGATTGCAATGACCCAACTGATGTCCGGTTGACATGTGATCAGCATTCCGGTTAACTGAACATTATCGCCGTATCTAGACGGAAAGTTAAGCCAAATACAGGGAATGATGACCACTATGAGGGTATGGTCCATGTAAGTGTCTGTTTCCGCACTTCTGATGACACTTTCCCGTGTACTCATCCACAATACCCTCGCATGGCATGTCCTAACACATGTCGAAACCAGCACAGCAAGGCTCTTTGGTGTGTAGCTTTTGGCCAAGCCCAAGTTCTGGGGTCAAAAGACGGTCCTAGGCCTCTAGAGAGTCCCTACAAAGTTGCTCGATCGGTAGGCATGGGTGTAAGGGTGGAAAGGAGGCACCGAGGGCCTCCAAAAATCAAGTGCAGGAATGGGGGCTTTGAGAGATTAGGTTGGTAAGGAGTGGGGTATGAGGGGGAGGCAGGGGTTGAGGGGTAATGGCAGATAGGTTGGGGAGGGGGAATGGTGGAGGGAGAAATGGTTGGGGGCGTTTGTAGGGGAAGTTCAGGAGGGTTGTGTTAGCGATGTGGGTGGAAATGGACAGCTAGGAGGTGTTTTTTGGCGGGGCATTTTGAAAGGGGGCCTGGTGAGAAGAGCCGGTTCGGGGGATGGGTGGAGTGTCTTAGGGGGTAACTGCAAGGAACCGAGGTCAAAACCAGCACAGCAAGACTCTCTGGGCTGTAGCTTTTGGCCAAGCCGAAGTTCTGGAATCAGAAGTCGGTCCAAGAGCCTCTAGACAGGGCCTAGAAAGTCCTTAGGTCAGTAGGCATGGGGTTAACCCACCAGTACCTCCAGGCCTCTTTTGTAGGAGGCAAATTTCCCATGCGCGCCAAGCTTTGCTGGAATGCTAGCACGACGTCTTGGTTTTCGTTCTGGCTGGTGCTGCCAGCCATTTTGGCCCCGTTGCCCTGGCGGGTCGCTTTGCCCTGTGGCCTAGCAGGTGGGGGTTTTCTGGGGTGGGTCGTGCCACTCTGTAACCTAGCAGTTGGGGGCATGAGGCCTGGTAGAGATTGGACATCGGGATATAGGGGTGAGGCAGGTAGGGTTGGGCTGCTGGAAGGCCCTAAGGCATGTGTTTTTTTCATTCTGAATGCTCCTTTGATCCGAGCTTTGGGGGATAGAGAATTTTAGTGTTCTTGTGTAGATTACACAGTTGTCTTTCTTAGCTGAAGCCGGGTAATGGCCCCGGTATCTCAAGGATTTTTCCATAAATTTCTCAGTTTCTCACTATGATCTTGAATGGGACGCTGGGCTCGGTTCCCAGCACGTGGTGCTCCCCACGAATAGATTGAAGCATGTCCCGCCCCCCCCCCCCCCAAAAAAAAAAAAAAAAGCCTCCGAATTTTCCTGAGAGAGCCTCTTGTTGTTCTCAAGTTGCCTGGGGCCATGTACTGGTGGTTTAAGGGTCAAACGGAGGCACCCAGGGTCTCTAGAAGTCAAGCGTAGGCCCTAGGAAAATCAACAGTCAGCCCGTGCTGCGTGCAGTAGCCCAAGAGTCAAAGAAGTCTCCAGAAGTCAACCATGGGTAAGATCATGCACATCAAAGGCCGATAATCTGTTCCTGAAAGTACCCAAGACCTACCGGTTGAAGACACATAGTGGCCACAACAAAATCTGGGGCCATGCTTATCAGAGAATCTCAGTTTTTCGAGGAGACAAATGAAGGGCAGACCCAGCCGAGTCAACACTACAAAAGACTGGCCTGCCTCCGCTCAGTCGTTCACTCTGCCGTGTGCTTGCTGGAAGTGCTGCAGAACAGCTCTGGGCTAGCATTGGAGGGAGGCAGAACTGAGAAAGAGATAGAGTGAGAGTAAGAGCTGTACCCATAGCTAGAGTAGGATGTGCACTTGCACTGTAGCTTAGAGTGACACAGAGAGAATTGAGGGAGAGATGTTTGAGGGTGATGTTATATCCTGTGTTGAGAGAGGATAGAGGGGAGAGAGAGGGTTACAGGAACTTAGCTGGTGATGTTGATATGTGAAGAAAGACCGCTTTGCTCCAGAAGGCTGGCATTGTCTTGTCCAGTGTTGTTCTTCATTGCGCTGGCTTTTGGGAGCCAGCGCCAGAGGGCCTTTGACTTGGAGAGCGGCTAACAGTTTGACATGGTCGATGTTGGAACATACTAGTTTCTTCAAAACGGTTTATTATACAAATGCTGTTTTGCACATGCTGCTCCCCACGAATAGAGCGGAGCTTGTTTTTTTCGTAAAAAAAAAAAAAAAACAGTTTGTGATACGTGCGCTCAAAATTGCGCTGACACCAAATGACGCAGAGCGCGCTTAGGCTTTTTTAATGCGGCGGTCAGCCGCGCAACTTTTCTTTGGCTCTCTTCTTTGACCATCGCGGCGACGGCTGACGGGTTGACGTCAACACCAAACAACCCCCGTGGGGCCATGGCTATGGAGGAGATTCGCCGGGGGGATATCCGGCTGGTGGGGCAGGTGGCGCGGTGCTTGCCAAAAGACATCTGAACCGGCAGGGCGAGGAAACCGGAATGCAACAACGAAGACAATTGCGCTACAGTGGCATGGGAAGCAAGGGGGATAGAAGCGATTTCGATGACGAGGGAGAATAAAGAGGGGAGGGATCAAGGACGGGAGCCAGGTGAGGGGCGAAGGATAGAGGGGTTAGGATGACTGGGAGGGGGTCCAAGGAAGGAGAATCCACGCGGGCGGCGAAGAGAGTCAACTCTAGAGCCCAGCCCGTTGTGCCTGGGGCCAAGTAACACGGTGATTCATTGGAACGCTTTGAGTACCGGCCGAACTCGTGGGTAAGTGAGGATTCTTCATTAAAGCGCTCGGGAAGGGATACCTCTGGTAAGCGCGGGCGACCAGTGGAAGGTCGGAAAGGTGTGAAATACTACAGGTGGACGAGAGGGAGTCAAAATGGAACAACTGCAACAGGAACGGGTGCGTCTCATGCAAATACTGCGGAGGGCATATCTATTGCATACGCCCACTGAGGGTCTGGGCTTAGTGGAGTCCATGATGGTCAATGGGGTTTGGATGACAAGGCCTACTAACAAAGTGATGTACCTGCAGAATACCAATGCTAGGGCACATACAATGACATGCAAGTGAAAAGAAAAAATACTGATCCAATCGGTCCACGCGCGACTTGCGGAGGACGACCGTGACAGGTTCACGGCTTCAACAACGTGAGCAATGACTTCGTTCGTCAGGACGGGTCGCTGTGCCGGCACTGTAGGGGAGGACACGTGGTCATTGCCACATGTCAATCCTCTGGAACCCGGAGTGGTGTGCGGACCAGGGGAGAATCTACAACAGGTTTGAGGAGGCATTAACGAATGACCGTGACAGGTTAGCAGCGTCAACAATGTCAGTGTTGAGGAAGGACGTGCCAGGTTCACGGTGTCAACAACGTGAGCATTGACTTCGTTCGTGAGGACGGGTCGCTGTGCCGGCACTGTAGGGGAGGACATGTGGTCATTGACACGCGTCAATCCTCTGCTACCCGGAGTGGTGTGCGCACCAGGGGAGAGTCTACAACAGGTTTGAGGAGACATTAACGAACGGCTGTGACGGGTTAGCGGTGTCAACGACGTCAGCATTGACTTCGTTCGTAAGGACGGGTTGCTGCGCCGAAGTTGTAGGAGAGGACACATGGTCATTACCACGGGTCAATCCTATGCCACCCGGAGTCGAGGCAACATCAACGAGAGCACTGCTTACGGTGCCAACATTATAGAGGAGGACACGTGGCCATTGCCGCAAGTCAATTCTCGCTCCGGGGGAGAGCTTTACTGCGCCGGCTCTGCCACGGGTCAATCCTCTGCCACCCGAACTGAAGTGCGGGCCAGGAGGGAGTCTACGAGAACACTGACTTCATTCGTACAGGTGTCAAGCACAGAGTAAATACCAAATATGCATGCCACGTCAATGTAAAGAGTATGAGTATATTGTGATAATGTCAGTGGAGCGCAGAAGCAGGAAGGACGGGTCAAGAGGTTAGAAGGGCAGAAAAGGATGAGACGCTGAGTGGTGCTCTTGGGAGGGTGGCCACAACCACGACATTGGAAGCTCGAAGGAAAAGGGTTTCGGGGAACAAAATACAGAAGCAACGAAAGGAATAATAAGGAAATCTTGGGGGAGGAAGGATGGATGTTTGGGAATAATCGACATAGAGAGTAGGATATATAAGGAGCAGTCGGTAAAGCGAGGAGTGCAAAAGGAGTGCAAAAGGATTGAACAGGGGATCATATCCAGATGAGATGGCATTCCATTGACCCAACCTTCATTCACACCTTCACTGTTACCTCCTTTTCCCACCTCCTCTCGTTCAAGAATCCCCGTTGCCAGTCCATATCTGAATTTCAACAAGCAAGTAATCAAACAATATTCAATCCATGACCTTATTGTAGAAATAATAATTAAGAAAGGAAAGGGAAGAATAATTGGTTAAAAAAAAAAAAAAAGGCGGGGAGGTGTAGAGGGTACTTAAGCACATTAAAATCAGACAAAATGACGAGGATAATTCACTATCAAAGGAGCCACAGACGAGCTGACTCGACACTCATGTTCCATGGAGCAATGAGGCAGTTGGCGATGAAGCACTTACACACTCCTATAAATTCTGTGTTACACTCTAGAATGGCTCAAGCTCGTAAGCATCATCAACATGCTGAAATCTCCCCCTCTATATCTGATGATAAAATCATAACAACAGAGGAGCGCGATGAGCAAAAACAGGCTCTGAGTAAGGCCCTGATCATCAATCCTTTGTTTGCACAGACAGATGTAGCAAGGGACGAAGATGCAATTGCATCCTCTGGAGGTTCACAGACAGAAAATGATCAATTGAGTCTGACGAGCCAAGTGAATCAGATGGAAGTATGTTCAGTAGCATCAGAGGGACGGGAGTCTCAACAGACTCAACAGGCTCAATCAATCGAGGAGATCATGATGATTCAAGTTCAAGATAACTCACAAGAGGACTGCCTGGCGATGATAAATACACAAATGAATTCTCAGGGGGAATGTCCAATGGATAACGGTGTTAGTATGGAACGCAGAAGTCGAAGATGGCAAAAAAGGGGAAGAAACTGGAAGTTGGAGAAAAGGAGAAGGAGAAAGTTGGGGGGGTAGAGGAGGGAGAGGATTCCCAGGAGGGCGAGGAGGGAGAGGGGGGAGAAGTGGAGGAAGGACAGGTGGACGAAGAGGGGAGGACTTGGGGGAAGAAAGGAAACAGGATGATCAGGATGTTCAGATGAAGGGGGAGGGACAGGGAAAGGAGGATGGACAGGGGAGACAAGGGGGGGATCCGTTTACTCAAGGGCAAGAAGTAGGAGGTACATCAAAACAGACCTCACATCCTGCTGTTTCGCTATCCTGGGCACAAAGAGCCAGGGGAACCTTTCAGACAAAAACTCTAGAAATTAAACATCAGGCTCCTCAGGCGCAGCCTCTCCAGATTCCATTAGGAAACATTCCCACGGTCAGAGCCTTTTTTCTGTCAAAGTTTTTCAATCCATCGGAATGCAAGGTCGTCGATACAGGTGGTAAAAAGGCAATGGTTAAAGCATATCCTATGAATAAACTAGCTGAAAGAGATGCGGTATATCAAACCCATGCTAACAACTACGTATTTCACGATGATGCTGCATATAAGTCAACCAATGATAAAGTAAAATGGATAAACAAACATCTGGCTTACTTCAAGGGAAGCAACGAAGCAGCAATAAAGGATTTTCTCATCCGACCGGTCAATTCCACAATTTTCACGGTGCTTTGTTTGCACATTTCAGATAAAAAGATCATAAAAGAGAGGAAGAAATTACGTTGTGATCGGTCTGAAGTAAGAATTTATCCATGGTCCCCATCAAGACAAGGACCAGATGAAAGAAGGAACCGACTAATGGAAGAACACTACTGGGTGGAGTTTAGACACATCCCTATTGAAATTCAGGCAGCATTTATATATGATTTTTGAGAGAGTCATGAAATTATTGATTTTATCGAGCCGCCCCCCGCTTATGTTGCAAGACGGGATGATTACTGAACCATCCTCCTAATCAACCGTTCGTTATGGATGACATCATTCCATATTGGGTGGGAGGTAGGGAATATCATATACACAGTGCACAAACTCCGCCCCTGGTGTTTCCGTTGTAAAACATATGGTCACCTGTGTATGGATCCCAACTGAGAATTACAGGAAGACTAATCAGGGATCCATTTCGTACTAACATGTGGAGGACAGTGGACCCACGCCATGAAGGATGGGTCTACATGGAAAGCACATCCAATGGGGTACCGTCAAGAGGTTGGATGCGGGAGAGTCAAGGGGACCCGAACTGGGATCACAAGCCCCCAGATCACTGGGTTCCTCCTGAGTCACCCATCAAGCCACTCCATCCCTCACCGAAAGCAGACCCTCCCCCGCCACCTACAAATGAACCTCTTGACCGTCCTCCTATCAAGCCTGTACAGCAAACGCAACAGGGAGGAATAATGTATGAGAGAGAAAAACCAAAGACAAAAGGTGCAAACAAGCAATGGAGGCCTAAGACCCTTCCTGGCCCACAACCACAACTTTACCTTCCCACAGGGGATCAGAACAAGCAAGGGTTAGAACCCACAGAAAAGGTAAAGGAGGGAACTGATAATGGGGATATCAAGGCAAGGAAGGACCGGGGGTGAGTGTTTCAAGCACATCAGATACAGTGACAAGAGGGGAAGGAACCATGGCAGCAACAACATCAGACAACTCTCATCCTTCCCCCCATTATTGCTGTCTGCAGACCACATGGGAGCCCAATTACACCCA
Source organism: Chara braunii (assembly GCA_003427395.1). Taxonomy (NCBI): domain Eukaryota; kingdom Viridiplantae; phylum Streptophyta; class Charophyceae; order Charales; family Characeae; genus Chara; species Chara braunii. The sequence goes on along the minus strand of BFEA01000158.1, from coordinate 2,046,896 downwards.
ATGGTTACTCTCGCTCACTCAGCACAAGACTTCACAGCGAATAGCGGATGAGGACAGGGGAGCTTTGATGGTGATTACAACACCCTCTCCATCGATGGAAATGGGGGAACAACCACAGGAGGAATCTGAGCAGAGAAATCAGATCTTAATCATGAAACCATCCATTAAAAAAAAGAAAAACAACAACTAGTAAGCAGAAAAACCAGAAAAAGCGGTAAAATCACAAAACACTCTACATCTTACAGAAAAAGGGCAGCCCCCTATAGTACTGAATCGGACCACAATGATGACTCCGATGAAAGCAAATGCGAAGGGAATGCAGAAGATACACGGATCCCGGAAGTACCCCTAGAGGTAGTAAATGCGGGACATATGGAAAAGGTCTCTCAGGAATCCGGGGAACTACAGTCTGAAAAGAAGTCACGGGATATGCAGGGGGGTGCGACAGTTGATGACCCCTTTCAGGAGGCATTTGGTCCTGCTCATATGGAACATGTTTTATCCACCTCAAATACAGAGGTTGGAAAAGGACAGATTGACATGTCACTGGATAAACCAGATTCCAGAGGAGCAAAAACTCGATCAGTTGACAAATTGGCTTCTGATGAGATTGAAAGAAGAATCAGGTTCTCAATCTACTGAATTATGGAACAATGCACACACTCAATTACTAAATATATTAATGAGCAGTCCCAGTCTGTGTACGGTAGTCCAAAAAGGACTACCAAAGGGGGTTCAGTGGAGAGCGGTAAGTCAGAGGCTGCTGAACATTGTACAAAAGTCATTTTTTTCCCTCTATGTCAGTCTCAAGAAGTGCCCAAACAGAAAAAGGAATGTTCAATATATAACTTGGAAATGCAAGGGGTCTTGAGTCTGGCTGCACAGTCAGTGCAGTCAGTGGGGAAGCTGTCAAATGAGACTAAAGATATTGTTCCTGATGAAAGTCAGTCTGTATTGTCTGATGGAAAGCAGCTAGCACTGTCCCCACCGAGTTCCCTAACCGAGGTCATTGGGGAGAAAAACGATAAGGATGACATAAATATTAATAAGAACAAAAATGCCACACCCCTGAAATGTTCTCCAGAAATTCATCATAACAGAATCCAAGAAGGAGAAGAGGATCCAGGGAAACGGCAGAAGCTTCGTCATCTCTTGGAGAAGGGTCAGGTGGGTAGGATACAGCCCCCCAGGGGAATCTTGGTAAACCCAGTCCCAAAAAAAGGAGGCAAATGGGAGATTGGTCTTTCTCCCATTGGTCAAACACAATATGGGGGGGTGACCCTGCAAGGATGGGCCACATATGTGGATTACCAGACTGCAGGAGACAAGACCTTCAAAAGAGATTTACATGATTTTCTCACAAAACACTATGACCCTAACTCACAAGCGACATTGACCTATATAGGGGAAAAGGTATATATGGCCAAGAGAGACACGTTTATAAGATTTGATGAGAACAAAGAGGCAGGGCTAAAATGGTTTTCTCATCAGGCTCTATTGGATCTCCAACTGCTTAAGATTAAAGCTAATGCAGTATGGTCCGGAACAAAGATTTCTACTTTCCCCGGGACAGTGCTACGACAAGGAATTCTGCAGTCCTCATCAGAATTAGAACAACCACCTGGGTGAGGCTGTAAAACCTATCGCAGCATGTATGGGGAAATAGGGACTGGCTGAGCTAGTAATGGATGCACTACATGCACTTCATGGGAAAAATCTGGTGAGGTGTTGTGCTTCTCAAATTGCGGATCTTGACCTGCGATCCCTTAATGTAAATGGATTGGCTTCGGCAGGCGTGGAAAAGAGACAGGCCATCATGGAACAACTCAAGGGAGTGGGGGGTCGGTCGTGGCCAGACCTAATCTGCCTCCAGGAAACCCACCTCATGGATTCAACAAACGGTAACAGGGCTCATAATCTGATCTGGCCTCACAAAAAAATAACACCATATGCCAAACGGAGTGGTTCGGGGGGGGTTACTATTTGGATCCCCTCGAATTCTCGTGCGGAGATTGTATACTGGGAGACAGATCAGGAGCAGGGGAGATGAATCTCTGCATTAGTGATGTTGAAAATAAAATTAGTCTGTGTTGTTAACATTTATGGGCCTAGTGCTCTTCAAGAGATAATTGATTTTTTAATAAGATAAGGACACATATACCTGATGGAATCCCAATTATTATGGTGGGAGACTTCAATGCAGCCCCTGACAGATGGATGGACAGGTGGAAGATCCCTTTTCCTTGTCCTCAATACATAGAAGAGGATGAAAGAGTAATTTATAAATTATGTGAGTCTCTAAAGTTGTTTGATTCATTTAGGTGTATTAGTCTCCAAGAACGCTTATTTTCTTGTATCCGTAACAGTGGTACTTCACACCCTTCAAAATTAAGGATTGATTTAATTCTGCTTTTGGCTGATTTGGACAGGGCGATACAAGGGGCAGCCATTTTTCCACAAAATCCCATGCCAGGCGCTGACCATAAGATGTGTGCAATGCTTCTCTCTTCTAGGAAGAAACCAAATCAAGGAACGGGTTTCTACAAGTTCAACACCTCTCTCCTTTTCCTTCCACAATTCAAGCAATACGTACAAGATGTTTGGAACTTTTGGCAAACAACTAAACCCCAACATGAATCATACATATCCTGGTTAATTGCGGTTTAGTCTTTTTGTCAAAGAAATGTCAAAAATACTTTACAATGCTAGCTAAAAGACGTTGTAATCAAGAAGTACAAATACAAGAGCAATTAATATATTACGAACAACAAGATCCTTTGATCGAAAGTCAACAACCCGACATAATCCATAACTTGAGAAAACAACTACTAGCCTTTGCTCAACATCATTGGCAGGCATCTTATCAGGGAGAAACTTACAATACATCAAACTGAAGGATAAATGAACGCCACTTTCTTTGCACTAGCTAAATCTAGAGCAAAAAGAACTGCGATTGAGATACTTATCGATCCAAATAAACAATCTATATCTGATATTAACTCCCCCATCTCGTCGGCAGGGAATCTTAACACATTATATGACTTTTTCAAAAAACTTTTCACCTCAAACAAAAATAATAAAAATCTGGAGGAGGATGATGATATGATGAAGGACTTACTCAATCCCTTAACTAGTGCTCTATCACCTGAGCAAAGAGAATATTTAGAAAGACCGATCACAAAAAATGAAATTTGTACCAGGGCTGGTCCCCGGTTGGACCTGCGGCCCCTTCCCCACCCGGGAGCCTGCCGGTCGGACCGGCCGGTCAACCGGCCCGGCAGACCCCCAGTTGAATCCAACGCATTAGGCTGGACGGGGGGTACCGGGCAGTGACAGGTATCCCCACGACTGCCCAGCCCCCACGAGGCCACGAGCTCCAAAAAAAAAAAAAAAATGGGGCTTTTTGGGCCCCACTTCTAGGAAACAACGAGCGGAGAATCTCCGCCGCTTATCTTTGCAGATCAGCGACAAACGACCGCCGCGCGCGTTTTCTCGAAAATTGGGAAGCCACCAGGCCCCACATTTTGATTTGGCATAGTGTGGTTCGACAGACCACGGACCAGTTATCATTGGCATGACATACTCGTCCACCCTCAGCCACGAAGGAATTACTATGGAAGAGCAGTGGCTCTCCTTAGGTTATATGCTTCTGCAACATCACTAAGCTCTGGGGAAAGAGTTATGGGTTTGGGTTTCGGCTTTGTCTGAGGTGCAAGCCCAAGAATGGACCTAAGCTATATTTTTCTGTCAATCTATCTAGAATGCACGTGGCTCCACTACATTTATCTGGACCATAGCTACGCCGGACCGGACACCGGACCGAATCCGGACCCCGAACCCCGGACCTCCCGGGCCCTTCCGGACTTCCGGAAAACCGGAATATTCCGGAATATCCGGACCGGTCCGGATCCCGTGTTCGGATTGCGGTCCGGATCACTTATATTG
>BFEA01000158.1:2030111-2042606 GCA_003427395.1 Chara braunii | reverse complement strand
GAGAGAGAGAGAGAGAGAGAGAGAGAGAGAGAGAGAGAGAGAGAGAGAGAGAGAGCAACGGATCCCCTTAACACGACTCAGATGGCCCATGCAGGTTATCTGAAGGGTCCTCGCACCCATGTAGCGCAGACCCCCCAAAAATCGAGGCAGGCAGGGATATGAAGTAGAGCATGAGCTGCCCGAATATATACTCAAGATTCGAGTTCAGTCTGTGTTTCAGCAGTTATGGGTTGCTCGCGTAGCTAGGACCTGTTGGTCTCTGCACGGGAGTCTTAGGGCTTGGCTGCACTACTCACGAAATGTGCAAAATTTGAATGAATCTTCTGCAGAACGTGGAATAATACGCCACCATATGTTTTGTCTTTTGTGCATTTGGTGAGTAGAGGCCCTTAGGGCCACTTCACGTGTTCCTAAGAAAAGAAAAACGAGAAAAGAAAAAAAAAACGAGAAAAGAAAAGAAAAACGAGAGAAGAAAAGAAAAACGAGAAAAGGAAAGCAAAACGAGAAAACACAGAAATAGTGACCCATAACCGAGATGCACAGACCTGAATTTGAATATAGACTATATATTCTCTGCCCACGCTCACAAAGTACACGTTTGAGTTGCACCTCTGCATGACGTAGGGTCCCAGCTAATACGCTGGAGGGATCCTTCGGAAAAGAAGCTGGACACAATGAGGACATTAATACTCAGATGTACAAACCCCCTCGTAGACTTTCCGGGCCGTCTGGATCGTCGGTGAGGGTGGTAAAAAATAAGGCACTATTTTTTTGGGGTGGCCCAGGGCGTGAACAAACACCCTGGACCACCCAAATTTTTTGGCCATTGGGTGGGACCCTCACATCCGGACCAAGATCCGGACCCGGACCCCGGACCACGGACGGTCCGGATCCTTGTCCGGTGGTCCGGATCGTAGCTATGATCTAGACAGACTAGCAGGCGAGATACTTTCGGACTGAGGACACTGATGACCCAGCGTATTTAAAACAAAAAAACAACAGAAAACGCTTTGTATTTAAAACAAAAAAGACAAACAGAAAACACTCTGCCTGCACGAGCTGAAACCTGCACCCATAACTTTTCGGGCGTCGAGCTATACTCTGGAAAAGGTACAAGTTTTGGCAAAGATCCACTTCTATTACATCTCATTCAGGCTGGAGGACTCTCGTAAGGAATTTTGGGAAAGCATGTGTCCTACACTATCAGATGATCTAATGGAATTCTACACACGCGTACAGTAATTGGGTCAGAAAGGTGAGTTGGTGGGACAGGGGATTGTAACGTTACTTTACGAAAGGGGATAAAGCTAATATTAGGAATTACCGTCCTATCACATTATTAACAGTAGTCTACAAAATGTTAGCCAAACCTATAGCCAACAAGATGATCCCAGTAATGCCTGATCTTATCCATCCTTCACAAACCGGATTTATAAAAGGTTGGCATATACAAGACGATATTCTTCTAATCAATGAAATGTTGAAGCTCTCAAGACAATCTCACTTGAAAGCCGCCTTTATTTTTATAGATTTTGAGAAAGCTTATAATCATGTGGATTGGGAGTTTTTGGATACTTGCTTAATGCAAATGAATTTTGGACCGTTATTTCGCCAATGGGTCAGCATTCTACACTCCAATGCAACAATCAGGATCCAAGTGAATGATCTTCTCTCCCCTAAAATCAAACTGCAAAGATCAGTACGTCAAGGGGACCCTCTAACACCATTCCTTTTTCTTATAATCATGGAAGCAACCAAAACCTTCAGCGTCTGCAAATTGCGGGGATACCTGAGGAAACGATTCCCATTAGTTCTATGTTTGCAGATGACCTCACTGTAATATTGGAAGCTTCAAATGGAAATATGGAAGAAATTAAAACATTCATGGATAAGTTTGCTAGAGTATCAGATATGGTAATTAACTGGGGAAGTAAGACACAAGGACGGTGGATTCACTCAAATGGGATTAGACCCCGCGAAATACCTAGGATTAAATGGTTACCACTGGAGGCACCCATCAGAGTGTTAGGGGTATCCCTCACTGCTCAAGGTAAACCATCCATCAATGATGAATGGATCTCTCGCCCAACTTTAGATAAAATGAATCAATGGAAAAATAAGCACACGTCAATCTTTGGTAGATCATTATTTATTAACAATGTTGTGCTAGCATCTATATGGTATAAGCCAACGATTTGGTCACTTGGAAAAACCGCAACCAAAGCCTTAAAGAAGCTAATAACATCCTTTCTATAGAGAGGGGATCATGACGCACCTACAGTAATTCCAAGGGTAGTTTGGCTAACCCTTATACAACCAAAATCAAGAGGGGGATTAGGTTTGTTAGATCCAGATCTTTAGAGTCAAGCCTTGTCGCTTCAATGGGTTAAAAAGTCAATTTTTGAAACAGAACTACCATGACTCTCCTTGGCCCTAGAATAAATCAAAAGGCTTGCCCCTTCCTCCGCGGAGAATATACATCCACTTGCATGGTTGGAAGATAGATATTGGAGTATCCCACACTCAAATTCTCATTGTAAGAAGGAGTAAGAGGTGAGTCCAGAAAGGATTTGATTTTAGACGATTTTTGGTCCTCCTTGTTGAAATCATAGAGAAAATTGCCACTACATGATAAACCTTTTCCATCAAGATATGAATAATTTTTACGCCAACCACTTTTTGGTAATAAATGGATAACCGATCAACATGGATGTATCTTTAATAGTTCTTCCTCACCTTGGACCACTTGGGTGAAAAGGGGAATAGTAAGGATTAAGGACCTATGGGACCCAATATCAAAAGGATGGAAATCGAAAAATCAATTGAAAACTGATCTACATTATGCACACCATCTCACTGAATCTCTGAAACAGATAATTTCTTTGATTCCCCTGGCTTGGTCATTGTCACTTTAAAAAGGGTCAATTTTACAAGAATCGGATTGGGTAGTTGGTTTTAACCACAATAATCAAAAGATTATAGGACAGGTAGTATGTAAACATTCAGATGGGGTTATGGTTAATATTTTCCGAATAAAAAGGGATTTCACGTTAACTAGATATGATCCTAATAAGGTAGATTTCTTTCCCAAATCCACTTTGTATGGGATCAGAGTCCTGTTGATCCCCCCATCCAACAGATGGTTTGCATACTTCCCTTATATACCGATCCCATAACTTCCCATAGACCCAAAAGAATGGAGATGGCAAATTAATAAAAAAGGAAGGCCCAAAATGCTGCACTCTCTCACAGTCAGAGCCACTTATCGACTAGTGAGACCAAAGGTTGATGTCCCGACTATTATTCAAGATCGATGGACCATAAATCTTAATATCAATAATGACATCCTCAGACCTATACGATGGTTTACAATGGCAAATATTACATAGGTGTTTACCCACCAATGATTGGTTGATAGATCACGTTGTTGATAGATCACGCAACTCTAGAACAGAAAGGTATAGCAACAACTTTTTGTCAATTTTGTATCAAGATATGTCCTTCACACAAATACAGAGAAACGATTGAGCATATATTCATGTAGTGTTCAGAATCAATTCTCATGTGGAGAAGATGGGACAATATATGGAGGAGGCTCACTGGGTTTGACTGGCCATGGGAATGGAGAGTAATCGTCATAGGATACTGGAATCCTGTATTGATAGAACTGACTAATTTTCAACAAAACCTTTACTATTTGGGAAGAAAGGCTATAATTTGGCCCTTGTGGTATAAACGATGTGTAAGAGTGATGGAAGATGTGAGGATCGAAGGAAAAGAACTCTCGGATACCATCATTCAGTTTTTAGAAACAGAGGTTAGGGCTCAATGGGCTAATACCAAAATCAAACTCAATTCCTTTCAACAGAAATCTGATATCGAAAAAGGCATCTTGAAATTTGAAATGGACTGGCTTGGGGATTTGGAAGAGAGAAAGGTTGGGAAAGTGGAATGGGCAGGAGAAAAAGTGTCGGATTTGCCTCTCAAAAGGAACTATAAGTTGATGTTTGATTCATGGTTTGCTTCTAAGCCAGGGGATTCTCTTAGGAAAGCTGAGGAATTTCCAGAACTCTTTCCCCCTGCAGATAAGACACTGTTAGAATTACAATGGTTTGGTAGGGGAGAAGATGTGGTTGCTTGATAGCATTAATTCTCAAGGATATCTATAGGGGTCAGAATCGCTAAAAAATGAAAGGCGGATCTGGCGGCCCATATAGGACTGAAGAGGTGGTTTCTGCTCCCCTTGAACTGATTGTAATACCTTATTATGCTCTTGAACCTTGTAAGGGACGCTGGACCCGTTTTCCAGCAGGTGTTGCTCCCCACCAATAGATGGAGCCATATTTCAGGAAAAAAAACACACAAAAAAAAAAACACAAAAAAAAAAACAATGGCATGCAAGTTACCCGACACTTCGAGTAGTTGGTTCCGCAAGACCAAACATGATCCGATTAGGAGGGTGGAAGAAGCATGGATGTTGGGAAGAGGTCCAAGGCGAGGGGAGGTGGACATGGAGGGGGACACAACCATCAATTTTGTGGCGCCAACCGTGGAGCTAAGGGATTGGCTGATGAACATGCGACGAGTTGAGGAGGTACAGGTGGCAGGGGTACGCGGTGACATAAGCCTTGCCCCATGGAAATAGCCATCAGAGCTGTAGGCAACAAAGGTGGTAGAGCGGCGACGGTGGCCTTGGGTGAAGGTCCACAAACAGTCCCCCCTGGCGGTAAAGTGGATGGGAGGGTTGGAGTACTTAAACGACTCTATAGTCGATGAGCAGGCCTTTGAGGAGGAAGAACGTGAGTATACAAGGTATGTGATCGACGACTTGTTGAAGAATCCGTTGAAGAACGCAGTGGCCGTGGCCACTGGCCCATATAGTTTTGAAGAGGTCCGAGTGATCACCAGCTAGACCCCTTTCTGCGAGATTTGCTTCACACACGGCCACCTCAGACTACACGACCGCTACCTTACGCGTGTAGAAACGCTGCAAGAATTGCAAGCCAGGGGGACGAGAGCGGCAATGGACCGGATACTGCAGTCAGACCCTGGTGTGGAACGGAAGGCATGGCACGAGATGGAACTGCAAATAGACAGGAGTGCTGATGGAAGAGGAGAAAGCGAGAGTGCAGGAACTGGGGGAGACGTCAAGACCAAGAGCTGTAGAACCGGGCTATAGAAGAAGGGCGAGACGGGGAGGGGGAGCCCGGCGGAACGTTCTGTGGGACGGAAGGGGGGATGACCCCATGCAAACAGACGAGCCATGCTGGCTGTTTGGGGGCGAACGTAAACGAAAAGCGGAATGCCAGTCGGAGGCAGAGAGGGAGCCTAAAATGGGGAAGGCATAGCAATCGGTCGAGGGGAACAAAGTAGAAGGGGTTAATAGGCAGATGGGAAAGGAGAAGGGACCAACCGAACCCGGACCAAAAGGAAGGGGGATACAACCACGGAGCAACAGGCCAAGACATGGAAGGCTTGGGAGCAAGGTGGGAGTAGCAGTCAGCAGGGGAGACAGGTGGGAGGAGAGAGTGGTGTAGAGGGGGGGAAGGGTGGGTGAGGGGCGGCGACTGTACAAGGAGAGGAGGGGGGAGTGGTCAAGCTGGGGAGTAGCCTGGCCGCGAATGGAGGGGTTAAATGTGAAAGGAGATCAGAGGAGGTAGAACGGACAGCCATAGGGGGAAGTATGTGAAAGGACATGTCAAAGGGTGAAGGTCGAGGGAGAGAGGTTGTTGTGGGAGAAAAGACCGAGAAGAGAGAAGGGACAGGTCGCATGGGAACAGTTCACGAGGACGGAGGACAGAAGGGCACCTATGGACCGGCCACGCAAGATATGGGTGAAGGGGAGGCGAGTAGTGCAAAACCAGTATCGGAGGGCTAGGGAACGGTAGGCAGTCAAGGTCGTCAGGTGTACGACCCGCTGATCATAACGGAACGGGATAAGAAGGGGTCATTGCCAAAAGGTAGCAGAGGAAGAGGAAACGGAAGACGGTAGGACCGCCTAGAGGATCATCATCGGCCGAGTGCTTCCCGATCCCGACCTACTCCTCTGCCACGACGGAATCCTTGAAGAAAACGCACGCCCGACAACAACGTTCAAAGCAAGGGTGAAGGGGGGGCGAGTAGTGCAAAACCTGTATCGGAGGGCTCGGGAACAGTAGGCACTCAGGGTTGGTAGGTGTATGACCCGCCGATCAGAACGGAACGGGATAAGCAGGGGTCACTGCCGAAAGGTAGCAGAGGAAAGAGGAAACAGACGATGGCAGGACCGCCTAGAGGATCATCATCGACCGCGTGTTTCCTGATCCCAACCTACTCCTCTACCACGGTGGAATCCTCGAAGAAAACGCACGCCCGACAACAACGTTCAAAGCGGGGGTCAAGATCGCAAAATACACGTGAGAGGAAAATGTCCCTGATGGGAGGGAAGGGGCTGGGACCAAGATACTGGTTACGAGGCCGAAGGGACATGTTGCCATCCCCCTCGACCTCCCCCATACCGAGGGATGCAAGTTATGGCCTGCTAGAGGTGGGGGGCCGAGACGAGGAGGATACCTTGACCTCGCCGGGAACAGAGGGCTTGGAGACCGAGCAATCGGAGGCACAGCACAAGGGAGAGCAAGAGGAAGAGGAGAGGTATAAGGGGGAGGCGGAGAGTGGGGAGGAACATGAAGAAGAACAACAATCTGGGGAGAGCTCCGTTAGGGAATCAACAAGATGAGAAGGGCAGCAATCTCGACAACAAGAAGAGATTTCAGGGGCTGAATCCGTACAAGCAGCTGAGGAAATAGACGAGACTCAGCAGCAGCAACCTGAGCGGCGAAAAGCAACCTTCGGGGACCGATCGGCACAAGCCGCTGGGAGTGTAGAGGATGGTCAGCACCGAGATGGACAGTAGCAAGACCTGCTAACCGAGCTGGTACGGAAAGAGCAGCATCATTCTGTGGCGCACAACTCAAGGAATTCAAATGTTGATGGATGGGCCGAGGGAGGTGCTGAATTTTAGTGTCAACAAACTCCCACATGAGCAGCATGTCCTCGGTAAAGTGCGGCGTCGGACTGGGCTGAGCTATGAAGTTTTGCCACTGCCCAGGATATTTGCGATGAGGTTTATTCGGCGAACGTCGGAAGGGAAACAATATGGAATCGTTGTCTACTTCGTGGAGGTCATTCCCAAGAAGCCGGGCCGTCTGAGACTCAGGATAAGCAGTTTGCAATGGGTCAATTTTACGGAGGCCTTTGGCCCCACGGTGCTCCCGCAAAACTTCCATGTACCGCGGGAGGAGCAGGTCGGGCAGAAGCAGTTCTTACAAGGAACCGGGACATGGGAAAGGGGGGAGTAAGGGTTGGAGGGATATCTTATCCTGTAGGGTATCACGGGAAAGTGACACCCCCCCAGCACAAGTACAAGTAAAAAGGGACACTAGGTTGGGCCGAGTGACATAGCCTAGACATGGTAGGGGGATAGGTAGGGGGGGGGCGGTAAACATGACTGGTGGTAGACAGTGCAATTGGCTGCGAATCATGACATGGAATATCAGAGGTCTGGGGGCTCGATCCTTACTGCCCAAATGAAGAGAGCTGGCTGCGAAGGTGAAGTCGGAGCAGATTGATGTGGTCTGCCTGCAGGAGACCAAGCTCGCTGAGAGTAAGACAGCTACCCCGGCGTTATGGTGGAAGGGACACCAGGTATGGGCCCTGACGCAGGGCGTGTAGGGAGGGTGTATCCTTGTATCCCCCCACTTCAGGGGAGAGGTGAGAGAATGGTACTACGATTCAAGGGGACGGTGGGCATGGTTGGTCCTTCAGTGGGGGAAGGAGGTGTGGGGGGTGGTCACGGTGTAAGGCCGACAGAGATCGGCACATGGCAAAGGATGTGGGAAAGGCTGCGGACATTGGCGCCGGATGTGGGAAAGGCTGCGGACATTGGCGCCGGATGTGGAAAAGATCATTACAACAGGGGATTTTAATTCCATTGCCGACCCGCTGCTGGATGCAGCAACGACCAGGCATTTGGAATGCAGATTCGCTGGCACTGGTCAACAACATGACAGGTCTGAGGTGCATGGATGCGTACAGGACTTTGTACCCACAAGAGAACAGCTTCACGTTCTGGGGCAACAGTGTCTAGGAGAAGCAGGATCGAACTGATATGGGCGACAGCGGCGCTAAACGACACAGTGGAGCAAGTCCAGATTAGTCCAATGGTTGTGTTGGACCACTCGGCAGTGATAGTGACTTATCCGGTGGGTAAACTGGAGATGGGACAGCCCCCGAAGGCGGTCCCTGCATGGGTGTCTAAGAGCGCAGAGTTCAGGCCGCTGATTGCCCAATTCTGGGAGCGCCGGGTAGAGGAGTGCCCACAGGAGGAGCTGTTGGAATATGTGGCGACAACGACCCAGGACCTGCAGGCGACTTTGCTAAACCAGCTGCGTTGCAGCTACTTCGCCCACCCTCGAACTGGGGAAGAATATGTGCATAAACTGGAGGATTTAAATGGTGGTCCGGCGGGGGAGCAAACGGATGATGAATGGTGGGCTGAAAGGGTGGAGGCGGCCAGGTCTTCTGTAAGTACTTGGGAGCGTGGGTCAATTGGCACAAGTTAAAGGCCATCCTCCCCTGGGGAACAGACCGGCCGAAAGGGTGGGATGTACCAACGGTGGGGGATGAGGAGAGAATGGTGTTTTTGGGAGCCAATTTAATGCAGAGTTATGGCGGAGTCGAACTGATGGCGCTCAGAGCAACTGGGGCAGTGGGTTGACTGAGGACATGGAGTACAAGGGGAAGTATGGGAGTCTTTGGGAAGGCCCTTGTTATTAAAACTCAGTGCTTGCCACCCTAGGGTATGCGGGTGCAGTTCATTTGCCAGGAAGGCGTACCTTCAGATATATCAAGAAGGCAATGCGTGCGCACTTGTGGGCCAACGATGCAGAGGCGGATGACTCTATATGCAGAGTGGCATGGAACAAAGTTCAACAAACTCATCCAGCCGTGACGGTTTGGGGGCCTGGGGCTCCTCGACCGCGACTGCAGATTATTGCCTAGCAGCTACGACAACTGCTCTCACACCTGCTAGGAACAATGGGGGCTGCATGGCAAGGGGTTGCTAGGGCCCACCTTGCCTATGCATTGCAAGTGTCCGAGGACACAGTGGATCCGTGTCTACTGGACAACAAGGCGATTCACCACATCAACAGGGACACGGTATGATCAACAAAGGTGGCACTGTGGAAGAAAGTACAGGTGAGGTGTTGCCTGCCTGAAACTGCGGATGCAGTGTTCAAACAGTTGGCGTTCAGAAACTGGTTCATCTGCGACGCCAACGGTGAGCCCCTGCCCTGGGACAGCCCGTGGGGAGCCTACGGATGGAAGTGGGTGGAACAAGGCATTTACAAGGTGGGCCACCTATGGGATGAGGAGGAGTTGATGTATGGAATGTCAAAGGTAGGCCAGACATAGGCTGTCAGGTAGGCAAGCAGCTCAGAGTGCTGTGTAGTGATGCCTGCCTCCATCACAAATTCATTTCGTAAATCAAACAGATTAAATGTTCAGGGACGCTGGACCCGATTTCCAGCAGGTGCTGCTCCCCACCAATAGATGGAGCGTCCCGGGGATTGCTAGTGGTGTCTGCTTTTATCAGCACCCCTAGCAATCTACTGGGTTGTTTTGTTAAAAAGAAAAAAAGAAAAAAAAAGAAAAGGACTGGCGCTCGGATAACAAGGTGCTGGAATCCCTCCATGGCAGGATGAAGAGGAGACAGAGGGTGGGAGAACTCCGGAAGGCAATCCCCACCCGGTGGATCGAACTGCTGAGGAAGGACGAGATCACCCTGGGGGAATGGGTGAGGATGCGGGGAGACACTAAACCGGAGAGATTATGTAGGGTGGAGCAGGTGCTGGTACATGGAAGGCTACAGGTCACCGGTTGGCATGTGAGCATGGGGTACGAGGGGCTGGGGGAACCCATGCAGGAGGATGCAGTGGGGGAAGGGAACCCCCGGAAAAATATGGATAGTAATACAATCGAAACGGTGGCGGTATGTGAGGGAGGGAACAGGGGGGAGAGACAATACTTACCCTTTTGCATCGCATCCAGGGGGCGGGATCTGACATGGGATCTGAGAGAATGGGAATGACCGATACAAAGAATGCAAAGGAAAGATGTGCTGCTCCAGAATCTTACTACAAAGAACATCTATGATTCTCTACTGGAGCCAGTGAACATCTGTGAGGAGTAGGGCGGAGGGGATTAGAGGAGGGTGAGTAGGGGTAAAGGAAAAGGGGAAGGGTAGGGCGGATAGGGAGGAGGCGTGGGGGGAGGGGTGAAAACATTGGAAAGCCTTAAAAAGCATTAAAAATAATTAAAAGCAATAAAAAGCATTAAAAGCATTAGAAAAGAGTACAGGAACATTAAAAGACATCAAAAGATATACGGGTTAGAAAGCGCTGGGATGATCATACTACTATCCTTAGGATGGATAATAATGCTGAGATAGGAATCAGCGACTGACAGGGAGCAAGGGACATAGAAACAGTAAGAGACACGGAGTCAGCTAAGACCAAGGTATGAGGGACAAGATGGACGGGAAGAGAGGAGTAAGGTGGACAAAGGTGGAAAGCAACGATTTAGTGAGGTGCGGGTCTTGATAGGCGTCCCCGCACCCTGCCTCCCTGAGGGCCATCCTGCTGCGTGTCTGGGTGCTGCTAGTAAGCCTCCCGGCCAGCAGAGTGGCCCCCGGAGAAGGGCCATGGCTTGGGGGGGTGGGCCCCCCCTTTTGCAGCCCCCCCCTTGTTAGGTGACTAAGGCCACAAGGGTTAGACCGTTCTCCTTCTCTGCTCTGATCTCCCCCTCTTCTTTGGATGTACAAACATGCTTGCCGGTGATAAGCAACTGGACTGTTGCCTCACAGAATAGATGGGGGCAGTGGGTTTTTGGGGGGGGGAAAAAAAACAGTTTGTGCTGGCCCCTATGGAAAGTCTATGGCCTCGTCTGCCACTATAACACTGTTCTTACACATGAATTAAGGTCGCGGGCCATCTCCGTTGTACGTCCAATGTCGACGCCATTCAACTCGCTACAAAGGAAGAAAACAAAGCAAAAAGCAGAAGGGAGAAGGTAAAAAACAGGGAACAGAAAATACGTCAAGACCTACCTTTCCCTCCTTTCGTTCCCTGCTTTAGACCTTCTTGCCACTTTCCTTCGTCTGCCTTTTTCACGCTTATGTTTGCTTTCCTTTCTTGTTTAAGCACGGTTTGGGAAACTAATTTTAGGCCTCACAATTCCACCCTTCTAATTTTAGGCTTCTGACTATGCCACTATGTTTACATGAGTTTTGGAACAGCTATCCCTCTCTCAGTTCCTTGGATTACCCCTCACAATTCCACCCTTCGAAGCACGGTTCGGGAAACTAATTTTAGGCACTGATTCGGGAAAAAAATACTCTTTTAAGCACTGATAGTTCTGAAAGGATTTCACGCTGCAGACACCCCAAGTCCCGGTTCCAGGGTCCCAAATTGTCCCGGTGCCAGTTGGGACCAGTCCCGGATGCTCCCAGTCCCAACCTGTCCCAGTAGGTGGAGTCCCAGGTAGGGTCTGTAGATGGTCGAAATGTCACAGGTCGGTCGAAATGTCACAGGTCGGCCCGGTACCGAACGGTCAAGACCAGTAAAAGTCCAACCGGTATCCGACAAGAAAAGTCCAGTACCGAAGTCCAATTTTGCAGCAGCGTCCCAAGAAAGACCGGAACCTACCTGACCTACACAATTCTTGCAGCGAGGAGGCCGTGGGGCGACTGGTACTGGTCGGAAGCAGACCAGGGCCGGCCGACAGTTGTACTTTTAGCTGCTACATTGCAGTGTGTGACACACTGTTCATTCATGAAACTGCGGAAGCGCTGCTGGCGACTTGTGCGACATTACGACTTAAGCATAGCGCTGAGCCACCTGTGGGGCGGCGCTAGTGGTTAGGGGGTGACGTGGAAGGCGGTCATAGCTGCAGGTGACGAAGGAGAAGTCCGGCAGATGTATCCAGGGTTACGATCTTAGGTTAGAGCGTGAGGCAGAGTGGTACAAGTCAGAGAGACGAGAGACACAAGAGAGAGAGAGAGAGAGAGAGAGAGAGAGAGAGAGAGAGAGAGAGAGAGAGAGAGAGAGAGAGAGAGAGAGAGAGAGAGAGAGGCTTGTACGACAACAATTGTTGACTACTGTGCCGATGAGTGCTGGATGCTTGAACTTCAATGTTGTATAATATGATAATTCAGTAAAGTTTTTTGAGCTGTGCGGATTTGGTGCTTGCACTTCTGATCTCCGTGTGAATCTTATCTTCATGTGAATTGTCAATTGTGCATGTGGGTTGGAGTGTGAATCTGAGCGGATCATTGCAATTCAACCCTGTACTCCCTTCCTTCTCTGCTTCGGATGTGCTAGACACCAAGTCAACCTCTTTCCCCTTCCATTTCTACTTTGTGCAATGGAGCGCTGACATGTGTTGTGTTTCAAA
>BFEA01000158.1:1967257-1982279 GCA_003427395.1 Chara braunii | reverse complement strand
TTTTTTTTTTTTTTTTTTTCCCACACACAGGGCGCAACTCCCTCAACGCGCGCACCGCACACAGCGGACAGCACTGCGTACTGCGCACAGCGCACGACGCACAGTGCGTGCGCTGTCGTTCCAACGCACAGCGCAGTGCACACCTCCCCGCACCGCACTGTGCACTGGTGCGCCGCTGTGACGAACCACTTTCGGTAACGCGTGATTTTTTGCGCAGTTGCAATGAGGGGTCCTAAGCTGGGAAGATTGGGCCAATTACGGAAATCGGGGTCGGTGGAGAATTGCATCAGTGTCCTCGCTTTTTCGTCCTTTTTCGTCGTTTCTTTTCCGAATGGCCGGGCACAGGGTCGGGTGTGTCTTGGGACGGCCAACTGATTGATTGGTCGGATCGTTGTCTAGCGCGATGCCACGCGCGCGCGCGATTAACAAATAATGACGTCGTTTCTTTTGGTTCGGTTTTCGATCTTTTGGGCGTGGACATCGCGCGGGAAATTGCTTCGTTCTTTTTTTGAATTTCCTCTTGAATCTTTTTCGAATTTTGTCGAGCCCCCAATAGCTCTCGGAATTTCGGACTTTCCTTCTGGAATTCGTGGTTTTTGCTTTTTCGCATTAGATAGGAATTTAGGAATTCAGTAATTAGGATTTTTCCTGCCGCGCGGCGCCTTTTGTTTACGCGCTTCTTTATGCGGCTGCAACGGTACTCTGATTAGTGGGCGCTCTTAATCGTATGTGTACCTGTAATTTTGGGCAAGCGGCATTGTAACTGTATCTCTCTTCTTGCACTCCGTCTCTCCCGCCCTCCCTCTCTTTCTTCTCCTGAAATTTTGTAAGCCGCGGCTTGCATGCTAGGATCGATGCGTGGAGAAGGGTTACGTCCCCCACGCCACGGTCGATCATGCAGAACGCAGGCGTTCCCTCTCTAATCCTCACTCCAACTCCTGGTTATTCCGTGTTCTTCGCGCATGCATGCACGCTATAAATTTCGGCTGCGCGATTAGTCAGCTCTCTTGACCCATCGTTGGAAGCTCGGGGTTGCACGATCAGGAAGGGTCGGCACACGAGCGAAGTAAGAGGTGAGTAGAGTAGGAGTTGGGCGACCCGACGGGCTGGTGCCGAACGCACGGGATTGACGTGGGCCACGACAGACTGTGGGCACGGGGGAATCTGACGGGTGCGGGAGGACCAAGCGGGGTGACAACTTCGTGGGTTGGTGCGCGACGACGGACTGTCCGCATCGGAGAGAGAGAGAGAAGGATAGAGTTGAGGTCGATGGACGCGGATTTGCTGTTTCTTTGTCTCTTCCCCCTCGTCACCTGTGTACATACATTTTGATTGCAGCTCCGGACGGTTTTGCCCGTTCTTATTTTCGTTTCGGCATTCTGGAATCTGGGCTTGGGTTTTTGCTCACACTTGTCCTTGCGATGCCCGTTCTGATTGCATTATGTGTATGAATGTCGAATGTATGGATGTATGGACGCTATGCCTACTTGTCTATCTTTCTACTGAGAATCCCTGTCCCTGCTTTTTGTTTGTGTCGAATCTTTGCCCACACCTGATGCAACTGTAGTTGGGATGAGAATCTGGCCCCGATAACGATATTGTTCTCGTCTTTTTTTTATCTCGCGATGGCGGTTGTGATATGGTTGCATCTTGCATAATCCGAAGCAATTAGACGATCCGAGGTCCGGCCCCGCGAACGCCGCGCGAGAACACGTGTAAACGCGATCCAAGTCGTGCCCTTACACGCCTTCTCGTACGACGACTCGCCCACCCAAAAAGATTCGYGGCGGAACCGTCATCCCGTACGAGCACRCTGAGGCGTCACTAAGTCTGCCTGCCCTGCACGTGCTCGTGYGCGGTGATGATACCCCGACCAGAGCTATCCCATYGACGATGATACCATGACGCGATCCTGGAGCTCARACTCATCCTACGACCCGGACTATTTCACCSMTATGATAAACGARCTCATAAGGAYGMGATACCCCTGTCACACGGAGAATCGGCTATGTCCGCGGGAATTCCACTGCGCCACCTCTAGCGACCCTCGGTGCTCCAATTTCCCTTCTCCCGACCACACCTACTACTTCACCCACCCGGGATTTGTTGTCATCACCATGTGTTTCCCTCCTTTCCGCCTTCTTCTCCCGTATCRTCAACTCAGTGTTGTTCCGTGGCCGGCCATAGCCCCCTATTGGCCCAATACGTTTCGCGTGAACTGCCGACGTAGCGGCGAACAGAGAACTCCGGAATTCCGAAGGCCCAACCCAAGTACGCGGCGGCCTGCGCCACGTGGCGGCCCCCGACGGCCTAACTTTTCGGTACCATCTCCACCATTGAGGGATTTTCCCGTAACCAGTCGCCCACAGTGTCCCGGCCCCTTCGGACTGTGAGACCCTTGCGCACGCACCCCTCATCCACCTAATTGCATTTATACCCTTAAGACTCCCCCACTTCCCCAAAAATCCTTGGCACACCCCTTTTCGCACTTCCAGGCCCACATCCCACTCCGATCAAGTAGTCGCGCAGGGCGTGAGGTTGGTATCGGAGCCCGACACGTGGCTAGGGTCTTAGGATTGATAGCACGTTAATTAGGCGACCTGGCTAACCGTGGGCGACCTTGCCCCCGGAACGCGCATAGACGCGACCCTATCGTCACCAGAAGCAGATCGGCTAACCGACGGGCAGCCAATATGGCTGCCAATGTGCAGAATCCGGTTCCGCAACAAAATGCTAATCCACCTAATCAACCCGCCCCACGTGCACGAGCTCCCATGTCGCCACCAGATCTCTATCTGTTTGATCCAGCGCACCATCTCGCAGGAGCTGGCCACGCTTAGAACACAACAGTACGACGATCACGAAGCACAGATCAACATTCCGGCTCGAATGGGAGGAGACGCTCATCACTAGTATAGTACCTATGTGTGGGTGGACCTCCCGACCTTCGAACGAGATTTCATGAACCGACTTGATTATGTCCACCCTGAGCAAGCGCTGTACATGATCAAGGACCGAGTGCAGAAGCCGCTCGAATCCCTCGCGGAATATCGAAACTGGTTCTACAGAATGTTCGTAAAGACTGAGCGAGGTGAGCAAGTAGGGAGAGATCTGTTCATTGACGGACTTCAGCAGCCGGACAATAAGGGCTAAGTTGCGAAAGCAGTTTTCCCCCGTCACCCGTACTCTACAACAAATAATGGCTGCTGCGGAAGAAATGGAACAGAAATTCGCGGCGAACTTCCTGGAAGGAGAAGATTACCCTAGAGACGGAGATTCGACCGAGCTCGCTCGAGCAAGAGCAGAGCTGGCTGCTTTACAGAACAAATTTGAGAACATGGGGTTTGTATCAGGACCTGTTACCTATATGGAACAGATAGGCCCCAAACGATTTATCCTGAGTGAGACTCCAAGCATCTCTGCTCCTATGATGCCCCCGTCCGTCAGGGCATTACCCCCGCCGCCGGTTGAGGCTCCTGTACGATCAAACGAATCGGTGGCCATTTTCGAACTAACCAAAACCTTAATTAGTTTGATCCAAGAAAGCAAAAAGGAGCAGCGAGAGCACAATGCTCGGCTGGAAGCCATGATGAGGAACATGCGACCCATTGCGGTGCGTGCCCCTCCGATGCAGCAAGGATTAGCCCCGGCCCCTGCTCTCGAGGGAACTGCGAACAATCTGAATGTTTGCTACGCCTGTCATCAGCCCGGACATCTAGCCCGTGATTGCCCCCACCGACCCCCACAACAACGGATCGGAGTCGCCCCTATGGTTGCGGCCCCCATCGCCAACGGACCTGGACGAGTTGGAGCCTTGATGGAAGAGGTAGAGGGTGGGGGAAGTGCCCTGGCCACTACGGAAGAGGCCGTTGAGCTAATTCCGCTAGATCAGTATGTGTCGCTGGGATATCATGGGCTTGGAATGATCGGGACAATCAGACCAGCGCCAAAGCCAAAAGAGGTGGCGGAGTGGCGATCGTCCCTAGGAGAAATGGAGTCGGGAGGACCCACCTTCGTCACAGGGGAGATCGATGTATTAAACATCATCCGAGCTTTGGACCATCGGATTCCCCTTCCGATTGGTCATCTACTCTCGATCTCCGAGCAAGCCAACGAGTGAATGATACAGAATTGCAAAGCGAACCGAAAGCGATTCGCCCTTGCCCGAACCCCGAACGCAAAAGCCAAAAGCCCCGCGCCCGAAGAAAACCCCGCAAGTACTTCGGATCCGATACGGGTAGGTTTAATCCAGAAAGATGATCATTTCCTGCGGATTAAACCAATTCCGTGGAAATCCGCTGAGTGCGATATAGAAATTTGGGGAATTCCTTACAACGCCATTATAGACTCGGGAGCAGCTGTGTTGGCTATCTCACTGAGAGTGGTCGAAACGGCAAGTAGGAAAAACGACCTGATCACGCTTTCTGAGAAAGATCAGCTCGTTTCGGCTGACGAAGAAAGAATTAAAACAGTGGGAAGAATAACCAATGTCGCCTTCCGATTGGGTAAAGTGCATGCGCTTGGGGATGTCGTAGTACTAGATGTCAATACGTACGACGTTCTCTTCGGACTTCCCGCTCTTGTGGCATTACGAGCAAACCTGGACTTCGAACGACGATCGATCATCCTCCGAATACAGGAGGAAAACCCTACGATGTGCCCATGCGATTAACCTTTCGCACTACTATTAACACCGTTCCGCGGGTTTCACCGATGATGGTCGGGACTCTCCGCATGATCTCGTGGGAGAAATCCACAGAAGAGAAGTCAGCAACAGGTGATGTGGAAAGCAGTGGCGAGGATGATCCGGAGATCTTGAAATTGGCACGACAACGTGTTTGTTACCCGCCACCCAAAACGATAGCGAGAACGATGCAACTGACCAGCCGAAGAATTCAAAGGACCATGGTGATGATCTTGGGTGAGCCCCTCGTGCAGATTTCGAAGATGGTCGATTCTTTGGAACCCCCTCAAACTCTGTACGAAGGGATCACTCCACTACCCCACTCCTCGCCCGGTACAGCGATAAGAAGCATCACTGTGACATTACGGATCTACTCAAGTCCTTATTAACCTCGACTAAAGAAGTGAGATTGTTACGCTTGGGGGCGGAAGCAAGCTCTCTGGAACCCCCTGGGCATTTTGAAGCAGAAACAGACGGACTGGGGATAAAGATCGCAACTAAGGAAGTGCCATGGCAGGATGTTTGTGACGGGATTACCCCGGAAGGACACGTGACAATCCGAGAAGAAGATGCTCAGATGATGGCCACGGTGTTCTCCTGGCGATCGGATCATTCATTCATCTCGACGCCTCCACCCGACTCGACAAAACAGGCGAACACGAAACAGATTGACGTTCGGATCTGGGACCAACTTTTTGAACTGCACGTTCCACAATATGTGCCGGATGAAATCCACCGGGTAATTGCAGATATTCTAACGGAATATCAAGGAGCGATTAGTGTGTCAGACACTGACATTGGGTTGTCGTTAGTAATCCAACATGAAATTCAGACAGGAAATCACTCCCCGATTCATTGCAAACCTTATCGCTATTTCTTGATTGAACGCAAAAAGGCTCTCGAACGAATTCTGGAGTTCGAAGCCAGTGGTTGGATTGAACCCGCTATCGGACCTTGGTCCTTTCCTGTGGTATTAGTACCGAAGAAGAACGGGGTGATTCGCATTTGCATTGATTATCGCAAGCTGAATGAAATCACGATCAAAGATGTGTATCCCCTCCCCCGGATTGATGATCTGTTGGATGCGATTGGATGCGCTAATTATTTCAACAAGTTTGATATTCGGCATGGCTTCCATCATATTCTGGTAAGGGAAGAAGATCGGCCGAAAACGGCCTTTGTGTTGTTTGAGGGCACGTGGCAGTGGGTTCGGTGTCCGATGGGGATTTGCAATGCGCTTGCCACGTTTCAGCGAGCGATGAACATGACGTTCCAGAACTTCGTCAACAAGACACGGTTGACGCAAGGAATGATTAACTTCTGCGTGATCGTGTACATGGACGACATCCTGGTCTATTCGGAAACCTATCACGTGCACGCGCAACACATCGAATGGACATTGGGTGCATTGAGAGACGCTGGGTTCAAGATTGCGCTTGAGAAGAGCGAATTTTTCCTCTCGGAAATTTCGTTCTTGGGCTATGTCGTGACACGTGGAGGATTGCGGCCAGATTCGAGAAAAGTTGCGGCGGTGAAGGAAGCTCCGGTTCCCACGTCACTGACGCAGGTTCGAGCCTTCTTGGGACTGGCGTCGTACTACTGTCGCTTCATCAAGGGCTTTGCCGCGATTGCACGACCAGTAACGAATCTGTTACGGGAGGACCAGCCTCTCAGCTGGAACGCGGAGTGCGAGCAGGCCTTTGCAACCCTCAAGGACGCTCTGGCAACGGCCCCTATTTTGATTAAACCGGACCCCTCGAAGGAGTTCATTCTCATCACGGACTGGCAACCGGAAGCTATTTCCGCTATTCTAGCCCAGAAGGGGAACGATGGTCGCGAACACGTCATCGAGTACGCGTCACGAACCGTACCGGACGAACGAAGAAACGACTCCGCACCTCAGGGTGAGTGTTATGCGGTAGTTTGGGGAATCCAACACTTTCATCCGTATCTCTACTGGCAGAAGTTTCGCCTCGTAAGGGATCACGAGCCTCTGCTGGCGCTGAAGAAACTCACCAACTACACGGGCATGATTGGCCGTTGGGCGGTGCGACTACAAGAATACGACTTCGATATCGTCCATCGAAAGACAGAGCGACACGACAACGTGGACGGGCTGGCACGTCTTCATCGACCTGCCAAGGTACCAAAGGGCGAGGAAATTACACCGTGGAAAGAGCCGGACTTGACCAACGAGCCGAAGTACGGACAAGTGGCAGTTCTCCCACTTGGCAAGAAGCAAAACGGTGGTGATGGATGATGGAGGTAACCCCACTACCCCTCTTTCTCCCCCTTCCTCCTCGTCTCTCCACTCCCTGCCTGACAAATTTTGCTATTTTTGCGAAGCCATCTCCCGCGTCTATTCGGTCTCCATGCGTCCTAACGGGGTGGGATATGTGGATTGGATAGGTTGCCGACAGTGTGTTGCACGGGCCCATGGCTCATGCATCCAATACAGGAACGATAGTAAACCATGGTTGTGCCCCTTGTGCCGGACCGACAAAATTCCGATCGAGGCTCGCTTTTTGGATGCCACGTCAGAAGGATTGGACAAGACCCGAAAGTTTAGAAGGGCCGAAATATGGACGGATATTGCCTTAATTGCCACCCTAGTAGGTAACCCCCTCCAGGATTTCACCAAGGAAGATCGGAGGAGGGCCAACGAAAGGGCTCGGGATTATCGATGGATAGAGGGCAGATTAGAAAAACGGAAAACGGACGGCAGTGGGATTTGGATGGTGGTGCCGCATCCGTTCATGCGGTATGACTGGGTTAAGACAGCCCACGAGGAAACTGCGGCTCACTTTGCTGTACGAATCACGGAGTCCGCTATCGACAAAAATGAGTGTTACTGGTCCAATATCCGCGACGATGTGAAGTACATCGTTGCCACCTGTCAAGTCTGCGCCGCTGATAAAGCGACGATTCAGCCACCAAGGTCGATAGTGCCCACGGTTGTTGAACGACCATTTCAGAGAGTAAGCATGGACACTATCGACATAGAGGCCCCAATAGTTGCGAATATTCAGTCCTATTGGTATTTGTCGACCATTTCTCGAAATGGATCGAAGCGTATCCTTGCCGCACGCGGCAAGCCATAGAAATCGCACGATATGTCAACCGTTTCCTCGGGATGCATCAGGATAGGGAAGAAATCCTGACCGACAACGGGGCTGAATTCAGGGGAGAAGTGTTAAGGAATCTGGTCCTACATGGCGTCGCCATACGGAACACTGCACCCCACATGTCACAATCCAATGGGCTGGTCGAAAACGCTGATCGGGTGATAAAGACAGCGTTGCGACGAAACATCGCGGCACGGGATCCGAGACCCTGGCCCGATATCGTCGATCACATCCTGGCGGTCCATCGCGGGACGCCCCACGAATCGATGGGGCTGAGCCCCTTCCAATTAAGGACCAATAGTGTCGCTTGCATTTCGACACCAAGCCTCCCGGACGAGTCTACATTGAACCGACGGCCCACCAGGGCCACGGCTCGGGACAAGGCCAAACGGCACCTAGAGTTAATGGAATGGTCGCTGCCCAGGCCCGAAAGCGACAGAAAATGACCGAACTAGCCCAGGGCCGACAGGTCCGGAGCTACGAGGCCCGAAATGGGAATGCGGGTCCGCGGCCCCAGTACAAATTGGGGGACGTGGTGCAGGTCAGGAAATGTGCTCGCCAGGGTAAGCTAGCGCCACGATTCTTCGGGCGATATCGCGTGATCGAGCTCGGCCCCAACAGCGTGGACACCGTGCGTCTCGCCCCTGAAGTCTCTGGCAGTCGATCGGCTCGTCCGATCACACGCCACGTGTCCCATCTTCGCCTCTTCCCTCTGCTCCGTCTCCCTCTCCCTCTATCTCTCTTTTTGAGGAAGCTGACGACGACGACTCGGACTCTCCGCCATCTCCCTCCCTTTCTTGCTCCCGCCATGAGTTTCGCCATCGAGCGAGCTTTGAGTGATCAGTTGCTGATGCCACGGGGAGAGATCTCAGCCATCCGCCAAGTGCATCATCCGCGGATCAGCCCCGACTTCATGCGCCTTGCGCAATTCTTTTGCACTGCGGGTGTATACGGCGCGGCAGAGTTCCGATTCACGAGCAATCCTCAGGTAGTGGTACTGGCCGAGGCAACGGCGTTCCAACAGCGAGCGGCCTCGGGAATCAGCCACGTGTCTACCGTGGTAGTCTTCAGCGACAACATCACCGCCTTTGATCCAGCGCGGCAAGCCGCCATCAAAAGCGCCTTGTACCAGTGGGGTCGCGATTTGGCCACTGATTGGGATCAACGGCTCACAAGGCACGGTGACGAGTGCTATCCTGTCGACGGCATCGAAGTCAACACGCTGCGCACGACGCTACGCGAGCCACCTGTCGTCCTCCCAGAACTTGCTCCCTTCCAGCCGCCCAGATGAGCCGAGCGCCGATCTCGACGTTCTCTCCTCCCTCTCTCTTCCCCATCTTCTGGCAGTCCTCTCACTACCCTCGTCTCTCCTTCCGTCTGGAGCCACTGACTGTACCCATCGTTGATCCGGACCGTTGGAGGCTGTGGCGTGCAAAATTTGTCGAGCTCTCGTTTTGCCTGCTACGAGTGGATTTGAATTGGACGTGGGAAGGCGATCAGAGGCCCGCGTCGGAGATTGTGGAGTTGCTCGTCATTCAGGCGTGGAGGACCAACGTGGCAGGAGATCTTTTAGGATTCGTCTTTGGAGCAGTGGATTGGGGAAACCGATCACAGATCGCGGGCGAACTTACGATCGTGATCGCGCGATTGGCCGACGAACTCCCTCTCGACATCGTCTCTCAGAGCGACGAAGAACCCGTGCCACATACCCTCTCAAGGACTCTCGCCCCGAGCCTCCAGTGGTCGGCTTGTATCGAGGAGCGCTGGGCGGATGGCCGTTTTCCCTCCCGTAGCGAGTACCTGGACGTCCACAGCCTGACTAATCCCCGCTTCTTTCGGCAACCAAMGGCGTTCGAGTGGGCGGCGCTGAGAGCAGAAGAGGAGGCCGAAGAGGAATCGGAAGGAGAATTGAGGAGAGAGGCCGGGGAAGCAGCGGCCCGATTGGCCGAGGACGAGGAAGAAGAGCGCGAAGCAGAAGAAGAGTCGGCGGAAGCTGAAGAAGAAGAAGAAGAAGAAGAAGAAGAAGCAGAGGAGGAGACTTCGGAGGAAGAGGAAGAGGCCTATAGCGAGTACAGCGAGGGCGAGCAAAGTGAGGAGGAGGACGAAGACGACGAAGAAGTGGAAAGCGGGGACGACCAGGAGCCAACACACGACGAGCTCGAGTGGGTGCCAGGACCGGATCGACGAGAGGAGAACCCGGATGCTGCTGCGCAGCGCAAGAAAGAGATCGCGGAAGGAAAGTGGTTGGCGATCGATCTCGCACCGAACGATCCTTTCAAGGATCCCGAGCCGCCCAAGCCGGAACATGGAGACCTTGATGCCACAACCTCGGGAGCCGCGACGACAAGGCGCTGATCCCGATCCCGATCCACGTCCCCCTCCGCCTCCGCCCGTCCCCCAATTCGTCAACGTGTCAATGAGGGGCTTAGCCCTTCGTCCCCGATCCATATACCACCATTCCCTTAGCTATCTCTCTTTCAATCAGTATTTCCATCGAGTGGCCTACCCCCGTAATCCCTTCCCCATCGCCACCTTCCGACATTTCTACTCCGCCCGCCTAGAAGTGACTGTCCACCCCCACCCTTTCGTTCGGTTTGCTGTCCCTGACTACTCCCTCCACGTTCTACTCCTTAGCGCCGCATGGCGAGGCCGTAACCATATAGAGGTTTACTACATCGTTACGGGGACCTTCCCCGCGTGCGAGAACCATGATCGGTTCCGCAMAGACGTCCTCCGAACCCTCGTATCCCTTTACCCAGACTACCTCGCCTCCCTTCCCCGCAGCGGCCAGAGATTCCCCCGCTTCCATCGCATTGTCCGTTTTCAAGAACTTCCCTACGACCTCGCTGCGATCGGGCGCTTCATACCCGAGCTTACGATGGAGCCGCCCCGCCCTCCCTCATACGCGTATCGCCTTCCATTCCCCCTTCCGGTTAATTACTGATGCAACGGTAATGGACGCGTGTCGCGGCGACGGCACGAGAAAGATCCCGTCCTTGGATCGTCGAAGAGCCCAATCTGAGGAACTAGTAGAAGAGCAGAGTTGCCACGTTGGATGACGTCCACACACAATCGAACGGTAAGTGGCATACAGAGAATTGCTCCGCATGTCGATCAATTAGAGAAATCGACACGTGTCAACAAGCAAGCAGGAGCTTGCTAATATTGGAACCCCCTGGGCGTCACATATGTGACGAACCACTTTCTGTAACGCGCGATTTTCTGCGCAGTTGCAATGAGGGGTCCTAAGCTGGGAAGATTGGGCCAATTACGGGAGATCGGCGTCGGTGGAGAATTGCATCAGTGTCCTCGCTTTTTCGTCCTTTTTCGTCGTTTCTTTTTCGAATGGCCGGGCACGGGGTCGAGTGTGTCTTGGGACGGCCGGCTGATTGATTGGTCGGATGGTTGTCTGGCTCGACGCCACGCGCGCGCGCTATTAATAAATGTTGACGTCGTTTCTTTTGGTTCGGTTTTCGATCTTTTGGGCGCGGACATCGCGCGGGAAATTGCTTCGTTTTTTTTTTGAATTTCCTCTTGAATCTTTTTCGAATTTTGTCGAGCCCCCAATAGCTCTCGGAATTTCGGACTTTCCTTCTGGAATTCGTGTTTTTTGCTTTTTCGCATTAGATAGGAATTTAGGAATTCAGTAATTAGGATTTTTCCTGCCGCGCGGCGCCTTTTGTTTACGCGCTTCTTCATGCGGCTGCAACGGTACTCTGATTAGTGGGTGCTCTTAATCGTATGTGTAACCGTAATTTTGGGCAGGCACCATTATAACTATATCTCTCTTCTTGCACTCCGTCTCTCCCGCTCTCCCTCTCTTTCTTTTGCTGAAATTTTGTAAGTCGCGGCTTGCATGCTCGGATCGATGCGTGGAGAAGGGTTACGTCCTCCACGCCGCGGCCGATCATGCAGAACGCAAGCGTTCCCTCTCTAATCCTCACTCCAAGTCTTGGTAATTCCGTGTTCTTCGCGCATGCATGCACGCTATAAATTTCGGCTGCGCGATTAGTGAGCTCTCTCGACCCGTCGTTGGAAGCTCGGGGTTGCGCGATCAGGAAGGGTCGGCACACGAGCGAAGTAAGAGGTGAGTAGAGTAGGAGTTGGGCGACCCAACGGGCTGGTGCCGAACGCATGGGATTGACGTGGGCCACGACGGACTGTGGGCACGGGGGAATCTGACGGGTGCGGGAGGACCAAGCGGGGTGACAACTTCGTGGGTTGGTGCGCGACGACGGACTGTCCGCATCGGAGAGAGAGAGAGAAGGATAGAGTTGAGGTCGATGGACGCGGATTTGCTGTTTCTTTGTCTCTTCCCCCTCGTCACCTGTGTACATACATTTTGATTGCAGCTCCGGACGGTTTTGCCCGTTCTTATTTTCGTTTCGGCATTCTGGAATCTGGGCTTGGGTTTTTGCTCACACTTGTCCTTGCGATGCCCGTTCTGATTGCATTATGTGTATGAATGTCGAATGTATGGATGTATGGACGCTATGCCTACTTGTCTATCTTTCTACTGAGAATCCCTGTCCCTGCTTTTTGTTTGTGTCGAATCTTTGCCCACACCTGATGCAACTGTAGTTGGGATGAGAATCTGGCCCCGATAACGATATTGTTCTCGTCTTTTTTTTATCTCGCGATGGCGGTTGTGATATGGTTGCATCTTGCATAATCCGAAGCAATTAGACGATCCGAGGTCCGGCCCCGCGAACGCCGCGCGAGAACACGTGTAAACGCGATCCAAGTCGTGCCCTTACACGCCTTCTCGTACGACGACTCGCCCACCCAAAAAGATTCGYGGCGGAACCGTCATCCCGTACGAGCACRCTGAGGCGTCACTAAGTCTGCCTGCCCTGCACGTGCTCGTGYGCGGTGATGATACCCCGACCAGAGCTATCCCATYGACGATGATACCATGACGCGATCCTGGAGCTCARACTCATCCTACGACCCGGACTATTTCACCSMTATGATAAACGARCTCATAAGGAYGMGATACCCCTGTCACACGGAGAATCGGCTATGTCCGCGGGAATTCCACTGCGCCACCTCTAGCGACCCTCGGTGCTCCRATTTCCCTTCTCCCGACCACACCTACTACTTCACCCACCCGGGATTTGTTGTCATCACCATGTGTTTCCCTCCTTTCCGCCTTCTTCTCCCGTATCATCAACTCAGTGTTGTTCCGTGGCCGGCCATAGCCCCCTATTGGCCCAATACGTTTTGCGTGAACTGCCAACGTAGCGGCGAACAAAGAACTCCGGAAT
The DNA here is from genome assembly GCA_003427395.1 of Chara braunii. Taxonomy (NCBI): domain Eukaryota; kingdom Viridiplantae; phylum Streptophyta; class Charophyceae; order Charales; family Characeae; genus Chara; species Chara braunii. Next base: position 1,969,203 of record BFEA01000158.1, on the reverse strand, counting down.
TCCGAAGGCCCAACCCAAGTACGCGGCGGCCTGCGCCACGTGGCGGCCCCCGACGGCCTAACTTTTCGGTACCATCTCCACCATTGAGGGATTTTCCCGTAACCCGTCGCCCACAGTGTCCCGGCCCCTTCGGACTGTGAGACCCTTGCGCGCGCACCCCTCATCCGCCTAATTGCATTCATACCCTTAAGACTCCCCCACTTCCCCAAAAATCCTTGGCACACCCCTTTTCGCACTTCCAGGCCCACATCCCACTCCGATCAGGTTGGGCGTCACACCGCAACTATGGGTGGAACACTATAAGATGGGCCCAAGGGGCACACTTCAGGGATCCCGAGACCCATTTGTATGGCAGGAGAAAACAGGGATGGCCAGAATAAGGGTGATAGGAGAAGGCGACGAGGCCGTCTCCTTCCAACCCCGGACACCCATCCATGACCTGCCCATCGATCCCTTCAATTGGCAATGGCAGACAGCCACAGGACCAACAGTTACACCCCGAAACACAGTCTAGCTTCATAACCTATCGTTCAAATCCATGTATAGGATGCTCCGACCCGAAAGACCTCAATGAGACCGGATAATTGACAGGTGGGACAGACACCTTAACGTCGACCTAGCCCTTCTCATGCCGATCAAATGGTTCCAAGAGGGTAAAGCTAAACCGGCCAAGGTCACATCCCTACAATGGCAGATCGCACATCGCTGCCCACCGACAAACGCCTGGCTAATCGACGACCCCCACCTGGAGCAAAAAGGGAAGGCACTCCCATGGTGTCCAAGGTGCACAAGCGCCTTTCCCTCACGAAAGCGGGAAGAGACTATCGAACACATCTTCATGCAATGCCCAGTGGCACTGTTTACCTGGCGATGGTGGGACCGCATATGGCGCAAAATAGTACCAAACACTCACTGGCCTTGGTCCCGGCAGACCATATGAACAGGACATTGCCCATCAATGGCCGCCTCCCCCAATTTCACAAGCAACCTGTACAGTCTAGGAAGAAGGTCAGTCCCTTGGGCCGTTTGGTGGCAGCGCTGCCTCCTTGTGATGGAAGGGGGGAAGATAGAGGGGTCTGAGTTAACGGGGCAAGTGAAGGAACTCGTCCAGCTTGAACTGATGCGTAAATGGCAAGCTCTTAAATCACGACTTGACATCCTTCAGACTGAGCAGGATATCAAGCAGGCAATCACAACATTCTGCATAGACTGGTTAGGGGATCAGCGGGAGGGAGGGATAGCTCGGGTAGAATGGGGGGGTGACGAGGCAGACTTGATAAGACAGGGCCCACCTAGGGACTACCGCTTAGTATTCAAAGGCTGGACTACTATTGAACCCTCCTTCCCAATGAGACCCCCATCTGATTTCCCTGACCCCTTCCCACCTCACCCCCTCTCGTTGGAGGAAATTCAGATGTGAGCACAGCCGCTGCTACAGACAAGATCCATCATCCACCCCCGGTGCCTCCCGGGGAGACACAGCTTCAACACCGGAACCAAGCGGACATTGGCAGGAGAATATGAAGATCAGAGCTTGGCCAAGAAGTGACTGGAGAAAGGGACAGCAGCTAGCAGCAAAAGGATCTTAAGCTCTACTCATTCCTTTTATAGAAGATATTATCCATACACTCATGGCGATGGAAGAGGCTAGATACACCAGGATAGACGAGGTGCCCTGCTCAAGGGGTGAAGAGGCACTTCTGTCTCCATAACCTTCCTAACCTCTCAGTCAATCCCCCTGGGTATCCTGGGGTAATCAATGATGGCGGTCTGCTCTCGAACATTCTTGTGGATGTTTGTTATACAGGGACGCTGGACCCGGTTTGCAGCAGGTGCAGCTCCCCACCAGTAGATGGAGCAGCCAGGGACAACTACTAGAGGCAGCTGCTCTTATCACCCCCTCTAGTAGTGATTTCTGGATTTTTATTTTTATTTTTTTTTTTTTT
>BFEA01000158.1:1929888-1940783 GCA_003427395.1 Chara braunii | reverse complement strand
GAGAGAGAGAGAGAGAGAGAGAGAGAGAGAGAGAGAGAGAGAGAGAGAGAGAGAGAGAGAGTGCGGTGGTTTGAAGATGGAAAGTGAATTTCTAACATGCATAGACCTAAGTTGAAATCGGGGAAAAAAAGAAGTGCATGGTGAGTCGTAAACTTTGGGCATGGGTATGGCCGGGCATGGGTGGATGAAAATTGGTCGTGGGTGCGGCCGGATGCAGGTGGAGAAAATTTAGGCCTGGGTGTGGCTGGGTAGGGGTAAGGATTCTACTGCAGATGCTTGGTGTGGCTGGGCATGGGTACAAAAAAAAAATTATTAGCTCGGGTGGGGTGGGTCTGGGTAAAAAAAAAACAAATGACGTGGGTGGCACTGGGTGCGGGTACACATGATATATGAAGGCTTGGATTGGGTCGGATATGGGTGGGAGGAAAAATTTGTTTGGCGACCTCTGCACGACCCCCATTTTCCCCATGCATATTTGGAGGAAGTTCCTATTGACCTGATCGTAAGCTTTCTCAAAGTCAAAAAAAAGAATAGCTGCTTGTATTTCTCTCTCTCTCATGAGCTTGGTTGCCTCGTTTAGATATACCACAATATCTCAAATATATCTTCCTGGAATGAATCCTGTTTGATCTATATGAAAGCACTTGTCGGTGACGTTCTTTATTCTGTTAGCTAATGCTTTTGCTAATATTTTATATGTTACTGCTAGAAGTGTTATGGGTCTATAATTCCTTATGTCTGTTCTCTCTCCTTTTTTGTACAGGAGTGTCACTATTCCTGTGCCTTTCTTGAAATTTTCTTGGTAGTAGCGGAATAGGTCCCGTCCTGGTACTGGTCAAAATTCCTGCCAGCATTCCTTTGTCAGTCCATCTATGCCCGGTAGCGAAATTTGGTTTCATGGAGTCTAAGGCTCTGTGTACCTCTGCTAGGGTTAGATCTTGTTCCAGATATGTTGTAGCTTCAGGGTTCATACTTTTGTCTAGGTGTTTTACATTTTTTTCTCTAGCTGTTCTTACTGCATTTGGATGCACTGTATGAGATTGGGAGGTGTATAATTTCTTGCAGAAGTCCGCTGCGATTCCCAGAAGTTGTTTTCGGTCACTTTGTAGAATGCCTCCTTCGTCCCTCAGCTCAACTATCCTGCTATTCCAGCTATCTGATTTGATCTTTGAAAGAAGAACTTAGTCATGGCTTCATTACCCTCCCAGCCTTTTATTCTTCTTGCTCTAATGCTCAATCCTCTTCTTCTTCATTATGCACATTGGTCCAATTCTTTTTTTTTTTTTATGATAGCAGGGATTCGTACAAGGGGGAACCCGGGTTTCGAGTTAAATTGAATTCTGCTGTCTCCACCAGGGCTTCTAGATTCTAGAAGTTCTTGTATCTCCCTTCTTCTCCTTGCCTCTTTTCTAGATTCTTTACTTAGGCCTTTACTTAGTGCTAGTAGTCCTTCTGCAAAGTTCTTTGTTGCGTCCTCTTCTTATAGCCTGGGTGAGAATTTCTCCCACGTTTGCTTGAGGACTTCTTGGAATCCTTTTATCTTTAGGAGGGAGTTGTTTACTCTAAGGAAGCTTGGCCCTACTTGATTGTCCGGGCCAGAGTTAAGTAGTAGGCCTATCTGTCTGTGGTCGAACCCCCCGTAGAAGGGATGATTAAAGATTGTACTTGTTGTGCTTGCCCCTAATAGGGAATCTGAAATCAGAAAATAGTCTATTCTTGAGAATGACGTTCTTCCCTGAGCTGTTTTTCTGGTGCATGTGAATCTTTTAGCCTCTGGAAAGCTTGTTCTGAATGGATCTAGTAATTTCTTTCGATCGCGAATTCTATCATAACATGTGCTTTAATGCATCTAAGTCCTTCCCTTGCATGCGTTATCCTGTCTAGTATGGGGTCTGTTGTGGCATTCCAGTCTCCTACCGCTATGGTATGCCGAAGATTTCGGCATTCCTGTTTGATTGTCTCTATGACCAATTTTCTTTGAGTATTAGTGTTTGGTGTGTATGTGTTTAGTAGAGGTACTTCCTCTTGTCTAAGGCTGAAGTCTATTCTAATCCATCTACCCCCTATTGGGTCTTTGGTTACTCTTTTTTTTTTTTTTTTTAACACACGCCCCTGCAGTGCTAGTGGTGCTGATGAAGCAGACACCACTAGCACCCGGGGAGGGGCTCCATCTATTGGTGGGGAGCATCACCTGCCGGAAATTGGGTCCAGCGTCCTATGATCAGGCTTTGCGATGTCCTAGCCTTATTGTTAAATAGTACCATGACTCCTATTGACGAAGTTGCTGGACTGTTCACCCATTCTACTCTCTTGACATTTCTTAATCTTCTAACTATTTCCTCTTTGATGGCTCCATGTTCTTCTGAGTCTGTGAGGTGGGTTTCTTGGATACAGATTATCATAGTTGCGGCGCATTGAGGTGCGCGCCTGGCGCACGTCTGGCGCACCTCGCGCATCGCACCCGATGCGGTGCAAAAAAAAAAAAAAAACCCAGACAAACAGGTCCGCCCAAAAAGAAAAAATGTGCAAGGCCTCTCTCTCTCTCTCTCTCTCTCTCTCCCTCTCTCTCTCTCTCTCTCTCTCTCTCTCACACACACACACACACACACACAGAGCTGGTTTTTTTTTTTTTTTTTTTTTTTTTTCGTGGACGTGCACGTGCACCACTCTCTCGCGCATGGCGCACTGCGCACCGTACCAGTGCGCCGCAACTATGCAGATTATATATGGGGGTTCCTTGTTGAACCAGTTTGTGTTGGTTGTCAGACTGTACCATTTCGCAGGTGAGGGCAGAATGGTCGCCACACCATGTACATTCCAGGATCTTAAAAAAAAAAAAAAAAAAAAAAAAAAAAAAAAAAAAAAAACAACAACAACAAAACAAAACAGGTCCAGGATCTTATTTCTTAATTTTGCTTTCCTTCTGGCTTTTTTCTATTCCTTCACTCCTCCCTCATTTTGTTCTCCCCCCCCCGTTTCCATGGTTCAGTATCTTGGGGTTGTTGTTTATTAGGTATTAGATATATTTAGGTACATCTAGATGGGCTCATTGGGTGCAGGGTCGTCCCTTCCCCTACTTTCTGCAGGGGGAGCAACATGTTTCCAATCTGCGGAGGTCCCATCCGCAAGGCAACGGGTCACGGTTTTCACAGCAGACTCTGCCAATGACCAGCTTGTGTGTGTGTGTTGTGAATGTTCACAACAACATCCCCTGTTCCACCCAGACGAGTAGATCCAAAATTGCAGCAACTTTACCTCTATTGTAGAAGATCAAGCATGCTTGAGATGAATCAATCCAGCAAGGGAGGAAACAGTGTTGCCTCCATAGGCCTCACAGTTTATTTGTTCGTACACACCCCTCTTATTGTGCCTCTCACGTACAAGGCTGGCCACATTGATGATGGTTAAGAGCCAGCTGCCCACATCCCCGTGTGCCTTAATGGCCCACTTGCACGTTATGAAAGGAGGCAGAGTAAAAGGGGTGATTTGTATTTTGTCTGTTCTCTTAGTGATGCTCATCCGTAGGCATTTATGAGTACTGCACACGGAGAGGGAGTACACAAGGGGAGGGAGAGGAAATGGGGTTAAAAAAGGGGGNTAAAAAAGGGGGGGGGGGGGGAGAGAGAGAGAGAGAGAGAGAGAGAGAGAGAGAGAGAGAGAACGCACGAGAGCAAACCATTCCTAGAATGACATGAGAGGTCAGTCAGTATTCAGGCTGCTGGAGATTTTGTGTTGGGGAGTACCCGTGGGCTATGGTAAGGGGCCACCCCTACAGAGTGGACAGCAGCGTTCGGGTGTAGACTGTGGAAGCATCGCATCCAAGTCTCGCAGTCGCAGCTGCTGCAGCGAATGGCTCGGCCTAGGCAGATGTCACAGGCCACGTGCCTCCCACATGCTAGGAACACAGAGGTGAGCCGACCACAATTGCACAGGCATTTCCATTTGATTCCATGTCTACAAACTAGACAGGACATGTCAAGGTGCCGTACATGAGTACAATATTGACTGTCATCATACGTATGAAAACAAAAACTCGCACGAGTTGTGCCTTCATAATCTTCACGACTCAATGCATTCAACCCACTTGCTAACCGGATCTCAGGTGGATCGTCACAGAGCGGCATTGAGCAGGCGTCTTGGGTTCCCTCATTATTGAGTCCTTCTCTATGAGCAGATGACGACAGCGGTGGTGGGAGGGGGTCAGCCAAAGCAAGGCCATCGTGCTGCTGCAGGATTTGGCCCGCAACAGTTCGTCCTGGTGGTGTAAGCCCTCTTGTACGGTGCACTGCATGCAGTTCAAATAGGACTCTATTTTCCTCCTCAGGCTGCTGGGTTTGTCGTTCGCCGGGCAAGGAAGAGGGAAGTCCGCCTGGAGTTGCAGTTGGTGCGTGCCCAAATCGGCATGCGGGACATGTTGAAAGACGATGTGGCGCATGATGGCAGCGGGGAGTGTCCACACAGTAGAGACACAAACTTTCGATGATAGCTTCCTGGTAATATTGACGACACATGGCATGCTGGCGACATGGCAGTAGGATTGCTGGCTGATGTGCGCAGCTCTATTTAAACATGGCAAGTCAAGGCCACGGCGGCATATTGGGCAAGGAATTAGGGGGGGGAAGGGGGGGGGGGATGAATACAAGACAAAGAGTCACAGTTTCCGTGGCAGAGGCTAGCAGTGGCCATCCCTTCACAGTGTTCAGAGCAGAGACTGTGCAGTGTGCATGCCAACCGAACTGTAGCTGTGTGACCACACAATGGGAGGGCACAATCACCATCCTCAGGAGAAGTCTGGTGATTGCAGGAAGGAGAATCTGTTCGGTCTACACAGGGAGGTGACACTGCTTGGCCATGTGCAGGAGAAGGGTTTGGTGTTCAGCCGGGTTGCTCTCCAGAGGCTGTTGCGCTTGCAAGTGCAAAGGAACATACTGTTCCTGATGGACAAACCAGATGCAGTGAGAATTTGCTGCTTGGTTGTAGAAAGAGTTCATACTTCCCACCGTGTGCACCCTACTGCCGTTTTCCCATAAGACCCATGAATTATCCGCAAGGGTGACAGCACTGAAATGACCTGGACGATGCAAGATGTATGCGTGAATATGTGGGTCCAGACCGGGCAAGGGGTTGTGGGGAGAAGGCTGCAGTTGTAGTCTTCTTCCCATGAATGCCATAGACAGGACTTCGATGTTAACTCCAGGTGCAATACTGTCAATCCTCTGGACAGACAGCACGGTGCTCTTCTTCTATCCACCGGACGATATTGGTAAAATCAGAAACAGTATAAGGGTTGCAATTATAAGCGAGTAGACATACTTTTTTTTTTTTTTTTTTTTTTTTTTTTTTTTTTTTGAGGAGACATACATTAATAGCATAGTATGCACAATGTCCTCGCTGTAGCATGATCAGATCATCTGATTCTGTCGGTGCAGCAGGGGGCGGTTCATTCAATTATGTGGATTGCTCGGTAGGTGGAGGTTCATTGTACTCTCGACGCTGTCCATCAGGTTCCTCCATTTGTATTAACTGTATTGGCTATAGCATATGCTCTGGAAAGAGATCCTCTGCAGTCGGGGGTTCCATCAAATGATCAGATGGCAAGTCATTGTCAAAATGGGGTTAGGGGAGCATGCCAGGCTAGTTGGGGAAGCAACGGGCGGGTGAGCAATAGGTGGGCCAGATGCAGGTATTGGGCTTAAAGTGGCTGCTAGTCTTGCAAAAGCTGCACAGGCGGACGCCCCCCGTGTGTGGTGCACACGCAGGCTCGCAGTGCTGAAGAAATCATCGCCACATTGTTGGCATTGGACTCGATATGTACTATTCCGGGCTTGTGTGTGTGTGTGTGTGTGTGTGTGTGTGTGTGTGTGTGTGTGTGTGTGTGTGTGTGTGTTGTCATGCTCGCTATACACAACTAAAAAAAAGCATGACTGTGCCAGAGAGACTGTATCACCGGACTTTCACCGACTCGTCAGGAGGTTATGTGTGTGTGTGTGGTCACAACATCACCAGCTGAAAAAGAACCGCTCATGAGGGTGTGTGTGTGTTCTGTGTGGACACGTCCTTTCTGCCATTGTCAGCTACACAGTGTCTGTTTGTACAGGCAGGTACTTGGACCTGCTACCCAACAAAGAATGCCCAGTACCATCCAAGCGAGCGGGGAATCCATGTCGGAGTGAGAAGGCACTGCCAACGTCCCCATTGTAGGTGGAAGCATGACAAAACACTGTTACAATCACAACCCATTTTCTTTTCTGGTGCCCAATCGGTCTTTACACTCTTTTTTTTTTTTTCTTTTTTCTTTTTTTAAAGCTCCATAAGCGGTCTTCACACTCTGTGTGGCTGCTGAGCCAGAAACGCCCAGCAGTCTCAGGCAAAACCTGCTGGTGAGCAGTGCGCAGCAACCCGATGAGGGAAAGAAATTTAAAAGAATCCGTTTTTACAAGTGTGATGCTAGCCTGTTTTAACTTGAAAAAAAAAAAGAAAAAAAGAAAGAGTGTGATGCTAACACGTCAAACACTGACAACCGGTTATTGACCTCAATGACCAGTTCTCAGTGTTTGACATGTTAGCAAACTTAGCATCACTCTTGTAAAAACGGATTCTGTGAATTTCTGTCATGACTATGCCGAGTAAATAGCGTCACACATATTCCCATGAAAATATATTTCAAAAAAAAAAATTAATAATAATAATAATAATAATAATAATAATAATAATAATAATAATAATAATTAGCCCATGAACAAATACCCTTCCTCACTGGCTGGAGTCCCAAAAGAGAAGTCATTTCATAACCAGCAAGAATTTTGGGTAGATCCTGAAAATGGTTAACTCTTGTAAACCCATAAGCCATAGAAGTACCGAACAAGAAGAAATTGAGAAGTGGACCAAGTTGGCAAGTAGTACAAAATAATAAAATATGGCAAATAATAAAACGAGAATCCCGGCGGAAAAGGCACCTGAAATGAAGTATTTCAACCCAGCCTCTGTAGAAAGAATGCAGAATTTCATTTTGGTGCTGCAATTACATGCAAACGTGAACTTCTAAGTTCTAAGTTCAATGGCTAGATGATATCTGGTGGCAATCCAGTGAAAGCATAGCAGGGGGGATAACAACAGAAGAGAATACCAGGACATAAATTCTGATAAAAGTTCATAAAACACACAGCAAGGCAGGACCATAAGGACCTGTTTAATAATAATAATAATAATAATAAATAAGTAAATAAATAAAAAAGGCTTCCAGCACTGGCACACCGCATGCACACACTCACGCACTACTCACTTGCCCCCACATCTCTAAGAGACCCCTACTTGTTGGGCAGGCTCCAAATCACACTAGCTCATACCTAGCATCTCATGGTGCGCCTACAGCTGCAAGCCTACTGCTGAAATATGGGACGTGCCACCGTTGCCCCATGCGGTGCTGAACGAGCAAAATGCCGTGGCAGGCCCAGCTACTTTCTGCGACAGCAACAGACAAAAGATGTTCATGCTGCCTACTCACTTGCATGACGACTAACACGCTATTGGCGACTGACTTCACTCCGAAGAGGGAGGGTAGGGAGCACAAAGGCAGAGCATCATCTGTCGTCGTACAAGAAAGAGGGAAAAAAGTTGCAACAAAAATGATGTACGTTCCTACCTCTCAGCATGACAACATAATGATGATCATCTATATACAAGAAGGGATAAACACAAGTCCTTCGGGACATCCGTTAAAATTAGAACGATACAGAGAAGATTAGCGTGGCCCCTGCGCTTTCGAGGATGACACGCATAAATCGAGAAATGGTCCAAATTAAAATTAAAAAAAAAGAAAGAAAGAAAGAAGGGATGAACACACACACGGTGACAGGTTGCTTTCACAGAGAACATGCAACTTCCAGGCTGAGCTACTGCCTCTCGCCTTGGTGCCTAATGGGGAGCCACGCCAGAGGCAGCTTGGCAGACAGGCACACACCTGCAACGACTAAGTCTTAGAGACAGTTTCGATTACTAATCAAAAGAAGACGTAAAAAACTATGAGTCCTCTTGCAGCCTTGTTTTCTTTACCGATACTTTTTTTTTTTTTTTTTTTTTTTTTTTTGAATAAACTCCCTTCCAGTGCTAGTGGTTCTGGTTAGAGTTCTTATGCAGTCCTAAGGAAGATTTACAACCAGCAGAAGACACCATGCACGATTGGAATCAGCATCCTATCTTACCAAACTCAGGCCAAGCAGACCAAAGAAGAATAAAGAAACATAAAATATCAAGCCTTGGCCATGTAGCTGCAGCCCCAACCTCCCCTACATCAGCTCCCAAACCCAACTGTCCCAAAAAGAACTTCAAGAGCACAGCACCACCTTTGTGAAATGCATTGCATAAACAATTCCCCTTCTGGTTTAGTACAATTGGTCCATAGATAGCTCCATAGAGTCTACACTAAACTGTCACAATACTCCCTCCCCCCTAACCTATGCTCGTCCGCACCAGGGAGTGTCTTCAGGTCTCCATGCGAATGAAGAGAACACATGCTCCTAAGCCATCCGATCCAGCGCATCCTGTTGCTAGCACTAAGCTAGCAGCTACAGTCCTTCATTTGCCTATTTGGGTACATTGCAAGAACCTCCAAACATCCTTTACTCAGTGCAAGGACCATTGGGAGGTTCATGCACCCTGTTGCTAGCACTAAGCTTTTTCTTTTTTTTTCTTTTCTTTTTTTTTCTTTTTTTTTTTTTTCATTGTTTTTTCACAGCGCAGCTACAGTCCTGCATTTGCCTATCAACCACCTCCAACCATCCCCACTTCAACCTGCGAAGATGTTGAAATACCCTTTAACCACCACCACTGCCTCGGACTCCCTCCATTCACCGTGCTCGAATACAAGGCCAGAGTGGAGCGGCCCAGTAGCAGCCCATCACGAACACAACCCTGCGGTTGGTGAATCTCCATCATTCGATTCACATCACGACAGCAGAAACCCATCGCAAAACCCAAACATCAGGTGGCCACAGAGAAAAACGGTTGACGTCAACCAACACCAACCGCTCGCCACCAGAACGGCAAGGGAGCATCGAGAAACCAAATGCCTGTTGGCCTCGACATCCGCTGTCTGATCATCATCACAAAAGGAGAACCTCATCGCCGAACAACGAAAAGCTGTGTGTGTCGACCTACAAATACGGATTCCCACCGGAAGGGGAGAAAGGGCAAGACGCCATCGCCCACCAGCCTCTCGCCGCCGACACCTGAGGTTCAGCTCCGCTTGTTTTCAACGATTGTTGTCGTTCCGTGACCCACTTGCGAACGACTCTCGAACGTGAAAGCCCGGCAGATGTGAAAACGTTTCGAGGACTTGTTGTTGAGTTTCAAAGCTTCCCATAAAGTCATTTCCCGGAACAAAAAAATAACAATAATAATCAAATCAAGGCCAGAACCATCCAAGCGAGCAGGGGTTTCCTGTCGGAGGGAGAAGGTACTGACAACGTCCTCATTGTCCGTTGAAGCGTGACAACTTGAAAATGCTGTTACAGTCACAATCCGTATTTTTTTCCGGTGCCCAAGCGGTCTTTATTCCTTTCCGGTCCCTCGTTTCCCACACTCTGCTCATCCAGAAGCGCCCAGCAGTAGCAGGCAAAACCTGCTGGTGAGCAGTGAGCCGCATTCTCGATAGACGAATGAACGAATCCCTTTTTTCCAACTTGAAGTGTGATATGCTAACACGTCAAACAGTAACAACTGGACATTGGGTCTGCAGGAAGATGCACTGGTTTCGTTTTTCGTTTCGTGTCCCGTGCGGCGAGGCCCGTTGATCAGTAGTCAGCGTTTGACATGTTAGTATCGCGCATGAAACGGTTTCTGTCCTGATTCTGTTTAGTAAAATTATCATGAAAAAATATATATTCTTTCTTTTTTTTTTTTTTTTTTAATCAGATGTCGAGGGCTTCTCCTTGAAACCAAAAAAAAATAAAAAATTGTATGGAAAGTGGTGGTCTAACCCTGATCAAACCATGGACCAGTTTGGCAGATTCCTGCAAGCTGGAGAACTGAGGCCGGCGAATCAAACCGAGGGCCGCCGATGAGATTTATCAACGGCGGCCGAGATTTTTATCAACTGTGGCCAAGATTTATCAACGGCGGCCGAGATTTATCATCGGCGGCCGTCGTCCGGCGCAGCCTCCATTTCTTTAGGAGTAGAATATTTTGCCGTTTTCCCAACAGTGGGAAAGGCAGTTGTGGTTTAAACCACCAGCACATGGGCACCTGGGCTGCGGGTCTGACACCTTACAAATTCTGGAGGTGCGAAACGAAAACGGGGCCGCCAATCGAATTTATTAACAGTGGGCGCAGCGTTTGACGATTCGGCCTCGTTTTCTTGTGGCGACGAAGTTTCGGCCTTGTTTTCTTGTGGCGAGGACGTTCCGGCCTTGTTTTCTTGTGGCAGCGACGTTTCGGACTGCAATTCTGGCGCCGTGTTTAACCCTCAGAGAAGGCAAACCACCACCCAGGGAAACAAATGTAGTTGTCGAGTATCAGAGCAGGACATAGAGTTCCAATCCTGCTGAAAATATCAGGACCTACCCCCTTACAAAAAAGAAAAAAGCACCCGGATTCTGGCTAAATGGTGCATACACATGTACATGCCTCTTTGATAAAACCCCGGATTCTGGCTGAATGGTGTGTACACATGTACATGCCTCTTTGATAAACCTACTACCACGAGTTCAAACCCTAAGGCATGAACATATATCAGGTTCTCAGGGGACGATTCAATCCCATTTTGCTCATTTGGTGAAGCGTAGCAATGGCAGTGTGTGTGTGTGTGTGTGTGTGTGTGTGTGTGTAGGATGAGCAAAATCGGAATGAATCCTCAGCCAGAACATGGAAATATACACTGCCACCTTTTTTATTTATTT
>BFEA01000158.1:1888659-1898898 GCA_003427395.1 Chara braunii | reverse complement strand
AAAATCAATAACTCATTACAAATTTTTCAAAAAACTAATATTTTTTTTTAGGCCCCGAAATAAAGTGAAAACAAAACGTTAAAAGTGAAAAAAAACAAAATAGTGAGTGGGCGAGCACGTTTTGACACCCCCATCTTTGACGATGTTTAATGTTTTTTTCGCTTAGCAGAATGACTTCAAAATTTATAGGCGCGTAGGTTACATCATATAGAACTCACAAAAAACTATTCAGAAAAACAAACTTATTTTTAGGCCCCGAAACATTTTTTGGCGGGGGCCTAACCTGGAGGTGTTCGGCCCCGAACGGAACCCCGAACGCCTGAACGTTCGGGGGCCTGCCCGGCCCGCACCGACCGTTCGGTCAGGTAACCTGGTATATATATATATACATATATATAGATAGACTAGGCTACCAGCCGGGCTGCCCGGGTCCTGGATGGCCAGGCCGTGCAAGGACCAGAGAAGGTCCCAGCAAAAAAAAAAAAAAAAAAAAAAAAAAATCCGAAAAAAACAGATGTTATGCAGAAAAATAAAGTGAACAACTTTTGCCTTAGGGTCACATCTACATTCTTCACCAAATTTAGAATAAAAAATAAAATGTAAAAATAATTTTATTATTTTTATTATTTTATTTTGTTTTGGCCCGGGCGGGCAAATGACCCCGGGCCACTCTGGTAGCCTAGTATATATATCGTCACAAACATATAAACATATATATCATCAAATAGAACTGCCCGGTAAACCGTAGGCAGAGAGGGAGAAGAGGACAACAAACGAGGGGCTATGACAAACTGTTTCGTCGGAGTTTCACATATATATATATATATATATATATATCATCACAAACAGAACTGCCCGGTAAAACCGTAGGCAGAGAGAGAGAAGAGGACAACAAACGAAGGGCTGTGACAAACTGTTTCGTCGGAGTTTCACCGAATATATATATATAACCTAGGCTACCGTAGTGGCCCAGGGTCACTTGCCCGACCGGGCAAAAAAAAAAATGAAGATTTTATTTTATATTGTAAATTTCGTAAGGAATTTCGGCGTGACTATGAGGCAAACGTTGTTCAATTTGTTTTTCTGCATACCATAGTTTTTTTGGGAATTTTTTTGAGTTTTTTGTTTTTTTGTTGTCACATTCTTTTGTCCTTGCACGGGCTGGTCACCCGGACCCCGGGTGGCTCAACTGTTAGTGTAGTTTTTAACTTATTTTTTTAAATGGTAAAAATTTTCGATATGTTCCTGAGGCAAAAGTTGCTCAGTTTATTTTTCTGCACAACATATTTGTTTTTTGATTTTTTTTAAATTTGGGTGAGGAAACTACGTGGGAGTCATAAAAATGAGTTATAATTGCAGTATGGGCCAAGATACAGTTTCGGATTGCAGCTTGGGCAATGTATACAACCCAGCTTTCTGGCCAGGTCGGGTGCCCGAAGTGCAATTGAAAATTGTATTTTGCCCCATACTGCAATTATAACTCGTTTTTGTGACTCTACTGAAGTTACCTTTTTTTTTTCTTTTTTTTTTGCTACGACCTTCCTTTGTCCTTGCACGCCTTGGCCGTCTGAGAAAATAGGGTGACCCAGACGCCCCGGTTGGTAGTCTATATGAATATACAAACAAAAATTACACATTATTCGATAAATAAAAAAATATATAGATAAATATATATATGGCTCTATACCGCACTGTTTCAAGTATCATTTGTTGTAAGTTGTTATATGCGGCATGGTGCCTAAGTGAACAAAATATGTTTTCATTTTTATAAAGTATGTTGTTGCTATTGTTCAATACAACTTGAAGCTTGATGTAAAACTTTATACCAATTCTTATTTTCAAGATTTGTTTATAGTTTAATTTGTTTGAGTGCTGTACATTGGAAAAAGTAAAAGTTTGATAAATTCCCAACAGTGTGGGATGTACTAAGAACTAGCCAATACATAAACAGGTGTGCCACCTGACGACACGCAAACATAACTCATTCGACGTTCCCTTTATGCAACATGCATGAAGAACGCGAAAAGACCATTGTTAGAGTATTTATGCTGACAATGTTGAAGTTGTTATACTTCATAATATAATACAATGTCGTTCAATTGCAGAAATAAATGAATGAACTTGAGAGGAGAGAGAGGGTAAGAAGAAGAAGAAAATGATGTACACCAGTATAGAAAAATGTTATATTACAAATTGACTGCGATCCAAAACATGATAGTACTTTTACCTTGACAGRATTTCTGATACCAACAATTATATTAAGTCCCGCAATGAGCGCAACCCTCGTTTCTAGTTGACATTATGAAACTCTAGAGCGACTGTCGGTGATAATCCGGAGGAAGGTGAGGATGACATCAAGTCAGCATGCCCCTTACATCCTGGGCGACACACGTGCTATAATGGCCGGGACAAAGAGTTGCAACCCTGCGAAGGCGAGCTAACCTCAAAAACCCGGTCTCAGTTCGGATTGCAGGCTGCAACTCGCCTGCATAAAATATAGCTAACTCTATCACACCATAAATAGGTAAAACACACAAAAATTGAAACCAAATGTCTGGAGGAGTTAAAAAAGCTGCTATTAAGACTGAGAAAAAAAGAAAAGAACGACGATTTTTGATACAGGCTTTTACTGAAATAT
Organism: Chara braunii; assembly: GCA_003427395.1. Classification (NCBI taxonomy): domain Eukaryota; kingdom Viridiplantae; phylum Streptophyta; class Charophyceae; order Charales; family Characeae; genus Chara; species Chara braunii. The sequence continues at coordinate 1,896,260 of BFEA01000158.1, read as the reverse complement.
GTTTTGATTCTATTAAGAAGATCATGAAGACTGGTACTTGAGAATATATTGATGAAACAAACAAAATACGAGCAGTTAACAACGCTTTTCTTCTTCGCCAAACAGTCTCTTCCTTCTTTACTCCTCCTCTCTTATTCACACAGGAAATAATAGTACAATGTTGAATGGCTGAACCAGAACCAATGTCCGAATCCCTCTTCTACTGCAAGTATCACTTGAGGTCCACCATAGCCATGGCCACCTCCCTCACTCTTCACTCTCATAGGCCGAGACTATGGCGGACTACTTGGGCCTTGCCCTGATGTCCAAAGGACAACGCAAAGCAGCTATGGCTGCTCTAGCTCAGGCCGCCACGCCTGACTCTGCCTCGAAGCTTTTTGGTGTAGCTCTGCCCCCACGGGGACCTTCTTGCTGCAGTGCCCACCAAGGTGATGAAGATGGCTGCCACCATAGCCAGGTAAGTACCTCTGGCGCTCCGCGTTCCTCCTGGTCTTCTTCCTCCTCCGTGTCCTTGCTCCTTCCCCAGCAGCGCTGCTCTTGCTAGCTCTGCTCAAGCCAGCGCTCCAACCAGTGTGTCGCCAAACTTGCACACCGACAATGTGGCTGGGCTCTTCTCCCGGCCTGGAGATATAACGGTCTGCTTGCCTTTTGGGCGGTGACTTCCAGGCCGCTCGGCCTTCCAAGCAACCGGTACACCCTCCCTTTCTCAGGGAAACATCATTGCAGACTCTGATATTGCCCGTACAGGCCCTAGACTCAGACTGGTTGGACTGGTACCCGCCTAGACCCAGCCTACAACTACTGGTCCTCTATAAATTCCACTTTTGTCTTCTTCTGCTCGGCCTCAAGTACCCGGCACATCTACCTCTTCAGGGTGTGGTACTGGCCTACCTGCTACTCGAGTGTTTCCCTGCTGCTTCAAGTGTTGCAGGCCTCTTCCCCCGCCAGTTGAGTGTTTTCCCCACTACAATCCTCAATGTCACGGCCACAGGTAAGTACCGGCCATGAGGGCCCGTCGAAAGAACAAGTGCCCTTGCGGGTCACACACACACTCAAGCCATCAAGCACTCGGACAGATATGCAGACCAGCAAGAGTGCACACACACAGACTTATAGAACTTAGTAGCAAGCGGGAAACTCAGCAAGACATTCAGTCTCTGAGCAAAACTCAGAAATCAGCTGTGTGTTTCAGTCCGTGTTTGGTCGGGTCATCACACACTGATGGAAAGTAGTGATGGTAAAGAAGTAGAGATGGTGGAGCAAGTGGTGGTGAAGGGAAGGAGTGAGCAACAAGGATGATTGATGTGCTGCCGTCATGAGCTCCTTGTTCAGAATAGCTGCCGTCGAGGGTGATGGCTATGGGTTGGCCCCTGTTGCGGGTCTGTTGTGTCCGCACAGGTTTGCTTATGCATTCACTCTCGCATCGCACCTTCCAAGCGAGCTTGGGCCGGGTGGCTGGGCTCAGATCTTGCTGGTGGACTCGGTTTGCTCATGCAATACTCTCGCCTCTTCCGAGTGAGCTTGCGCTGGGTGGCTTGGCTGGGCTCAGATCTGCATTCTTGCTGGTTTATTCCCTCCTAGCGGTACTACCACCACTGCTTTTCTCCAATTACAGCCTTGATGCTCTTGATTGGCACTCAGCTGTGACTGGCATATATTGTAGGCTCACCGTTGCAATACACGGCAATTGTTCTCTGGAACATCTCCAATCCGAGATTTCCACACACAACTGGCTTCTAAGCAGTGGGCCGAATTCCCTCACTGCGGGTAGCGTCAACAGCAGGTCTACAATCACAGATCTGCAAATTATGTGAGATCTGTTCTCTTCCCAGCCTTTTGGGGACTCACAGTCACAGGTGCAGGCATTTACAGCGAACGCAAAGATAACCTGGAAGGCGCTTCAGCTCATGTGGGTGAGTGGTACACAAATGCTAACTGATGATCCATAGCGCATGGGTTCGACTGCAGCACCAGGCAGCCAATGAGGTTGGGGATGAAGGTCGCCGAGCTGCTTGCACGGATAGAGAGAACGTCGGTGGCTGGCGGCCCTGAGGACGTTGTCTCCCAGCCCGTGGCACGTGGTGCTGGGTGCTGGGTATTCGCCGATTCTGGGATGGGCACCTGATTGCATGGCTGTTTGGAGCCGGTTGATAGGTCGTCATTCTTCCCTTTTTTTTTTTTTTTTTTTTTTTGAGAAGTTGGTCACCTTTATTATTTTTAGTGGTGTGGCGAGGCCCTCTGTTCCACCTTTTCTCCATTTCTCGTCTCGATTTATGCGTGTCATCCTTGCGCAGAGGCCATGCTGTATCGTTCCCATTACTCTGTATCGTTCCGTTTCCCGAAGGACTTTTCCACCTTCTCTTCAGACTGCAGGGACGAGGTCCCACTACCGTACCAAAAAGGATAGAGTCGACCTACTGAATCTGGATGTGTGTGTTTTATGCAGAGATGCGGAAAAGCATTTCAATCTCGATTTCCTGCACATCTCCATATCCTCGTCCAGATTCAGGCATTCGATCCGATCCTCTTTGCTACCTACCAGCGGGACCACGCCCAGAGAACCGAAAGTCGGAATTGGACCATTTGGAATCGGAGGAGGCCAAACGGTGCCGACGCCTGCGGCGGCGGTCATTAGGACGATGACCCCGCGCAGAGTGCGCGATTATCCTCTTTCCTTCCCCGTGATTGTTACTGTCTGACCGAACTGATGCTATATACGTACGGTAGTTCTAGACCCGCCGAAAAGGGCGTAGGAGAGTCAGTGGGGCTGGAGTCGGAATCGGAAAGCGGCGGTCGGGGAAAGAGGAAGGGGAACGGGGTTGAAGGGGAGGGCACGAGGGGCGGGAAATTGGGAATTGGCCACAGCAGAAGGCGGGCCGGGAGACGAGTGCCCGCCTACGGTAGAACTAGAATGAGGGCCGGGGCGGGGTCCCACTAGCAAAGAGGATCGAATTAGGAGCCGGAATCTGGATAGGTTCTTGGCGGAGATGCAAAAAAGCAGATCAGTCACGGTTTTCTGCATCTGTCGTCATACACGTCCAGATTCGGGCATTCAAGCCAATCCTCTTTGCGAGTGGGACCTCGCCCCCGGTAGGTGGCGGGGTTGAATTTTACTTTTTTTTTTTTTTTTTTTTTTGAATATTACATTTGACATATGAGCGGTAGACGGCAAATTCCGTCGGTCGTGATTGGAACATGAACCGCGAGAAGAAGCTGAAAAACACTACCCGCCAGATACGAACATGTACACCGAACATGAGACGGCGAGCTGACGGGAATGAATATCAACAGCTTCTGATGCCGTCATCAAATGTCGGACTGTGCGTGCGCGTTTGAGAGTTTTGATCCCGGGTGAGATATACCAGGACGCCTGGCGATGATTTCAGGTTTTTCGTTGATGGGGGGAAAAACCGCCACTGATTTATTCCCTGCGCTTTCGGTGTAAGCGGAGTCGGTTCTGTGTGTGTGTGTGTGTGTGTGTGTGTGTGTGTGTAAGAGAGAGAGAGAGAGAGAGAGATGGATCTTTGGCGTTGGCGGCAGTTTCTCTCGAATTCGTCTCTCCACGTCAGCTGGCGGACCGGAGAGCAGCAGGAGGCGGCGCTAACAGAGATCAAAGGCAACCATATCTGCCGGCTGGTGATCCCGAACTATCGATCTGTCGGTCATTGAATGTAGGCTAATGTTGTGTGGTACACGTGGAATACCCGGACCAGAGAAGCGATGGTCGCCCGTGCTGGGCAAAACACAGAGACGCACGGAGGCGAGCACCCACGCACACCCAGCACGCACGCACACACACACACACACACACACACACACACACACACACACACACACACACACACACACAGAGGGGGAGAGGGGGGGAGAGGGGAAAGTGCGTGAACGGGCAAGAAGGGGACAAGAGTGGGCGAGAGCCGACGGACGTGCTTGAAAAAAGGGGTTCAAGCGGCGGCAGTAGAACCGACCATGTGTTACGTTTTCTGAATAGTTTCTCGCTCGGCGACGTACAGTCCAGAGTATACCGGGTGTCAGTCGCGGCATTTCTCCGGGAGAAACTCAGAAACCCTCCCTCCCTACCTCCGTCCCCCAATCCTCTCTCTCACTTTCTCTGTGTTTCTCAGCCTCTTTTCTCGCTGTCTCTCGTTTTTCAGTCTCCTCTCTCTCCCATCTGCACTCTGTAGGTAGTCATTGCTATGGAAAGGCACAGGAGGCGCACGTCGTCTTGCAGATACATTCTACACTCGGACACTTGTTTGCACTCCCCCGGCGTAAAATAGGAAACCTTATCGCTCTTGGAATCTCTCTCTCTCTCTCTCTCTCTCTGTGTCTGGTACTCTATCTCTCTCGGTTATCAGAGTTGCCCGATGTCGGTATTGCAGGCTATTTGTCGGCATAATAATGGTGCAGATATATCAATAAGGCAAATGTAGTGTTTTTTTTGGATGTTAAATACTCGATCTTTTGTTGAGAGCAGGCCGCCGGTCTTCAATGTCAGTGTCGAAATCGCGACTGGCGAATCCAGGATATCGGAAGCGTCTTTCTGTTTGCTTTTTTTTTTTTTTTTTAATTAATTTATTTCACTTTTTAAAATTTCACCCTCTTCGCCAGCCCCCCCCCCCCACTTACAGCAAAGGTCTTGTTTACATAGGGGGATCATTTCCCTGTGCTTAAGCTTTTGTGCAGGAATTACACCCCTCACCCAGGCAGGTAGGTTTTCTCTTTTTTGAAGTGTTTTTTTTTTTTTGGTCGGACTAGTTGTAATTGAAATTCGACCGAAAATTCGGTAGATTAGTTTCGTTCGTGACATTGTGTTCCATTGAATCTACTCTGCTTTCCGCCGCCGTCGCGGACGGCGCCCTCTCCTCTGCTTAGACAGTACAATCGGGTTGGGTGGGGTGATAAACAGAACCATCATCATGGATTCCTCCTACTCTACTCGGCTTTCCGCCGCCGTCGCGGACGGCGCCCTCTCTTCGGCTGCTGCTGTCGCCAGCAAGAAAGCAACCTCAGGAGGATTAGCAAGAGGGGGCGCGGAGGGGGGAGGCAAAGAGGAGGGGGGAGCTTTGAGGGTGGTGTCGTTGTTGGGAGCGGCCACGGAGATCATCTATCTTCTGGGCGGAGAAAATCTTCTGGTAGGTCGTTCACACGAGTGCAAGCGACCGGCTTCGGTTCTCAGCTTGCCCTGTGTGTCGAGACCGCCCAATTTTCTGGCTGCGCGCCAAGCTAGAGCTGCTGGGACTAACACCACAGTTGGGGGGGAAGCTGGGGGCGATGGTGATAGGGGGTATTATTATAGTAATGAACGATTAGACAATGGCAGCGGGGAGGCGATTGAGGAGGCGGCGGGAGAGAGCGCATACATCAATGTGATGATGGATGAATGGCGGTGCGATGGATCGGCGCGGGAGATGGAGGGTGCGGGGGGAGCGGGGGGGGATGGATTGCGCGCGTCCGCGCAAGCGCGAATGACGGCGCGCAAGGTCGATCGCATTTTGCGCGAGAGACTTGAGAAGGGCCTGGCGCGGTATCAAGTGGACGCGGAGAAGTTGAGACAGCTCCGCCCTGACATCATCATCACACAGGATCAGTGCAGCGTATGTGCTGTCACGGTGGATGACCTGAATGACGCGTGCGCAAGGTATTTGAGGGAACAGGGAGGACGCTGCCGTATCGTCGCGCTGAAGCCGCTCACGGTACGTTAATTCTGTTTTTTTTTTTCAATTTCCTTTTGCCTCATTTTTCTTGGAATTCACCGTCTGAAGTTTTCCCTCCCTCGTGATGTTCCTCCTGGTTCTAGTGATGTTCCTCCTGGTTCTAGTGATGTTTCACCTTTCACCTTCTCTTCAGCCTTATCAGAGAGCAGACCTCGTGCGTGTCGTTTTCCCTTCTTCCTTTCCCTGTCTTTGATTTATGGGTGTCATCCTTACGCAGGGACCATGCTAATCTTCTCTGTATCGTTCCAGTTTTAACAGATGTCCCGACCCGAAGGACTTTTTTTTTTTTTTTCCTCGTGTCATCTTCTCCTCGTTCTTTGTAGGTAAAATTTCGACCATTTGTTCTTGTTTTTTGCGTGTGGGTCCTTGCAGCAGCGGCGGATGCATGGGCCGTCATGGTAGTCTTCTGTGTATCGTGACCACTGTTCCATTTTTCTTTGTTTGCATCGGTCCAATTTTAGCAGATGAGATGCCCTGAAGGAAGGATTTGTTCTTCCTTGCAGGCGATGGGTGGAAAAGAGGAAACAGAAAAGTGAAAAGAGACAAGAAAAGGAAGAAGAAGAGAAGTGTCGTCGTTGCAACGTGCCCGCTCACGATCACTCTACTTCCCCTCTTTCCCTCTTTCCCTCTCTCTCTGTCTCTCTCGCTCTCTTAGGCTCTGGTCTTCGCTTCCGGCTGAAATGAAATGAAATGAAATAGAGAATTGTAGTTCCAACCTCGCTGCTCGCGATGGCTACCTTATCTTCTTCCTATCTCTTTCTCTCTTTCTCTTTCTCTCTTTCTCTTTCTCTCTTTCTCTCTTTCTCTCCGACCTCTACAACAACCTGGGCGTCTTTTTTGGGGGGGAAGGGAGGGTGGGGGGTGGGGGGGAATGATACTCGGGTCACCCAGCCCATGCATGGGCTGAAATGGTAGACCCTTGTAATTGGTGAATAAACAGACCCGAGTACGAATGCTGATGGATGAGTACTTAAAATACCAGGGGCAGGTCAGTCCGGCGATGATACCTCAAGGCTGTCGCCTCAAGAAAAAATAAAAGAAAGGAAAAGAAAGAGAGAAGATGCTGGGGTGTCCCCGCGTATGAGGTGTGCATGTTACCCTTGAGGACCTGCAATCGGACCCCCAGAGAAAAGACAAGCCAAAAAAAAAAAGGAAAAGAAAGAGAGAAGATGCTGGGGGGTCCCCGCGTGTGAGGTGTGCATATTACCCTTGAGGACCTGCAATCGGGCCCCCAGAGAAAAGACAAGCCGCATTTGGCTAACTCCCAGGGGCCTAAATGCGCAACTCTCTACCCTCCCTCCTACCCCAAGCCAGGAATCCGCAATATGCCCATAATGCCCGTCCATATAATAATCCCCAACTTCACACATGCCCAGCCTTGGACATCCTCTCTTGCCTTCGACTTCTGCCCTGTCTGTACCACGAGAGAGTTCTCCACGGTTGACACAAAAACGTAGAAAAAGGGAAAAAGAAGAAAAACGAGAGAGTTCCTTATCTAGACAGTTCGTGGGTGTACCAACTGACCGCATGCTGTCAGATGAACGGAAATGAAATAGACAGTAATTCTGAATTACCTGGTGTTGGTCAGTGTCAATGATGATATCGTAAGGCCGTCGACCTTTTTAGAAAAGAGAAAAAAAAAAGGGAGTAGGGGAAAAAAAGAGTGGAAAAGGAGAGTTCCACGACTAATGCACAAGAAGTCCGAGGGTCGTTTTTTTAAATCAGAGGAGTACGGTCTGAAAACCCAGTTATATTGAAAGTAATTGCTGGCTCTTGACATGCCTCCTCTCCCCCCCGCTCCTCCCCCCGCTCCGCTCCTCCCCCCGCTCCGCTCCTCCCCCCGCTCCGCTCCCCCCCCCCCCCCCCCCCCCCCCCCCCCAAAAA
>BFEA01000158.1:1873026-1888548 GCA_003427395.1 Chara braunii | reverse complement strand
CTATCCGGATTGTTCCATGAATTGGTTTCTTCGGTTTGCATCCTGTTCTTCTTTCCATTAGATGTGTATAAGAGACAGCAACACAACTATCCGGATTGTTCCATGAATTGGTTTCTTCGGTTTGCATCCTGTTCTTCTTTCCATTCCTCTTTATCCCATTCTTTCCTCTCTCTCTCTCGGCTCTCCTTTTTTCTTTGTTCTTCTTGTTGATTGGACCATTTCTCGATGTATCCGTGTCATCCTTGCGCGGAGGCCATGCTAATCTTCTCCTTGCGCAGGGGGGGGCATGCTTTCATTTCATTTTTACAGGTGCGGCTGGGGCTCGCATTCCTTCAATTTCTATCTTCATTTTGTTCTACTCTTTTTTTTTGGGTTCAAGTATGCTCCATGTGTGGGTGAGGAGCTGCATCTGCTGAAAGGTGGGGCAAGACCCACTACCGTCTTCACCGGAATAGAACGCCCGGTAATTATCGATGCACATGGACTGAAAGCTGCCTCAAATAGAGCTATAATGACGGGCCGGGTGAAGATGGGAGAGGAAGGATCCTGGGTGTTGAACATTTTTAGATAGGGGCCCAGTTTGGGCTGGGCATGAGATTTTCAGATTGGACGGTACATGTGCCAAGAAGTATTCGATCCTCCAGCTGGGCCTGGTTCCAGCACTGGTAGCGTGGGACACGGGACACAGGGCCAAGTACCTGTGGTGGGACTTGGCGGCCCTGTGTCCTGTGTCCCACGCTACCAGTGCTGGAAGTCGGGCCCAGCGTTCCTTCCGTTTTATTTGTGCCTGAGAGGGTGTGTTGGCGTATAACATAATGAATGAAAGAAATAGGCCGTTGACAATGAACTTATCCCAAATATCCAGCGGCCTAGCTCAGTTGATAAGGCACGCAAGTGGCATTCAGGAGGTCTTGGGTTCAATCCCCATTGGCCTCATGTACCTTCCTGGGCATGCTTGGCGCCCGCCACCTAGAAATAGCCCGTTGGTTCCCCCCAATTGGCATTAAAAAGCAGGCTCTGCTGATGTTCATAGGGGGAGGGGTAATCGGGGAGGCACAGCGACTGGCCACTCAGATGATGCTCGGTCCCTCTGCCACCGGCTGTCCCCTGGCCGGTGCCCCCCGTTGGGGGTTCCCTGCAGGCTATCAGGCCACCCTGGGCTGAAGAGGCCACCGTTGTCAGATTAGACACAAGATTGAATTTACCTGGGCTGGTTAGTCCGATGATAATACCTCAAGGCCAGCGCCCTTTTAAAACATTTTTTGTTTAAAAAAAAACAAAACAAACTTATCCCAAACAGACAACCAGGTGTAGGCCATGCACCTGGCCTACCTCTGAAGGCAGGTACCTTTTAAGTGACCTTTTTTGCGGCAAAATGTGTTTCCAACGTGGTCCACGTGTGTAACCCTGCCTCAAAATGTCAAATATGGGAGCTGCCAACGAGGCTGGTTGCTGCCCTTGCGCACTCCAGTGACTCCACAGTATGCAGTGTGGGTAAGGGTGCGGCCTTACCGCACTCCGCAAGAACTGGATGAGGGTATCACACCGTCTCAGGTCGACAGTAGAGAAGCTCGCTCGGACTGAGCAGAGAGTCTGGATGGATGGACCTACAGTAGTGTGCCAATTTCTTGGGATTTTTCGCCAGCAGACGAAGAGCAGAGCAGTTCTCTGAGCAGACTGTGGCGATGATTGCACTCTGCCAGTTTGCAGCAGGCCAATAGCAGACCATGGAGAGGAGAGCAGCTCGCTCCACCTGAGCTGACCATGGGGCCGAAACTATTGTGCAAAAAAATCCATGGTCAGCTCAGGGAATGTTGTCACTCAGCTCAGGGAATGTTGTCACTTACCGAATAGTAAGTGGATTTTTGTGAGTTTAAGTGAGAACCCACTACTATAAGATAGAAAGCGGGTGCCTGCAAGCTGAGCTTTTTTGGTTGTCAATTAAAAAATTAAAAACGAAAAAAGAAACTGGAGCATGGAATGAGATGAGGTTGGCCGTCGCTGTGCCCACATGTGTGTGACGCTACACGCTATTTGGCGAAGGTAGGAGGGAGGCGTTCCCAGGTCAGCAAGACTGTATGATGGAAATCCAGGCCACCAAACACTTGCATTACCTTCTTTCCCCCGAATACAACGTAATATATGGTCATTGTAGCTGTATGTATTTGGGGTATCTTTCGGTCTAATACAGCTATATAGTGACCATATTACGTTGTATTGCGGGGGTAGAAGGTAGGCCAATGGCGAAGCATGAAGCTCTGGCGAAAGCTTGTTTTCCTCGTCGGGTCCCTCCCGTCTTGGGAGTGTGGCCACTGAAGTTGGACACGTCTTGGGAGTATAATTGGGAAATAGGGAAAAGAATTAAACAATTGCATAGCGATGTCCGGCTAGAGTATAATTAGTATAATTGGGGAGAAGCAAAGCAAAGAACTGGTAGGTAGGTAGGTAGGTGTGGGGTGATGCTTTCCTGACCCTGCAATGGGACTGTCTCTTATACACATCTAGATGTGTATAAGAGACAGTCTTGGGAGTATAATTGGGAAATAGGGAAAAGAATTAAACAATTGCATAGCGATGTCCGGCTAGAGTATAATTAGTATAATTGGGGAGAAGCAAAGCAAAGAACTGGTAGGTAGGTAGGTAGGTGTGGGGTGATGCTTTCCTGACCCTGCAATGGGAGGGGTACTCAATTCAGACAGAGAACAGTATTCAAAAGTTGGAAAAGAAATGGTACAGTGGGGGGGCCCACTGATGCTATTCTCATGCTTTGAAAGCACGAATCCGGTTGTAAAACTGGCCAGATTCGTCCTGGCATAGCACAAACGTAGCACAGAAGTTGGGGTTTTGAACCTCCATTACACCTGGGCTTTGGCTTGGGCTTTTGGAGGTGCTCCAAGCTTTTACGAACCGCCAGCGGCACACTTCTTTTCTTCTTCTTTCTTCTTTTTGGCTTGCGCAGCCCCAAGCCCCAAAAAGTTTGCAGTAGGGGATGGACACATTTGCACACAGGCGAACAGACAGAAACCTGGGTGCACGGTGACCCGTTGCATGCTAGACTCGGGACTTGTATAGTATAGCCCAGCGGTACCCAACCCTAAGATCTGGGACGAGCAGCGTGCGCTATTCTGTGCTGTGCTATTCTTAGGTGAGACGTTTAGCGCGTGTATTTTGTGCAATCAGTGTCGTACCCTGATTCCTGGAAAGTGAACGAGGCATTGCATGCATTCAGTTTGGTCATTCCGTGGCTGTGGCTCTCGAAAGTGGAGTGACATGCACATTGATATGACTGGTCAGCAAGGGCGTGTGGACCCCAAGAGGTATAAATTATTACGATTGCAGTTGTATTTCAGAATCATTTGCTCTGGCTTCCTGAATCTGGTTCTTTCTCAGATTCGGACCCAGCCAGCAAGCAATGGCGAAATGCCACGCCATTGACAGACCTCTCTCTAGGCTGCGGCATTTTGCGAAGGGCGTACTCACACTGGGCCTTCAAAATCGCAAAATGGCAAAATGAGGGGCCAGATTGAGTCCCTTGTAACTGAAGGACTCCATCTGGCCCCTCCTTTTGTTATTTTGTTGTGATGTTGAGGGCCTAGTGGTGAGTATGCTCTAATAAGCCATGTCACAAAGCAGAAAGCCTTGATGGGCTGCGGTGGTTCTAGATGTCAGTTGTCAGTCACTCATAAATGGATATTTTCCTGGGCTACCAGTGTCCCGGGTACACTGGAACGGCCGGACCAAAAAGAAATACAAAAATAAAAAAATAAAAAATATTTTCTAGATTAAAAATTATTTTAAATTTGGTAGAAAATTTCGATGTGATCCCGAGGCAAAAGTTGTTCAGCTTATTTTTCTGCATAACATAGTTTTTTTTTCGTAGTTTTTGGATTTTTTTTTGTTTTTTGGCTGGGACCTTCCCTGGTCCTTGCACGGCCGGGCTGCCCGGGGAAATAGGGTGACCCGGGCGGCTGGTAGCCTAGTGCGAGGCACAATGCCTCGGTAAGCCCTACTGGGCCCTGATATCAGCGAGGTCGGCCGCCCTAAGAGAAGGCAGGCCCGACCTACGCCTATTTTGGACTACTACGCAACTGAGGAGAAATTCAGGCAGTTGCGCAGTGCCAGTTGGTTGGAAGCGCCCAGGCCCAGGCTGCCTTTTATCGCATGTAACTGATGCAGGCCCTGGGCCGGATACACAATATGAACCGAACACATGCTGAGGGCAGTTGGGCGCTCGTAACCACCACAGGCCTTGGGCCTGATCTGTCTGGACTGAGGCTCAGCTTCTCGAGGTCTACTGGAAGCATCTGGGCCGGGGCCCAGTACCGCATTACTGCATGCAGCAGCAGGCCACTTCCATATAGGAAAGGGCCTGCCTCAACATTCGACATTCGGGCACTGGCTGCATGCTGCGCAAGTGCTGCTGCGCCACACGCTGGCCAGGCTCACGCGCTCAGGAGCGAGCCGAGAGAGAAGCAGGCAGCCATAGCCGAGCTGTGCTGCATAGTTGGATGAGGCGCATGGTGGTCCTTGGGTGCACGTGGCATCTGTGAGTGGGTGATCGAGGTTGTGAGTGATACGAGAGACATACCTGGTGCTTGAGGCGAACGGCATTGGCCGAGATCTGCTCGTACTCGGGGAGCTGTTGACGTCACCAGCAGCATCCCGATAGGATCTGCCATTTGTAGTCTGGGCGCAGAGCGCCAGATAGGATGTCGACATTGGTTCTTTGTTGATGATGATGGGACTATTCGAACATTGTCACTTCTGAGCTTTTGCTGTGCCCTTATTTGGCGGGACTCGTGTTGCAATCTGCTTTTGGTTCGAGGTCACGACTATCTGGTCTCATGTGTATGATGCTGCTTGGTTTTCTGAAGTTCGCTATCGCTCATTTTCCTTGCACTATATATTTTCATATATTTATTTAATATTCATTCCATTTATCGATTATTGATAATAATGTTGAGATAAAGTACAAAGTTTCATTCTATTCGTAATAGTGCGGCTACTCGAATAAAAAATATATGTTTTGTAACTGGAAGATCGAAAGCTTATTAAAGAGACTTTGGAATATCTCGTCATACATTTCGGGAGATGGCTCATGCTTGTTTATTACCTGGACTTACTAAATCAAGTTGGTAAAAATTTTGAATCAATAAAAAAAAAGAACAATTGAAAACACCCCTCTTGCTGCCTTGCAGAGGGTAAGTGGGGACACATTCGTCCTTAGATAGAAGCAGGGCGACAGGCTCAGGTGGCAAACCAGCTCAAGTTCCTGTCAGTCTTTGAGAACAAGGGAAAGTGATTTAATTCCTGTTCTTGCCCTTGATGATGGCATTGTTCATGGTTCATGGCTTTCAAACTTTTAGGTTCCCTGGGACCACTGCCTGGGCATCCAGGCATGTCACCTTGGGGGACACCCGCGCTGGTCAACCGTGGGCGCTAAAAACTTGAAACCTGGAATTTTGCTTTTGTTTCCGGATTGTTGGTGGGCGATTTGTGTGCCCACCAAGATCAGCCCCAATCTGGGCTCTTTTTTGTAGTTCGGTGTTGTCAGTTGAAAGGGGAAAGAGGGGTGTGAATGGGGTTCCAAGGGGTTTAGAGTGGTGTGCCTTAGTTTTTTTTTTAAATATATTTTTTAAATCTTTCATTCAGTAAGGAAGTCTGAGGTGGTGACCGGCAGCCAAAAGTTGTTTCCATTGCAGTTGTAGACAGCATTTTTGCTTTCAAGATTTTTTTTTATTTTTATTTTTCCCTTTCGTTTTAGAGGAAAAGTGATGGAAGAAGAAGAGGAAGAAGATGGGACGAGAAAGAAGTGGAAACAACAATTATGGAGACAAAAGAAGAAAGAAGAAGAGCAAAGAGTATGAGGAGTGACGAAAAGAAGATGGAGGTGAAAAATGAAGAAGTAGGCGAAGTAAGCCGAAGAGCAAAGAAGAATAGGAAAGAAGAACAAGAAACAGGAATAGTAAGAAGAAGAAGGTAGAAAGAGAAAAAGGAACCAAGAAAAAGGTAGTAGTACAGGGCTGTTGGCACCGAAGGGGTAATGGGCGACAGAGGCAGCCAGAAGCGGCAGTGGCAACAGGAGAATTGGCAATAGGAGCATTGGCACAGGGACGAAAACATAGCGGTGGCGACAGGATGTGTGAGCTTGGTGTGACATATGGCGCAATGGATTCTTTTTTCTTCCATTTTTTTTCTTTTTTTTCTTTTTTTTTCTAGGCTACCAGCCGGGCTGCCCGGGTTCCGGGTGGCCAGCCCGTGCAAGGACCAGGGAAGTTCCCAGGGAAAAAAAAAAAAAAAAAAACCAATTCCAAAAAATCCGGAAAAAAACTATGTTATGCAGAAAAATAAACTGAACAACTTTTGCCTCAGGGTCACATCGAAATTCTTCACCAAATTTAGAATAAAAAACAAATTCTAAAAACAATTTTTTTATTTTTATTTTTTTAAATTTTCTTGGTCCGGCTTGGCAAGTTATCCCGGGCCACTCTGGTAGCCTAGTTTTTTTTCTCATTTTTTTTCATTTTTTTCATTTTTTTCATTTTTTTTCATTTTTTTCATTTTTTTTCATTTTTTTTCATTTTTTTCATTTTTTCATTTTTTTTCAATTTTTTTCCGTGTGGTCCGATGGATAGCGGATCAGATATTTAACCACCACTACATTTTTTTCCCAGCCGTTTTTTTCCAAATACGCGGTGTGCATGCTCTGCCGCATTGGGAGGGATGTATTGGGGTGCCGTTTTTCACTGGAAAAATTCATCCAGGCACAAAATGTGCCTTGCATGTGACCCATTTTGCCTGGACGCTGGATGGATGTCCAGCAAAATGGCACCCCGGCGGACATCCCGCACGACGCGGCAGCATGCATGCACGCCGCATCCTGCACGATGCGCCAGCATGCACGCCGCGTCTCTGAAAAAATGGCTGGGAAACGTTCTGGTGGTTTAAAACGACGGCTCAGAACAGGCAGCTACTGCACTTCGTCTTGGCCAAAAGGCTGGGACAGGTATTCGTCTTCCCGGACAATTCAACCCTTCTGCATTGTGCCGCCGATTTTGAGCCCGCAGGGCAAACTGGGCGCGCAACCCCACGTTCCTCCAGTGGTGAAGAAAAGACACAAAAAAATGACAAAATGGATGAGAGAGAGAAAAATAAAAAGAAGCCTTGAAGGCTCGCAATGTCGAATGAATCGTCTTTCTTTCTCGAGCCTGTAAGGCCTGGCACATCTTGGGGTTCCGTGCCGCTGCCCCTACAAGTCCACTACATCTTTTAAACCACCAGTTCGATCTGAGCGGCCATTTTCCAACGAGACGAGGCGTGCATGCTGCCACGTCGGGTGGGATGCATGCACACTCTATATGACTCAGGGCCTATAAAAAAAAAAGACATAGGGCTTGCTCCACAGTATCAAAGCGCTTTCCTTGTAGTTTGAAAGCAATGTTGATAGTGTGGAACAAGCCCTATGTCGTTTTGCAAGCCCCAGGTCGTTTTGAAGTCAACATTGCTTGCAACTCCAAGGAAAGGGCTTTGTTCTCTTTTTTTTTTTTTTTTTTTTTTTTTGGACAAATTCTCCAGTCTATTCAGATGTGAAATGGCGAAAGTACCTTACCACATTCCTTTTTTTGCAAGTTACACTGACTGTTTTCACATTTGGCAAGCACTGGAATCTAGACTGGAATTTGCCCCAAATACGGCTACAACGACCGGGCGTTCTATTCGGGTGAAGACAACGCAGTCAAACAATGCCTTAATGATAAATGAAAGGAAGCCGATAGATCATTATAAGCAACGGAATACAGGAGTGCCACCCATGGTTGCGTGGTGGCAGGAGGAGGCAGAACAACCTGGGGGAGCCCCCCCATGCCCAGATTCTTTAATTGATTGTAGACTATGATGATCAACGGCCAGGAATGAAGAATCCAGGTACGTTGAACCTTGTTCCTGTTGTGATGCTTTGATCAAGAACATTGCCTTTGTGTTATGACGACTGTGGCGTTTCTGGTTGTGCAAGTTTTTAACACTATATATATTATATATATAGATGTTATGATCTTGGTTGCCTGACGATTTTACCGCCACTCACACACAGACAGTCTCATACACTCCCATACATGCATAAGAGATGGGGGAGAGGAGACAGAGTCCAAACTGTACACAGATCAGACAGAGTAAACAGCGAAAGTTCAGCCATGCACAGATGGGGAGAAGACACCCTGGGTTTCTCACTCTCTGACAGACTCCCAACAACCAATCACAAGAAGAAACCTGCGAGGATAACAATTGGAAATTCACACTGATGAAGAGCCAATTAAAACCCGATATCGTTACAGATTTTGTTCCAGTATCTCGCCACACTCAAAACCCCGCACTCCACTCTCTACCCTACACCCAGTTAGTAGCGCACAACCGAAACAGCCTCCCAGAGGCCAGCGCCAACCACCCAGATGAAGAACAGATCCTGCGATGAAGTCTTCAGGGCCGATGAACAACTCTGAAAAAGAAACAGCCAGCTATGGCTGCCGCCACCCACAAACACTCAGTGAAGAGCCTCGAGATAGCCCGGCCAGACGCAGATACCCTCAGGGGTAGATGCGCTGAGGATGCCCCAGCTCCAGCAACCTTCAGAATGGGCCGGCTATGGCTGCCGGCCACGGCGAGGGTCTCAGGATACCGCCTGTAGACAATCACCGCCACCAACTTGCTTGACCTCCCCAAAACGCTGCTTCGCAAAAATGAACAGCCAAAAGTCCTGAACCGATTTTCCTAATCTATTAATAGATCTACACTACCCTAGCCTAGACCTAGACCCGACTGACTGGACCGACCGGTACCGTTCCTGTTTCGGCCTCTCGGCCTCTCCCTACCCGGCTATAGGCTATAGGACCGTCTATCGGTATAGGCCTTTCAGGCCTGTCCGTCCTAGGGGTAGCCCGGGTCTGCTATACGCAGTTAGGGTCAGCTGTAGGAATTTCAAATTAGTGCTGGGCCTGTATTTTCCCAAATTTGCAGATATGTCCCTCACGAATATTCCTTACAGGTAGGTCTCTCGGTTAGCCCTCAGCCAAACAAATTATGAATCTGCTCTACCGCTGTTACTGTACAGCCTCGCAGTCAGTCTCGGCAGTCAAAATCAGCAAGTCATTGCATAGATCAGGTTTTGAATTGTAAAGACGGGGCTTTCTTTGTCTGTCACACCACTTCAGTATGGTGTTGGGTGATAATCGAGTTTTTGTTCGTTTCGTCTTGTTTTTTTTTTGTAATCAAGTTTTTGTTTGTTTTGTCATTTTTTTTTTTTTTGTCGTGTGTGTGTGTGTCAAGAAGATGATATGCCAGTTCTTCTGCTTCATCATCATCAGACGCAGAAGGTAGTTTTCCCTTCGCTTGTTTGTTTGCAAGTCTGATTGAGCAGATGTGTGTTTTTTCGTCCCCCGCTCCCGTTTTGGGTGTTTGGTTGCACCTCAGGTTGCCGATGTGTATTCTAACATACAGACGATTGCTGATGCAATCGGCCTGACAGATGAAGGGCACAATGTTGTGGGGTGGCTTAAGTCTCGATGGAACAGTGTTCGCCACAACAGTCCTCAGTGGATGGATGGTGTTCCTCAAGTAAGCGTCGCATGCCTTCAATGGCTGGACCCCCTGATTGGGGCGGGATTCTGGGTCCCCGAGATCGTCTGCTGCGCAGGTGGAACCAACCTGTTTGGTAGTCCGGGTGGCGAGTCTCCCCGGATAACGTTCGAAGACCTTGAGAAAGTGGATCCCGACATGATTGTTGTCATGTGCTGTGGGTGGAGCATTGATCAGACCGTGAGAGCGATGGCGTCCCTCGAGAGGAACAAGGGATGGGACTCGCTGAGGGCAGTGCAGACTCATCGCGTTTACATTGCCGATGGGGACTGCTATTTTAACACCTCAGGCCCATCCGTCGTCGATTCGGCGGAGATGATGGCAGAGATCTTGCACGGGGTGGGCCTTGCAGACGACAATGGGACTAAACTGAGGCGTTATGAAGGGTTTGGCTACATCCGGTGGGTAGGATCGGCGAAGTTTGCGTCGGTTGTGAGGGGAAGTAAACCGGCGAATCAGAAGGCGCCGCTCTCAGAGACAGCAGAGCGGGAGCTGCAGGAAAGATGGATGGACAGGGATCGTGGCAGCAGGGATGAGATAACGAGGGGTGGAGAGGGTGGGATGCAGAGAGGAGGGGGAGGGAGGCTACACGATGAGCAGGATAGGGTTCAGGATGAGTACACTGAAGGTGGGCGGTCGTTCAATGGAGTGACGAAGAGAGGGGGTGCAAACACGTGGATTGGGGATCGGGCAGGTGGTGGGGTCAGGCCTCCAGAAGGGGGGGGGTTCTCTGCAGGTGCACGCGTTCATTCGGGGGGGTATGTTGTGGAGAGTGACAGTGCAACCGTGGCTGAGAGCGACGCAGCGACAAATACGACAGGGCCTGGCACAGGAACGGCTACCCCTACTGAGAGTGATGATGGCTCTGTTGCGATTCATATTGAAGAGAGGAGATATGGTGTCGAACAAGGAAGATACGGAGTCAGTAGGGGCATGCCAGCTGCACCGAGGGAAGTGGTGGTATCCAAGTGGGATTGGAAAGGAAAGATGAAATCAGGCGGAAGCAAGGCTGGGGGAGTGCAGTTGGGGGTGGGAATGTTCGGTTCTGCAGATAAGGGAAGTGTCATGGTCATGGGGGGTGGTGTTGACGGAACTGCAGGTGGGACAAATTGGGACTTGAATGGTGGCGATGATGTGCAGGGAAAGTATGGAGATACAGCCAGGTGGGATACTATGGGCAAAAAGGAAGGGGTTGGATGGATGAGGAAGGTTGGGGTAGGTGTACGGAGAGGAAGTGGAAGAGTAGATAGTGTGGTTATGGTGGTTGGTGAGCGACCGAAAAGTCGGCGGGAGTTGGAAGCCAGTGCACTGAACAATCTGTGGTCCTTGACTGAAGCGGCAGCATCGCGTACAGGAGGCTTGCGAGGTCCAGCATCGAGTCATGGTGGGGATAGTCCCAGGCACTCGTCGCTGAGAAGTTCGAAGGACGGCATGAATAGCTTGAGGAGATCCAGGGACAGCAGCCTGCACACATCTCAACAAACAGCGGGTGACAGTCGTGCGTTAGAGAACTGCAGGCCTCCGAGTCAGCCTGAACACCTGCCTGATGATGAAAGGCTGGGTGCCGAACGCAAGCCGTTGAATCTGAAGGCAGCAGAATTACGAGAAATTATGGTTGACGTACTGGCTGAAATGGTTCCTGCTGATGCGATCCTGTTGAGTGGCGGGCTCGACACGTGCGTCCTTGCAGAAGCAGGTCGCTTGGCTATGGCTGCCAGGAGGCAGAAGCTCAAGGAGGCCGGCAGTAGGGAAGCCATCTCCGCATCCAGTGAATGTGCTTTCAAGATGGGGATAACGGTGATTGCAGGGCCCCATGCCACCGACGGGCCTTATGCAAGGGAGATCGCTAAGCGATGTGAACTCCTTCATAGTGTTGTGGGTGGCGAGGACAGCTCCATGACCCCGGCGGATCTTCTCGAGAAGGAGGTGGAGTTCGTTGTGAGGACGCTTGGGTGCTTTGATCCTATGGAAGTAAGGAACAGCATTGCAGTGGCAGCAGCACTAAAGGAGGCAAAGAGGTTAGCGGTGAAGACAGTGGTTACTGGTGATGGTGCCGATGAAGTCTTTGCAGGGTAAGCTCCAGAAGATGGGTCAGCGGTGCGGCGGCATCTTGTCTTCTTCTTGACTTGCATGGAATTTAAGTGATGCCAGTCCGTTCATTCAGGAGGGTCACTTCCCAGCCTTGCAACGGACGTAGGAAAGCACATGTTGAGGCATGCTTCACGGCCCTGTTCAATCCTTGGCCCTTGTACACTGTTTCTCTCCCCTCCCCCCTCCTCGTAAAACTACACTTCATTCTTCTCTCAAATTCTTCTTTTTTGCTGTTCACTACATTTCAGCAAAAAGAAATTGCCGAGGTAGGTACTGAAAGGCAATGTCTTTTTTTCTGAAAGGCAATGTTTGAACTTTGAACGGTAAGTAAATACAATGAATGCAGACTGTTCTAGCAAAGAGGAGTAGGTTTCCAGCACCTGGAGGAGGGTACCTGTCAAAAAGCTCATCTTTACTTGGGAGTTGTCGAAAACAGGAGTTTGCAACTCGGTTCTGTGATCTGTTTCTGGGCTTTGTATTCATGTGGCCCCTCTTAATAAACGAAGGTTACTTAATAAACGAAGGTTACTTAATAAACGAAGGTTACTTAATCTAATAATAATAGAGTCGTCCTACTCTGTGCTGGAGGAATCTCAGCTCACAAACATCTGCATCACAAAGTGCAATGTGGTGACGCGTTCATCCGTGTAATTAAAGAGCAATATCATCGCGACTAAGTGAAGATAAGCATGAACTCTACGTATAACCCAATCATCTCATGTAACCCTCGTAGCACGCACGTTATTGGCACAAGTGAGTGGTCAGGATCGAAACTCCCGGTGCTCACAGCCGTCTTCACGATGACTACGTTGTCAGCAATGCTGATCACAAGATGACAGCTCCCAAGTGGAAATGAAGTCCACTACCCAATGTTAAACACCACCAGTACATGGCCCAGCGAAGATGAGAATCCGAGCGAGACTCTCCTAAAAATATCGGGGGCCCAGGACAGGGACTCCGAAGGGCCAGAGGAGAAAAAGAGAAAAGCCCCATGGGGTGGCACTAGGCCCAGTCCTGAACAAAAAACCAATTTCCGCCCGCCTGCCCCCAGGCGGGCCCTGTCTCGAGTCCACTGACAATGAACAAGGCAGCAGCACTGCAGGCCCTTCATATATAGTGGGATACCCCCCCCCCCCTCTGGGGCTTCTTCGAGTGACTGGATACCGGAGGTATGTTGTAGTGAAGGGCCCTGGTGTTGCTTCAATAAAAGGGGGGAGGAGGCTTGGTTGGTGGGGAAGGAGGGGGGATGCGAAGGCACCATTTGTGCGTGTGGGTAAACAGGACGTTTCAGGGAACCAGGCAGGCTGTAACCCGAATTCACACAGGTAGGAGGACGTTGCCTGGCCAAGAAGGAGGCGCTTAGAAAAAAACAAAACAGCCCCCATTCTTGCGAGATTTGCTTGTCACCTACGCCAAAAATTTGGCGCCTCGGGCCTACCGGACCACAACTTGGCTGACAGCGCCAGCCACAAAAGAAAAAAAGTGCGCCACTGGTGGTTCGGAAAAAAGCTTGTGCGCACACTGCCGTGCCTCCAGGCCCAGCTGTACTGGTGTGGTGGTTTAAAAAAAATTGAGACTTGCAAAAATTCAGAGGGATTACGTAAATACAGAGAAGAGTCAGAAGACGTAAAAAAAATAAAAATAAAAAATAAAAAAAATCGTGAACAGTGGGAAGGATCCCGGGAAACTGACCCATCCAAGCAAGCGTCATGTCTACACTGGCCATCAAAGCAGCTTGACAACATAAAGGAAGAAAGCAACAACAGGAAAAGAAAAAATAACCGAGAGTTGCAACGATTTCAACTGTCAGAGACGGCCCAAAGTGCCCTGCCGACTATGGTGAATACTTCAGCGCAGTGTACCGCTCCCTGGTACTGACGCTTGATCCCATTCACGGTTCAACTTGACGGGATCATCTCCACCGGGTCCACCGTCGTCCTCACTTTCCCCTTCCTGGCCTACTCAATCCAGGCTCTCATACCTGGTGGCAAACCTGGTGGCAAACTGCTGCCTGAGGCTCCCTTTGTCCCGTCCCTTGTGACCTTGGGACTATGTGGACCTTTGTCTCGTTCCTTGTGACGTTGGGACTATGTGGATGCAGAAGGTAATTCCGCACATATTTGGGCGGAGTGGCAGCAGCAGGCATGCTCCCTAAGCTTTCCTCAGCGCATGGAAAACATTATTCTCTCTCTTCTTGTCCGGCCTGCTGACATCAAGGTTGTTGTGGTGGATGGGTTCATTCAGCATGGAAGATAGGGGTGGGGAGTCGGCATGCACTTCAGCTCTGCGCGTGGTGACTGCCTCATATGTGTGAGTACACCTGAGTCCGTTGAGGCCTGACAAATCGAGGCTTCCACTGCTGCTCATCTCCCTGCTCCTTTCAGCGCTCTTGCTGATCTACCCCTCGCTGTCCGTGTCCCTGTGTTGTCTCTAGCTGCTGCTGCGGGTGCGTTTTTGCATCTGCTCTTCCGTTGGCTGCCGCTGCCCGATAATGCTGCACCTGCACCTTCCCCTCGTGCTCCACGTGGCCTGAGCGCAGTCGACGATTTGGGCTGGATGGTCTGATGTGGCCTTGTTGGAGGTATAAAAGAATTCAATGGACTGTTTCTGTCAAGCGTTGAAGTATGCGCAAAGGAGATGAAAGGCAAAGGCTCTGCCGCGCTCGACCCCTTTTAACGCATGCGTGTCCTCTGGTTGTCCTCTGGTTAAGACCTCAGTCCTTAGCATTGAGCTAAGAGACTGGTAGGCGAGCAGGTTGCTTAGAGCCCACGCTGCACACAATATAGGATCGTCCGTTCTTTGTCATTAGTGGAGAGAGGAGAGCTTGGATGGGGAGGAGGTTAGTGTTGCAAGTGCCCAGCCGATGGGAGGTGGAACAGGACGGCCAAAGTCTGGGTCATGGGCGCTGGTGTGTACTTGTGGGAGTTTGGTGCCCTGCTGGGAGAGCCTTGGCAGAGGAGGGGGTTCGGCATTGCTGACACCGGCTATTGAGAAAGCTTAAGGGTCATCTTCACTGGATTGCTCAAGCGTTCGCTGGCACAGTTGGAGTGCCATCGTTCTAGTTGAGACGAGGGGGAAGTTGAGTGGGAGAGGGAGGTCTTGGGTGACTAAGATTTGTTTTCAGATCCAAGATAGATTTGTTTTCAGATCCATCTTGTTATTCTTAATTCACTGTGTGCATTAACTAGTTACCATTGTGTTCATTTGATTTCCACTAAATTCCCTCTAGTACCGTCTTCAGCCGAATAAAACGCCCAGTCATTACCACTGCATCTGGATCGAAAGTTGTACCGAGTACAGCTATAATGACCGGGTGTTCTATTCAGGTGAAGACGGTAGTAATGATGTATGACTTTTTTGTCAAATGCTGCATGCCAGTTTGACTTCAGGCATTGGTTTCTTGCGAGGAAGTGAAAATAAACATGAAATTTGCAAATCGATGGAAAAGAAATCGATAACATGAAAATATGGCTGCTAATTATCTCCGTGGTGAAACCAAGAAAGATGTGGAGCTTAAAACGGAAAATAAGACGCAACCAAAAAGTGGTGGACCTAGAATCCAATCAATGGATTTCTACAATGAAGATTGAAATCAAAAGAAGTAAAGACTGGGTTACGCCGACGCCCGGTCCAGACGGGCTGGGCCAGACGGACCGGGGGGGGTCCGTCCGGCAAAACCAGATGAGCCAAAAAACGTCCCAGGAATTTTTTATTATTTTTTTTGAAAATGGGGTTGGAGTGCGCTCGCTGAGAGGAGCCGGAATCCACGGAGAAACTTGTGAAAGACATCTGTGTTGGGGGGGG
>BFEA01000158.1:1835365-1852748 GCA_003427395.1 Chara braunii | reverse complement strand
ATGCTATAGTGCTCATGATTCGACCAAGTTCCAAAAACTTTATAAAACAATGGTTATTGATTATTTGAATTTGTAAAAACGCAACGCTATAAATAGAGAAATCAGAAGAAACATAACAAAACAAAAAGCTTAAGAGGGGTTCGAACAGGGACAATAGCATTGGTCTGACCGGAACTGGACACACGGTTGGGACATCGTTCTCAAAAGTGACCGGACTGGCCATAGTTAACGCAGGCATGAAGAATAGTAGAGACATTGTTGGCCATTACAGCAAGCCACGCACGAACGCAGGTGTAGCGACTGTATGAAACGAAATAGTAGAGACGTTGTTGGCCATTACAGCAAGCCACGTACGAACGCAGGTCTAGCGACCCTTGTATAAAACGAATCCGCTCGGGCGTAGTATTAAGTCTACGTAGGTTACCCCTTGAGATAAAGAGTCAATGGATCGAAAGCAGCGCGGTAAGATGCGAGAGCCACAAAAAAAAAAAAAGGAAAAAAAAAAAAAAAAAGACTCGAGAGGCACAGTAAGAAGGGAGCAATGAGAAGATATATCTCTTTACTTCCGACTACAGTGGACCTCAGCTAATGCCCCCACCACGGACCGATGAAAATTCGGGGAGGGATGTGGTAGAAGTGGGATGTGCGGCGCTTGGGAGCAGATTTGAAGCACGATCTACACGTTCGAATACAAATACATAGCACTGATAGCAGCAAAGGCTTCGTGAGCCCACAGGCCATGCTCTACAGCTCACCATAACGGGAATAGAGCCGGAACAGGGGCTCAATGTACAGTCATAATTTGTAGGTTTTCCACGCCGCACTCTTTACCTTTCTGAAGCTGTATATTTGTTTAGCTTAGGCTTTGTCGCGACACATCTTTTATCGCAGGTTTTATCGTTTTCTGAAGCTGTAGATTCAGTTAGTTTAGGCTCTTAACTCTTTTCTCTTTTTTTCCCTTCCCCCCCCCCTTCCCGATTGTAGCTCTGTTGAGTTGTGTGTCTTCCTTGTTCTCAGGACCACATTTGTGTTGAGCTGAGAATGCCTGTGAGAAATTTCTAGTGCTGGTGAAAGGGTCGCTTAAAGTGGGATATAAAACCAGTGTAGGCAAACTGGAAGTGTATATTCCCGGAACTCCACAAGCTCTTACGAACCTTTGCTTCACATCTCTATCATGTAAGGTTGTTCTTCACAAACTTGACAAATCGCGTCTCTTCGACCCTCGACAAAGCCAAAATCAACATGGAAACTCCCCGTCGAAGACTCACCGGCGAGGCGATCGTAAGAGCTTCCGCTCTTCAAATGACAAAAATGGCAACCGGCGAACCCTGTGGAAGACTTCGTCAGATCGAGTGGATCCGGGTTTCAAAAGACTCTTCTATGTAGGATATGCTGATGATTTTGTTATTAACTTATTATCTTAACAGCTGGATCCAGAGCAGATCTTCATATGGGACCGATTCCCAGCGCGTCCTGCTCCCCACAAATAGATTGGAGCATGTCTTCAAAAGCTGTAGATTCATTTTTTTCCGGAACTGTAGCTCCGTTTAGTTGTGTTTCTTTCTTGTTCTCGGGACCACATCACAATTGTGGGGGAGTGTGTGTTGAGCTGAACGTTCACATTTACATGTCAAACAGCTGCGAGGAAGTGAGCTTGAATCCAAAAACGGAATATGTTTTCGAGTCGCGATTGTGGCAAGATATATCCATGAAAGTGCGGGCGTGATATGTTTACGAGTCGCGATTGTGCCAAAGATATATCAATGAAAGTGCGGGCGTGACCCTGAGACTTCTTCTCTCTGCAGGATTCAAGCTCATGTCTGGCTGTGAGCAGGCGACATGAGACCGGTTGTTCTTGTTTTTCGTATTTTCCTTTTTTTTTCCAGGTTTTTTTTCCAACCCACACGGCATTGTCCACCTGCACTGCACCTTTAACGGAATTTGCCTTGAAGTTTCTTCCTTGCTTCTGCAGGACTCCAGCTCGCATCTGGCTATCAACACTTGACGAGCACCCTTCAGGTCCATTCAGCCACATGGGCTGGACTTTTTTTTTCTTTTGTGTGCATTGTTTTTCTGTGTCTTTTTTGCCATATTTGGGTCTTCTTTTTTTCGCATGCGGCCACCCGCACTGCGCCGTGCCTGCTAGCCCACATAATGCCATCTGGTCCACATGCTAGGACCGGTGTAGGCGTAATGAAAATGTAGATAGTTGTATCAATTTGACCGGAAACCGGGTGAACTAGCCATGAGCAGAGCGAACCCGCGTATGTGGCAAAATACGGGGATGACTTGTGGCTAGGGGTAAAGAAAGAAAATAGATAAATAGCACATAAATAGAGGTAAAAACAATCCGGAGTAAGAATCAATTGTCCGAGTATTGATTCTTCTGCGTATTTTACGGGGGCCACATCATACTCCTACACATTCAATCAAGGTTGTCAATGCAAAAAGATATAGTAAAGCTGGACGGGGTTTTACCGTCCAGCCGCTGGTACTCCGCATCTTCACGGAGAATTCAATTTCACTGAGCCCATGTTGGAGACAGCGGTGCCTACACCGTACCACCCGGCCCACATACTACGACTTCCCCGCCATGCTGCTGCTGAACACACGTCCCACATCTTACCACTTGGTCCACATGTTATGAATGACCTGCCCCACATGATGGGCCTCTAAGAGGTTGGGGGATGCTTCGCACATCCCACATCGTACCGTCTAGTCCACATGTTATGAATGACCTGCCCCACACGGTACCACCCGAACCCTATACTATCACTCAGGCCAGATAATAATAGATCGGCACATGTAATGCTGCCCGCCTTGCCATTGCGAAGTCCGAGGTGTGCCTGATCTTGGTGGGTGTGCACACACATCAGATTGATATCGGTATCGCAAAGCTCACATCACGAGGTCAGCCAAATGGCCTCGACATGCAGCAAAACAACCATGACAACCATGGCTCAGAGATGACCACGTATGTGTTGGTGTCGTCCAATCCACATGGTGCACCAGCATGGTCTCGCATGGTCGAACAGTACCATCCAACCCACGTTACATCACGCACATCTAACAACCGTGGCCCACATACTATCCCCCACGTTCCATGATACTGACCAACCCGCATTGCACTGCCTGCCTATGCCAAGGGCCGAGTTGCGGCCAACTTTGGTCGTGTTTTTTTTTTTGGCCTGTGTGCCGAGCCATTTTCTTTCCTCCCTTTCTTTTATCTGTGTGCCGCGGTTATAGTCGCCACGGGCATCCAACTCAACCAATTGTATGTATAGAAAGCAAGGATAACAGAGGACGAACTGCATAAAGACAGAACTGCATGATGCCATGGCCATATAACAGTTTTGCTGCGAGGAGTTGTTACGGTGACACTTGGCATGTTGAAGGAACTTAATTCATCTGGGTGGAAAAGGAGTTGTTTCGGTGACAGTTGGCATGTTGAAGAAAGTAAGGTCAAGCAGTCTTTCACTCCGTATTCAATTTTCTATGGTGGCAATTTTCAACACCCACCCACCAACTTGAACCACCTATCCCCCCGCGCATGCATCCACCTACGGGCCCATGCAAGCACGCGCGCGTGCACACACACACACACACACAGAGGGATGTGGGAATGTTGCACTCAAAGCCTCAAACCACAAAGTAAAGACTCTAAAGAGATGGTTAAGAAACCGAAATAATGGATCCATTACGCTCCTTGTTGTTTGCTATAGACGTAAACTGTTCATTGCCGGACTAGCTCTACGTCGCTTTGATTTTGGATCTACTCGTCTCCGTGGAACAGGGGATATTGTGGTGCAAATCTAGAACACACACACAACAATAATGGATCCATTATGCTCCTTGTTGTTCGCTATAGACGTAAACTGTTCCATTTCCACATCCTCTCTTGAATGTCTAACTGCAGCACCTTCAAGATGTGCCAAATAGTCAGTGCAAGCCTGTCACAAGAGCCTGCAACAATGCCAGAGGGGCTGCTGCATTCAGGACGCCTGTATTCCTGTATTTCTAGGTGGGGACACACATTCGGCTTCTGATTGCTTAGCTCTTGATGCCGGTGCCAACCTACACTCTTGCATAATTTTCCATATGATGCGAGTACGTGACATTTGGCTTATGATTGCTTCAGCCCTTGATGCTGTTGTCAAGACCTACAGTCTGCACAATTTTCAATATGACGCGCTACCTTAAACCACCAGTCCTGCTACCGGGAACAGCCTCCTCTGTGGGCTAGGACGTGTCCTAAGCGTGATCTGGAAGGAAGCTCGCGAGGACAGAGGAAGAATACTTGTGGACAGGTCTTCAGACCTTCGTTTAGCTACGGATATCCTCGGGAAAATCGAGAGCCTCCTAGAAGCAGCACTGTCACAGGCAGTGCCTGGGAAGAACCGCAGCTTTGAGTCTCGGACGCTCGCAATTTGATTTCGCAATTTGAAGTTTTGAAACTGTTTTGGGGTTTGGCGGAACGAGGGCCCAGCCAGACAGATGATAGCACCGTACAAAGTTTTATGCTCCTTTTATTTTATTTTCGCCTCTGACTTCAGTTGCAGTCAGAGGCAAAAATAAAATAAAAGGATCATTAAACTTAGCCTCCTAGAAGCGGTATTGTCACAGGCAGTGCCTGGGAAGTACTGCAACTTCGAGTCTCAGACATCCGAAGTGTGATCTCCCATTTTGAAGTTTGCAACCACGTTGGGGATTGGACGACATGAAGCCCCGACCGCACGCACGATAGCACCATACAATGTTTTTATCTTTTATTTTATTTTATTTTATTTTGAAATGGTACG
Organism: Chara braunii; assembly: GCA_003427395.1. NCBI lineage: Eukaryota > Viridiplantae > Streptophyta > Charophyceae > Charales > Characeae > Chara > Chara braunii. The sequence continues at coordinate 1,847,949 of BFEA01000158.1, read as the reverse complement.
CGGGGATGGTTGTTCCAAATTTCAAGCTTTTCACTAGCAGATATGAGAGGCAAGGCCCATGGCCTCTCTTTCGGCAGAAGTACTCGTGAGAGAGAGAGAGAGAGAGAGAGAGAGAGAGAGAGAGAGAGAGAGAGAGAGAGAGAGAGAGAGAGAGAGAGAGATGTGCCTGCCCAGCCCACCCCACCCCCTAATAGGAGCATCACCCTTTTGATAACCCGTATTCTTGCAATTAGGGCACACACTCCATCATGGAGTTCACATCACTCCGACGTTTTTCAAGATGCCATAACAAAACGACATCGGCACACTGCACCAGCACACGGCACGAATTGCATCCGTATGCTGCGCAAATCCCATTGCCACACAAATTCTCACCTTCTCCAATCCCCCACAGCCAAAAGAATTTTATCATATTAGTGACAGTGACACCTTTGCTGTGGTCAGATATTAGACAGACAAATCGGTTAACTTCCAAACAAGTCCAAACAAGTCGAATACCAAAATATTAACACAATGGACTTCCCTGCACCTGTACTCTTCCCTCCGATTCCGTAAATCACACCCCACCGACGCTTTTTCTTTCAACTCTTCCTCGCACCCCAGTTATGAATGTTGTGAAGAATGCTGACCCATTTTCCCGGCACGACAGTTGCAAATATGTTCATCGTAACTTCACAGACATTTCCGGCTGTACCGAGTTTCCCCCTTAAAGCACCAGCACATGGTCACAGATAAGTTGGAAGTCCAATCGAGTCTCTCCTAGAAATTCGGAGGCTTGCTTCCCGTCTATAGAATAACTCGATGGCGTGCATCCTCAGAAAGCGGTCCGCAGGCGATGGCTGCCATGTACTGGTCATTTAACGACGCAAGGAACCCTTCTACTCGAACTGTGTTTAGGAGATATCGCTGTCACTCGGCCTTGTCATACTGCCATAGACACTAATGAGGTTGGTGTCACATGCAAAAGGTTGTAAAGAGGGGTGAATGAGAGGGCGAAAAGGAGATGAAATGTAGGGGTGGACCGAAGAACTCGTAACAAAGTACGCACAGAACGACAACAATGTGATTGACAAGATGGGAACAGGGGAAGAAGCGGACGAGGTTGGGGGCAATTAAGAGGAAACAGAGCAGGTAGTACGCGCAGAACGACAACAATGCGATTGACAAGATGGGAACAGGGGAAGAAGCGGACGAGGGAGGTTGGGGGCAATTAAGAGGAAACAGAGCAGGTGTGGCCACCGTCCAGTGATCATCTGTAACAAAGTGAAAGCCATCAGAAGATTCAGAACTTATAAAAGTGAAAGCCGATTCATGCAACACTGCAAATGCTGCTGCTGATATGACATCCTGACCCCAAGGCTTTCAGAACTTATAGACAAAGTGAAAGTGATTCATGCAACACTGCAAATGCTGCTGCTGATATGACATCCTGGCCCCAAGGCTTGGAACAAAAAACACTCCAGAAGAGCAACACTCCAGAACAGCAACACAATGCTAAAAAGTTACAAGTAGTAAACACTCGTGCCNAGCAACACAATGCTAAAAAGTTACAAGTAGTAAACACTCGTGCCACCAAGAGACGGAAAGAATCAAAATACTTTTTTTTTTCTATTTCTTTTCAGCAGCATAGTTCAACAACACAGTACCATTAGGCTGACATTCCTGTGACGTTGCCCCTACCATACAGACGAAGTGCTCAAAACTAGGGCACAACCATGGTTATGCCCAACCTGGACGCCAGACCGATGCAGACGTCTGACCATACTACCTATGATTTGGACTGATCTAAGAAAAAAATACTACTCAAAACCACCAATACTTTTCTCCTGGGCTGGAAATGCCCTGTGCACCAAAAGAGAATGGAGCGCAGGCCTCCTTTTCACTAGTGCCACCAGCCACATTGCTCTGGGGGCAGAGCCCCCAAAAATTGCAGCAGCATGCGAGCCGCTACTCTGAAAAAAATAGCTGGCAAACGTACTCGTGGTTCAATGATCCGATGGCTATTCTGGTATTACATGCCTGGTGCCACCTAAGACATACTATTCATTAACTGAACGGTGCTGCGTGCATATATCATTTCTCTTAGTAGTCAAAACCATGTCCAATGCCGAATACCGCTGCCAACCCATGAACACAACATGAGCAAAACAAGGGACTCTTTGGAAAGAGGAAGAGTTGGGTAATATAACCCATCCATGATAAGATCACATCATCACACTCGACAACACATTCACCATTTCGAAAGCCGAAACACTGAGGGTTATTCAAATGCCGGGAGCATTCGACAGCCCCCAGTAGCCCTCCTCTAGCATACAGTACAAATCCAACCCCTCAACCAGTAGTTTCGACATTCAAGAAGTTCAACTCCAAACCTGCAAAGCAATCCAATCAGCTGGCCATGTCCATACAACAACCTTTCTCGCAAAACTCAACGTTATTTCCTAGACCTGGGTGGCCACGCCCCAACACATTGCAGATTCCCTATGCCATTTGCAGTGACCATACTGGTGCCGCACAACAGGTAGTGGGGGCCCATCCATTCGTGGTGGGACAACTTCCTCGGGACGACCATCGGGCAAAGTACCGACATATATGAATACAGTACGTATACACACACAGTGTCATATGCATTTATATATATAGATATTACTAAGATACATATATAGTACTATATACATAGTGTCGGACACATGTATACACCATAAGCACCGTACCCTAAGTATATGTTTGTTCTGTTGTTTGTTTTTCTTATGTATGCGACTTTAGGCAAGCGAGTTGACACCATGGCCCTTGCACTACCACAGACCCAGAACTTATAGACTACTAGGAAAAACTGCAATGGCAGACAACTGACCTTCCTCCTGCAAGATCCATCCTGCCCATAGCCGTCCCCGATGAAGACACGAGGAGGGACAAACCGGATAGAACGCCCGGCCATTATAGCTGTATTTGGCACAACTTCACTCCAGATGCTGCAATAATGACCGCGCGTTCTAGTCAGACGAAGACGGTAGGCAACAGACAACCTCAAAAGGCTCTCCAGTCAAGAATGCAGGTTGCAGTACAGGTCAGGCGACAGATGGAGAGGAGGTGCCAAACGACTCCGTCAATATGAGCTCTTGGGAGTCGTCCGCTTGTTATCCCCGGCGTACCTTCGATCCGTCGAGCGAGAGCCCTTCCACACGGGGCCCCTGGATCACTATGGCCGACTTTCGTCTCTGTTCGACTTGAAGACTCACAATCAGGCCCCCGGATCACTATGGCAACAGACAACCTTGAAAGGCTCTCCCAGTCAAGAATGCAGGTTGCAGTACAGGTCAGGTCACAGACAATAGACAAGGTTGAAAGGCACATCCTGGCCCCAGACCCCCGCAAGGAAGCCACTTAACACCCTCAGGTGTTTCAACTTTCAACTACCCGTCAGCCGTGCGATTCACAAGAAACCCCCGTTCAACTGCCCAACACAACACACACTAAGCAAGCGCATTGTACCCTTCCAATCGAGTGCCACCTCCCACAGTAGACACTGTTGAAAGGCTCTCCAGTTAAGAATGCAGGTTGCAGTACAGGTCAGGCCACACGACAGTCAAGTGTTTCAACTACCGGTCAGTAGAGTGCAATGCACAAGAACCCCCCGTTCAGCCACCCAACACACAACTGAGGCGAGTGCATTGTACCCTCTTTCAAACAAGGGTCACCTCCCAGAGTAGAGCCTGCAGAAATTATTGGCAACCTCTAAACACCATCCCCTCCGAGGTACCCTTCCAAACAAAGGTCGCCTTCCAGAGTAGACCCTGCAGAAATTATTGGCACCCCCTAAACCCTACCCCCTACAGAGCATCGTACCCTTCCCATTGAGGATGGATCGACTCGATGCTGATTGCATGCATCCCCGCTGTGCCATACCCATCCATTCGCGCCAGGGAGGACAGTGGACACCAACCAATACTCTTGATGCAAGTCACAAGCAAGCATGCCCTGGTAAGAGAGGTGGGCGCTCAAATTGGAGATTTTCAGTGCCATGCTCCTAACATATCCGATGGGCGAACCTGAGTAAGTTTTCCACACTGCCAGTTGCTCAAGGAGCAGAGGTTGCAATTGCAAGTATGTGCCACATAGTAGTCGATGCATGCTCAACACATTTGCCTCCCGTTCGACGAAAATCATTCGACTTCTCATTGATGAATCCAGCATCTTCGATGAAAACAGCATTGAACGAGAATGCTGCATTGCAGTCGCGGACCATTTTTCAAAGAAGAAGCCAAGATACATACCACTTCAAGACTGCAGCCCGCCATGGAGGACAAGTTGTGAGGAACACACCCACCACCACCCTCCTTCCTTTTGCTCCCACGTGGAGGGGCTTATCCGCCAGCTTCCTTTTGCTCCCATGTGGCAGAGCTTACCGCGGATGATGCAGAGTCTCCACCCACCGCCAACCATCTAGTGTGGAATGCACATTTGTCATCGTTCTCGACAACAGAGAACTTTCTAAAGAACCTAAGATATCTGAGACTTTCAAGAACATAGGAAATGGAACACGGACTTTCAAGAAGAACAGAGTAAATGCAAATGGGATCCGGAGCGTCCTACAGAACCTGAGAGTTTCAGCGAATAGAGAAAATCCAGAACTCTGCCCGATCCGAAGCTCACAGAGAACAAAGAAGACCTTGGGCTACCCGGGACTCTGGCAGAGTTCGAATGGCAGCTGACAATAGAGCTTCAGAGAGCTAATCGGGAAGTCGACGCGAACAGCAGAGGGTTTTCCTTGTGCCTTCCACATCATACAAACGACGTGGAGGAAAGGATAAGGCGAAATTTCCTACTCGGGAAGTCGAAGCAAACAGCAGAGAAATCAGACACCCTCTCCTTGCATCACACACCCTCTCCTCCTATGCCTTTGGAAAACCCTTACGTCAGCCAAGAAAACAAACAATGGTACTGAGCAACCACCATTGTCGGATACAAGCTACGTCACAGCGGTTACGCATGGACAGGAGAAATCAGACAATGGACTGGCAATGGCGCCCATGTCCCTCCTTAATGATACAAGGCACAGAAGAACACCACACCTCCATGTGCACATAGTTGAATCGAAAAGCATCCTCAAGCAGCAGCCATTGTAGACGCTTTCTTCTCACAAAATTCCACTATCGCCTTTGTAGTCAAACTCTTTGGCCGCTCGATTGGCAGCCCGAGGGCCCGATCCCAGACAAGCTGCAAGAGCACACACGCACACACGCAATAAAATTTGTCAACTAGCCGCAAGAGCACACACCCACATACACACAAAATAAAATTTATTAACAAGCTGCAAGAGCGCGCCTGCCGTACTACCGGTAGACCAGCCATATAGCCTGAGAATGTCCCAAAAAGAATGTCCCGTGATATTGGTGGACCCTGAGAACAGTCCACAAAGCATCAGTAATGTACTTGTGCATACAATTGCCTACACTTCTGTCTCCCCTATTCCCCCAATTTTTTTCGCATTCTCCTTTCCCTCTTTCTGTGACTGAGGTCATACACATCCCATCTTAACACCTGGCTATCAGCCGGCCAGCCTAGGCTGGCTAGCAGCCGGGAAGCCTGGGCAACGTCTGCTCCTCTGCTTGGGAGTCACATGGAAGCATGATGGCCAGTTCATCCCCTGACAAGGTGGGGTGGGGGAGGCTGATTGCAAAATCAAAGAAAGCAAAACTTCAATGAGCAGGCAAAGTGCTGTGTACCCCAGTGCAATTGCAAGTGGTGGGCAGACCCAGTGCAAAATTAAAAGAAAAAGAGGAAAGAAAGCTTAAAAGAAATGGACACAGGAAGAAAACAGCCAGGTCCAGGGAAAATGCTGGGCACCCCAGCGCAAAATCAAGAAAGATTACACAACTGGTACACCTTTCCCGGCCATTTTGCAGAGATGCCCCGTGTGCATGCAGGCACGTCGGGCAGGATATACCGAGGTGTCATTTCGCCGGAGTTCCATGCAGACAAAACGGGTAGCGTAAGAAACCCGATTTGCTTGGACGGATTCCGGCAAAACAACTGCAAAATGGCTGGGAAACGTACTTTACTGGTGGTTAAGAGAAAATGAAAACATAATAGAAAGTTGAGTCTAGACCAGCAATACAAACTTCTGGCCAAGGGTAACTTTAACATTCCTTGAAATAGACAAAAATAAATTGAGACATCTCTGAAAACTATGTTCCTCCTCCTTCCCCCACCACTCTGGTAGCCTGGACAGTGGACATGATATGTACAGACAAAAATTGTACAAATACCACGGCTGGTCGCCAGACTGACCGGAGGACCCTACCCCGACTGGGAGCCTCCCGGTTGGACCGTCCAGTGGACCTAACCGGTAGGCTTCCGGTTCGCTTCAGCGCATTTTGCCTTTGGAGGGAGGGGGGGGGGGGGGGGGGGGGGAAAGTGGTTGGGCGGGCTCCCACAGCCTTGCGTAGGCCCCCACTCTAAATTTAAAATAACAGGGACAGTGGACCCGGAATTCCAAGAGAAACGGCGCGGCTGATCTTGGCCGCTGATCTTCCCAGGTCGGCGGCCAGGATCACTCGCCTCTTTGCATTTGCAATGCGGTGTCCCTCATGCTGCACTGCGGACCCTTGCAAGACCTCCTCCGCCGTCAGTCCGACCTCCCCAGTCCCATGTTTGCTTCGTGATTCGAGCATGCTGCTCCAGGCATGCTCCCACGTGCCAAGCTGCACCATTGCCCGCATGCTGCTGCGGGTGTGCTCCCACGCGCCAAGATACACCATTGCCCGCATGCTGCTGCAGGCGTGCTCACACATGCCAAGCTGCACCATCGCGCGCATGCTGCTGCAGGCGACGCCCTAAGCCAGCCTTCACCCCAAAGACCGCCGAACAACCCACCACTGCGGGAGGAAGAGTAAATTTGTAGCTATTCTTCTTCTTCTTCTTCTTTTTCTTCTTCTTCTCCGTCTTCAACCTCTTCTTCTTCTTCTTCTCCTTCTTCAATCTCTTCTTCTTCTTACTCTTCCTCCTCTTGTTGTTGTATTTCCCGTCTATTTGATTTTTTACTTGTCGTTCCCTGCCGTTCGAAGGGCCCCCATCGCCCTCACTCCTCTTCAGCCCACCTCCCCCCCCCCAATCCTCCATCCTCACCCATCGCTCTACCTCCTCACCATCTTCTTCCTCCTTTCCTCTTCTTCTGCTTGTTCTTGTTCTTGTTCTTGTTCTTGTTCTTCATCTCGGTCAACCGTAGATCCAACCTGCAAGATGACCATGGCATTGCACCGGCTGTTGCAGGGATCCATGCAGGCCTAAATAAATAACAAATAAAAAGCACCACGCACCAGGCACACTGCACGGCTGCACATGCAATGTGCACATCCGTATGTGCAGCCTGCACAGCGCACACATCCAGAATGGTCGCACACTGCATCGTGCACCGCTGCACCGCAAGTATGCTAAATAGGTAACCATATACAACAGCACTCATGCCGTACAGACAGACCAACAAGTCGACATTCGGTTATTTTCAACTCACGATGTGTTCTTCCACGGTGAAAGGAACTGACCTGTGTCAAAACACCCATTGCGCGGGAAACGCCAAAGAGCACCGTGTAGAAACTGCAGGATTCAATCATCAAAAAAAGAAACAAATTATCAGTGTGAGAACTGACCCTCCGGTCCTTCCGGACATCCACTTAAATTGGAACCATACACAGAAGATTAGCATGACACACTTTGGAAAAAAAGAAAGAAAAGAACTGGCCCTCCTATACATCTTATGCTCTCTCTCTCTCTCTCTCTCTCTCTCTCTCTCTCTCCCCCCCCCCCCCCCTACCTCTTACAAACACGCATGCACGCAGACACACACACACACATGCACACACACACACACACACACACACACACACACACACACACACCTTACATTATCTCTAACGCTGGCTGGTGAAATCAATCATTCAGTCTTCTGTTTATCATTCAGTCTTCTGTTTGAAGGTGCACCTTACCAAAATTTAGTCAAATATTCATCGTACAGCCGGAAGATTGAACTTAAATCACCTCTCAATTATTGTAACACATAGGGTCAATGCAAGAGCCATCCATTTTCCAAACCGTCTGTGTTGCCTGGTTGGCTAGATACCCTGTATAGGCACGTTGGCAAGGAATGGGACACGACACTTGGCCCATTGGCTATATGCTTTGCGATGCTGCCCCATGCCTTTGTCAAATAAACTTGCACAACTTCTAGCAGACGCATTGGAGCAATTGAGGACATTGAGGTGATGGAGACGACCAAAGCAACTGGAGGGAACACCGCAGGCCTTGAAAAGCAGACTCACTGGTGAAGGCAGCGCTACGAAGACACGAGACATCTGAAATTACTAACACGGACGTCCGTAGCGCCAGTGCGGTACAGCGCATCAAACAAGGTTTCAGTCTGACAATGTCTGCTTGCAGGTGATGTATATAGATGGTTGCATCCATTACCAGGTCCCATTACTCATCAGGACCACAGTACCAGCAGACATTCACAACATGCCCATTAAATACTTCAATGGTCATGAATGTCTTGGAGTTTGCAGTCAGTCAGTTTGCGGCCATTCTCAGAGCATACTCACACTAGCACTTTCCTGGATGAATATTGAGTATTATTGACGCAATTACGCCTCTCGTACTAACGAAACTTACAGTAGTTACCGCCAAAGCTAAGTAGAAAAAGTCCTAGTGTAAATACACCCTCGATTCAGATCAATTGCATACAGACAGCACTCTCGCAACAAGGTTTCCATAGGTGAGCCCGCAGATGGATCATTGGAAAAGGGGGGGAAGGGGGACGAGGTTCTTTTAAAAACAGAATAGAACTGGCGCCTAGGATCACCTCTCTCTCTCTCTCTCTCTCTCTCTCTCTCTCACACACACACACACACACACACACACACACACACACACACACACACGCACACACACAGGCTCGCGCATAGCACTTCTCATGCAACAGAAAAATGAATGCCACCGCGGCCAGCCGACTCGAAACTTGGGGGCGGGCCCGTTTCCAAGTGCATTCACACTGAAATTTACACTGGTGCTCTTTTCTTTAATGGTACTATAATACCTATTTATAGTATGACAGAAGTGCGCAGCAAGCGCACAGAAATGAGTGTGTTCTTGTGTGCTTTATTTATTATTCATGTAATTTTCATCAAGCTAGTCGCAGATTGGGCAACGTTAATCAAGCAGGTGACTGGTACAAAGACAGACCGACAAAGGTGCTGCCAAACAGGACAGCACAACTTACTTCTCTTCTGTCAGTCCATAGTGCTGCAGCAGCACCCCGCTGTGAGCATCAACATTCGGCCAAGGATTATTGACCTGCACACATAACGCAGATACGATCACATCCAGTGACCAAGAAACAAACAAACAGAACAAAGTTCAGAAAAGTTTCAAAATGCGACCCATCCATGACAGCTGCATCCCGCTTATCCACTTGTGCCTTGTGCCCATTCATCCGCCCTTCGGTCAGACTGCTACAGCCATCATTTGCGCTTCCCTTTGTGCTTTACCAAAAGCATGGCACAGTTCAGATCGAGGCTAGCCGAACTTCTGGCAGGTTACATTGCAGCCGACATTACTTACAGTCTGCAGTCTCACCACTACTCACAGTCTGCAGTCTCAATATAATTGCAGTGCTACGTTTTTCGAAAATTTCAGAAAAGATAATGAACCACACTGTAACGAATTCTGCGCGCACAATTCCCAAGATTACTTGGCGGTTCGTCACGTTTTCTGCTGGATATGCGATTGCCCAACGGAAAGATAAGACGGCCCTCAAGGTACAAAACTAGAAAGAGCAGCCCTGGAATCGAGATCTGAGGCAAATAGTCTGCACGCCCTTTCAGCAAAATATCTGCAGTGAGTTTAATTTTCAGATTCTGTGTGCTTCCATATTTTTACTGTAGCGGCAACCAGAGACGAATGCAGCAGTGTCCCAAAACACATGAGCCAACGAGAGACGAGCAGGTTACCCCGAAGAATGAAAGACAGTCGAAAAGACAGACGAGTTACAAAGAGCCGAGCATATTAATTTGTCATATCCCCACAACTCTCACGGCATCAACAGGGGAAAGACAAACTCTGGGCGGACAGAATAGTTCCCATTCGGAAAGGTAGGGGGAATCAAAATGAAACTTTAACAAAGGACTTTACAAAAGCAAATTCCGCACTATTTCCAAGGTTCCACAAAGCGAAACGGGTCCAAAGACTGCTAATCACCTTCCCTGTCTTCAATAGGACGTCTGGAACCACCTCATAGACATTGGAGACCTGCAGAAGTGACACCACAGCAGGCAGCAAGGTCAAACACAAGTACATGTACGCATGCACACATGGACACACAAACACACACGCATTAAAACGCCATTTCAACTTCCAATTGAGAGTCTGTGAGACTGATAAACCGGTCCGTCACAGCCTTAAAAGTTAAAACTTAAAACGCCATTTCATCTTCCGATTGTTGTACATCTTGTCCTCGTGTGTCCAGCCTAACCGGCAACAACTTGCCTGAGGACCAAATATCCCTTGCCTTTCATGGCCGCCACTAGTTTCTCCTGAAGAAACATTTCTCGTATAAAGGCATAGAAGTTCCTGTTTGCCTCACTCCTAACACCCAACTTGGAACCTCAGAACCAACACAATGCTACACAATGCTACAAGCTACAAGAGCTCGGAAACATCATGAAACTTTATGAAAAAGGGCAGTAAAGAACAGAAGGCCAACATCAAGACAGCATTGATAGATACCCAGGACGGCAAGGCTCGGCAAGGCCAAACACACATACCAGTTTGACCATTGGATTGTCAGAAAGGTGCTTCAGGGCAAACTCCCGCTGGCAAGTGTAACGTGGATCTGTCTTCCTCAGAACTGCATGGCCAAACCCTGGAACAACCTGCATCAAAAAAAAAAAAAAAAAAAAAAAAACGATCGATCACGGATTCAGAAACACCAAAAAAGTATTAATCTGCACTGTCACCAGTCTCAGAAAGAAAACAGATGCAAGGTCATCCTAATAATCAAACTAGATTTAAACCAACATACAGCATGATACCGGACATTGTTGTGTCGACTCTGTTGAGGATTGTGTCGAGGGTTGTGCCGTCGGTCATGTCGAGGGTGGAAAAAAGATGTACACACGGCTTGCAATGCAAGGTCCTTGGGGTGATGAGAACTCCAAAAGCAAAGCTGTATACAGGTCCCTTAGCCCCAGATCCATGGGTCTATAGATAGGAAGACAGGTCTTTCCTCGATCCTTCAAATGACATCCAGGAGGCCGTTGCCTGCGCATGCCTCTGCCGAGCGCGATACAGTCACTAAATAAGGACCCGGATTGTTTTGTCCATGAGCATCAACGATCGACAGCTACAGGAACTCTACGTCATTCTCTGCAATCGCCACAACACCCACCTTTCCAGCCTTGAGGGTATCCTGCACGAACTGTTGCAGCTCGTCTTTGCTTGCACCCACCCCAATCTCATCAACAACATGACGAAGCCACCTTAGACATTCCTGCACAAACATTAGAACAAGCACACACAAACGATCAGATTGTCACAAGATATCAACGAAAAGCAGCAATGCTCACAGATGAGCACTGTGCAGCAACAACCCAAGTTCCCAAACCCATTTTAACACTCCTGAAGAGCTGCAGACTGAAACGAGCAGAACCAGATCACCACATTGGCGTGCACTTGACTATGGATGGTGCAATACCTAGGTAATTCTCCCATGTCTATCCTTGTCCTTTTATCTCCCCTTGCCTGCATTCACCTCCAACACAACTGCTCAAGAGCTAAGCCACACAAGGCCAAATGTAGACACAACGGCCGCCGCATGGTAGGCTTGCACCTTTGCAGAGAGTCTGAGAGAGATCATTGTGGAAAACGAAAGCCAAGCCAGTGAAGACAAACCCAAACCCTTCAGCAAATTGAAAATACCAAGCACCAGTTTCAAACCCCGCTTGCTGTCATCGGTCCAAATGACCAAGTAACCTCAAACACACACTCAGTGCCCACCATTGCAAATTGATCCTTACTTCTTGTCAATGGCTGGCAGTAGTCATTGCCAACAGTGTGCATAAACAGCTTGCTCATCCTTTACATTTTGTTGCCATTCTAGCATCAACTGTGCATGAGCGTCAATTCTTTTTCTCTTCTCACAGATTCAACACACAAGTCCTACCAAAGTTTCTTCCCACCATGCCTGAAGAAGAGATGACAGCTGGAAAGGTAGGGTGAGAGAAGAAAACCTGGTTGGCCAGCCCATGTAGTGGTCCAGCAAGACCATTCATTCCCGCCGCAAATGAGAGGTAAGGGTCCGACAATGCACTTCCCACCTGCGAGAAACAATTCAACATGGTTGAAATCGTCAGTCACCTTCACAAGATTTCACTGCACCCCAAGTTCCACACAAAAGCACATCAGTGCAGGACATTAACTCATCACGTATCCACATTAACACACACACACACACACACACACACACGGAGAGAGAGAGAGAGAGAGAGAGAGAGAGAGAGAGAGAGAGAGAGAGAGAGAGAGAGAGAGAGAGA
>BFEA01000158.1:1778620-1799956 GCA_003427395.1 Chara braunii | reverse complement strand
ATCCTTCGGAACCCAATGTTCGGCCAATCAGATTCCTGTCTCTTATACACATCTAGACGTGATTACCCCTCCCCCTATGAACATCAGCAGAGACTGCTTTTTAATGCCAATTGGGGGGACCAACGGGCTATCCCTAGGTGGCGGGCGCCAAGCATGCCCAGGAAGGTACATGAGGCCAATGGGGATTGAACCCAAGACCTGAATGCCACTTGCGTGCCTTACCAAATGAGCTAGGCCGCTGGATCGCTCCCCCGTCTATTTTGACAACTCAGAGACTAAAAAAAAAAAATAAAAAAAATCCTTGTCGTCACTACCGTGATCAGAGGAAATTAAAATGACACAGCTGCAATCTAATCCTTCTATAAAAAAAAAAAAAAAAAGTGCGAATCCATAGCTGAAAACTACTTGTCCGTAGCTGTAACTATTAATACCTCGTTGGTCATTACGTCGATCCGCGCATCGTCTTCAATTTTTAGGACAGCTGTTCAATCAGTAAGAATACCGTAATAGTACACGGTTTGAACCTTCTCAGATACGCCAATAAAAATATTCATCACCGCCTCCCTCTCTTTTTTTTTTCGCGCACCGCCTCCCTATCTCGCAGGGCAGAGAATTATTCACGCTTCAATCAATCAAACATTTTACTACCCTATCAACGCATTCATTGGACAATTGAAAGCGGAGACTACCTGTCATTCCCTCGCCCTCCCTCTCTCGCAGCGGCGGGGGGGCAATTGCATTCCTGTCCCCAGGCACAACATCTGAACGCACGCCAGCCCATGTGTGCAATCCATGAGTGGGAAGTTGATCTCGGCGACGCTGCCGGGGGCAGACCTCAATCACAATGCTAATAGGAGGACAAGACCGCAACTAGCCTTCAATGATAAAACGTGGATTGGGAAGGGGACAAAAAAAAAAAAAAAAAAAAAAAAGGACGCGCCTGTAGCTGAAGCAATGAGCACTCCCCCTGATAAAGCGAGGATAGTGTATTGTAATAATATTGCCACACGAATGACGGCAGCGATCGAGCGAAAATTGGTTGATATCGAGAAAAAAAACAGTAATGAATAGCGGCTCTAACAAAACACAGGGCCCGACCAACGGGCCTAGCTCATTATGTACACCCCCCCCCTGGACTGTTGAAAGCCAGACTCAAGTCCGAATCCAGATACCCCATCAGATAAAGAGAACAAAATCATTCTGAGTTATACCTGGGCCCGCTCAGTTGGATGATGGCATATCAAGGCCGCCACCCTGTTAAAAAAGAAGAAAATAAAAGGGGAGGATAAATAAAACGAAAAAATAAAAGAATAGACGGTCACCGCGGATTATCAAGCGAAGAGGATTATTGAGCGAATGAGAATATGATGGCATCGAAAAGAATTAATTAAGGAAAAACAAAAAAAAAAAGAAGGAACATGAACTCAATCGAGTGGGCCAATCAAATGACGCTTGCCAATTAAGCAGATTATAGCAGTTGATTGATCATGATCGGGCAATAGAAAAAACAAAAAAGGTTCTGCGCCTAAACAGGTTGGTTGATTGATGATGGCTGATCGACTGACGAACTCAGAAAATACTGTAATACGGGTAATCGATTATATAATATATAGCCAATTTACCCGACAACCGGACCTCGTACCACCCCAGACCAATTACAGAGGAAGGAGCTGCCTCCTATCCCAGGACCAAAGACGAATCCAGCCGGTGGAATCGATTACATTGCCAAATAAGCAGAGATCATCATCATCTGATGATGACAACTGGACCTCATACCAGCCCATACACGAAGGAGCTTCCTCCTATCCCCGGACCAAGACTCAATCCAGTAGTTGGAATCGGTTACGGAGCCAAATTAGCAGAGATCATCATCATCTGATCATCATCATCTGAGCTTGGGAGCGGTGATGATAGACTTGATAATAGACTTCAACAAACATCAAAAACCTGAATCGCTGTTGAACCAGCAGGTGGTCCAGCGATTCACGTTAATGATCGCTCGATCGATGCACACGTGGCACAACACGGACACGAATCCGCGATAACGGGGGATATCGAAGGCAACCGGACCGCCAACACTCCGCAGTTTCATTCCCTATTCACGAAAAGAACAAACATGTACTCACAAGAATTGAATTGAAGTGCCAGAGAGGAGAAGTACCAGAGAGAGGGAGTAAATACCCACACCTCAGTGCCACCATTCCCCCCCCCACTCCCTCTCTTGCTTTCACGTACGCAAGCGTAACCGCAAGAGAAGAGACTCGACGGGTGACGAAAATTGGGGGAGAAAAAGTCTGGCATTGCTCTCAGAAGATTGCTCTAAGAAGATTGGCCTCGTCAAAGGCAGCCGTAGACGGCGACTGAGGTGATGGCCGCATATATTAGAGGCGACGTAACGTCCCAGGGCCGACATCATCAGTTGAAGTATCCGTCTCGGAAGCGCATGATACATGCAAAACTCAAAACAGCAGGAAAGAAAGATGACAACAGACGCACACGCAAGAAGATGGTCGATGATCGAATACACGTGACAAACGCGGAAGGAATGAGAGACGAAGGCCAATGGGATTGAGGGGGGGGGAACAAAAAGAGGCCACACTTTGCAAAGCCAGCTACCTTTAAAACACCACACACGCAATTAGGTGGTGACATTGTAAGGGAAGCATGGCAAGGAAGCGTAAGTGTGGAGGAAGAAGAGAAGTCCACAGTGGGAGAGGGAGAGAACTCCCACACGTGGGAGAGGAGTAATTGACACGCGCTAAGGGCAGTGTGAGTGCGAAAGTACGCAGATAGCTTGTGACGACCGGGCGGGGGGCAGCGAAGGGAGAGGAGGAAGGAGAGGAGGAGGAAGGAGGGGAGGAGGAAGGAGGAGGAAGGAGGAGGAGGAGGCGCAGACTTGGGGCAGGATAACTTCACAGGAATCTGTGGGAATTGTGCCACGGAAGGAGAGCTAGAAACACATTCGCAAAACCATACATACAGGACATCTGTGGGAATTGTGACACGGAAGGAGACCGTACAGATGGGGAAGTGGGGATGACAGAGAGGCTGAGGCCGTACTCAGCCTAGTAGTTTCCTTGATGCATCTGATCGCTTTCACGGCCAGTCCTGGGTGGACGTATTAAGTGTGGCCCGACGTCGACAGAGCATAGGAAAGCGAAAAGAGGCGGAGCGGACAGGATGAGAAAAGGAGAGGACAAGGGCAACGACGAAAATTGTATTTGCCAGACAAAGGCAAATATCAAAACTGTATTGCATGATAAGGGCACCGATCAAAACCGTGTCATGCGTGTCGCATGACAATGGAATCTACCCCAAGAGTGTATTGCATCACAAGGTCATTTACCAAAATTGTATTTGCATGACAAGGGGCATGGTTCAAAATTGTATTGCATGAACAAGGGCATCAACCAAAATTGTATTCCACCATGCTCTCTGTATGGAAGGAGGGAGTGACTTACCGCAGATGATGACTTTTGCAGCTGTGCCCCAAGTCTAGCACTACGCCAGAGAGCCATAAGACCAACCACTCTCTCTCTCTCTCCCTCTTTCTGCTTTTAGCTGAGTGTGAGTTTATCTATACTACGCTCGTTTGATTGTGTGAACGGTAAGCGACGCAGGTGCCGAATCAATCAATCAATCGACCATCAATTGCTGATTAATTAATAGTCGATTGATTAGTTAAATCACGGCACTCGTCGTCGTCGTCGTCTTAGTCGTAGCCCTTAAAGCATCGGCCAACAACACAACACCGACGCCCCGCACACTCAAATCCGTATATGCACGTGTTGGTCGCCAATGACGCCCACGGCGATCCGCTCGCCTTGAATCAACACTCCTCGTCGGTACTGACTACGGTATTCGGTTCAGTACACCACGCTCTTCCTAGCGCTCCCTCTATAGCGCACACAACATCATACACGCATACACCGGCGCAGCGAAAACTCGCACTCGATCGAAATACTGCCAAGGAATGCGGCCAAATTCACGACAACGTTCAGTAAAACGATAAAGCCTCTCCTCTCAGAGCCTCTCCTTCGCACTAAGGTAGCGCACAAGCAAATGCAGACATGCCGCTACTCTACATTCAGCCGCCGCTGAATTTGGTCGATGGAGCACACACCGCTCGCTGGCTGGCTGGCTGGCCCGCTACGATGTGAGGAGTTTAAATCGAAATTGACGATTCAGGTCGTGAAACCGACTGCAATTATATACACAGTCCGCGCATTTTTCCATTCGGTCACAACGCCCCCCCCCCCCTTCACCCACCCAACACACCCGCCTTTCCCGCGCTACTCACCAAAAGAATAAACATGGAGAACGTATCCTACACTACAACATGGAAAGATTCGCGCCACAGTTTTGGTCGTTTTCACATTCGGTTAGTGGCCAGCGGAGGCGGCGAGGGCCTAAAGACGCTCTCGCGCCCGAATGGCGCCGAGGCCCCGAGGCTCCGAGGAAACGTGAAACCGGTACGGAGAATATAGGCCTCCTATCTTCCCCCGAACACAGCGCACCCTCATTTCGGCCGCACCAGACCGGAAAGATAGCTTGTATACATTCGTTATCAGCGTAACGTTGCGTTGGGCGGAAGACGGTAGCCCGCACCACTGGCCGTCGACCACTTCTTCTTTTTTTTTTTCCCCTCAAATTCCACATTGCATTTCGTCCGCCAACATTTTGATTTGAACGCATTTGTTTGAACTTTGAATTTCATTCACCAATTCATTTCATGCAAATACAAAATATTGGCGGGTGCCGAGTGGTGGCGAGTGGTGCAACTACCGGGGCAAGGTCCCACTTGCACGGATTAAGAGATTCTGGCCGTTGGTGTTTTCTATCTACGGTCAATATCGCCTAATTCGTGTAAGTGGGACCTAGCCCCCGGTAGCACTCGTTGCCCACCACTTGCGGGGCTGGTGCGAAGGCCGGGTTTGTTCGCTGCCGGGGCTCTGGTGCACAACTGGCGTGCACGCTACCGTCTTCCCGCGAACACAACGCACCCTGTTAATTAATGTATACAAGTTACGTTTCCGGGCCGGTACAGCCATAATGAGGGTGCGTTGTGGTCGGGGGAAGACGGTAGACCGGGAACAGCAGCTGCGCCGGCAGAGTACGTCTAGGTGCAGCCGTACAGAATACCGGTAGCTGATCTGTTCTGGGACATGTTGACATGTTGGCGGAGCTGTGCATTTTTGTTTTGGGAATGTTTTCATCATGGCCCTCAAAGATGCGAAAATCTGCGTTCTACCTCTCAAATGGCCTCGCAGGTCCGTCTCAGGGAGCTTCAGATTCGTAACATATCCCCAACGATGCTTGGGCTTGACATAGTTTCAGTATGCCCCTGCCGGGTTCGACTTTTTCAGATGCTTTGGTAGATATGGTCATTTGGCACTTGGACGCAGATTTGCGATTTGTCCCTACTGGTGCTGCTGAGGCCATGGAGACATTCATGGAGGGATTCATGCGATGTAGTTGTACAGACTGAGCAGTACGGGGAGGTGGTCTCGCATGGAGAGATTTATGCTTAGCGATGTGGTTGTACTGTGGGATGTCAAGCTCAAATTACATTGTGATTTTCAATATAGAGTCTGGTGCTGAGGCACCCAACAGGCAGGGCAGGGTGCAGCCAGGTACCGCCGAGCCATCAGACGGACAAGCCCATGCTGCCAAGTTACCCTGCCATCCGCCATGTGCCTTTCAAAAAGGTTACAGGCCAGAGGACCATGCCGGTGTAAGTTGGCTGATTGAGCGGCAGAACGCTAATGAAGGCATCGTCGAAATTTTGGACTGTTTCTCGATTTATGCGTGTCTAATCTTCTGTGTATCCTACCATTCTGACAGATCCCGTTTATGAGCATGGCATTCCTGTATTTATAGTGTTGGGACAAACACCCTTACAAAGGATATTTGCCCATGTTATTGCAGGGCACAGGAGTTGCGTCCCTGGTGGCAGTTGAGACAGTGGTGCGCCTATATTTGGTAGGGGTCACACCAGGTTCTCAGTAATCGGAAGGGTTATGGCATTGTGACTAAATCGGAAAGTGTGTGTGGATGCGCATTTCTGAGGCGCATGTCGAAGGATTGAGGCGCGCGTATAGCATGCAAGCGCAGAAAAGTCCGGCAGTGTCGTGACTGTCGCCAAAACCAAGACGGTTGGCGTTCATCGCCACTCTTGCGAGCCTTGCTAGCCTATAGAAGGCGGTGCCTGGGTCAGTAAGGCGTTGGGTTAGAAAGGGGTCTTTTGCGTGTACACAGTGTTTGCATTGTTTTGATCGAACTGCCCGTCCGCGGTAAAAATGGTTGTGTGCGGTAGGCGGGCCAAAGTAGCGAGGGTGCGGCTTTTCAAAGTGACCGCTTGTGGGAGCTAGAGGTATATGTGACGTGCAACCTCACGCCCTGTGCTGTTTTCTGTTCGGAGTGCTAAGGGTGCGGAAAGAGGGCCCGGGAGAACAGCAAGATGGGGTGTGCCAAGGATTTTTGGAAAATTGAGTGTGGGGACACAAACAGAACTGAAATCCCCCGTGTTGGTCCGATGAAGTAAGTCGGTTGTTTTCGCGCGTCGCGGAATGCGCGCGCGGGCACGACGCGAAAAGAGAAAAATCCTAATTCAATCCAAAAAGTATTGTCGAACTTCCCACCGCGCTACGGCTCTTCGTATAGAGCAAAAGGGCTTCGGTACACTCCGCGTGTCCCGTTTCCGTATCAAGTCCCGACGTCGCTCGTTGGTCAGTTCTGAGTCCGACGTGGAGGGTCTCAGCCTCGTGGCTTTTTCCTTGTGCTCGTCTTCACTCCGTATTCGGTAGTGAAAGCCCTTTGATTCGTAGCGATCGAAACGCTGGCACTCATTGCACAGGGTTCGGGGCCAATGGGGCGCCACTGCTGCCCACAGAATGACGATCAGCTTGTCAAATGGCAACAACACTGAGTAACGCGGGAAGTGCGTATTGATAATGACAAAACCCGCGTCCACGAATCCAGAACAACGATTTTCGGGAGGGAAGTAATATTGTCCGCCGATCCGTGCGACAGCTTCTCGTACGTCCCACTCGCAAACACGTGTCCTTTCCTCGTTGTAAGGGAAGGGGCACGTTGGCACGGGAGACACGGGAGGCTGGCGCCCAATCAAGGTGCGGCCGTCAGTCCACATATCAATCAATCAAAATGAGTTTGCAAGAACCCCGAGACGTCATCAAAACGCCCAACTAATATTTCCCTTCCCTTCGACACGAGAGAAGCATGGTACCGAACGCGTATAACCATGCGGGAATCGGGTTGGAGTTTCGAGGGACCAACCTGCGACTCAGGTTCGGCAGGCCAGATCGTCGTAAATCCGAGGCGCCTTGCCTTTTTGAGGCTGCCCCGCAGACTGGCTGCAGATGTCGTGCAGTATAAGGCAGATGGCATGCGCAGTACAGTTCAGAATGACATATCTAAACACTCTTACATTCTCGAACAAGATCCCGTCGAACTTTGGGTCTAATCAACACCAAAAACTCCATACAAGCATTTTTATGTATACATCCACTGTGGAAGGTGCGAAAATAACAATGGTGCACAAATCAGAAATAAATCGGGGGATCGTACACACGCATCCACCGTTTACAAGACAAGATGATTGAGTTCCTTTGCATCTGGGGATTACCCAGGAAACTAATGGAAGAGTTCCGGAAGAAGTTCTTCTTGACAGGAAATCACAAGGATTCACTTTTGTTCACAGGAGAGACAGACTCATAACACAACGTCATTCAGATCAGAGAGAGAAAAAAAAAAGACGGGTGAGAAGTGTCGAGACAGAAGACGCTGAAATCTGACAACGGAACGTTCGGCTTCACAGCCATGAACTTACACAAAAAAAAAATGATCCGCAACCATGAAGGCGCATTCGCCGTGAAATTCCAATATGGCCCTGGGCCAATCATCCACTCAACTCCAATTACCGATCCTCATACCCGCACCGACGATCCCGACCGTTGCGTGCTAACTTCCGTCGCTGCGATCGTCACCCCGCTGACGCAAGCTCGACTCGGCTCGCCCGGATCCCACAGTCTGTCGTGGCGATCAAGTCCGTAACCGGCCAGCCTACAGTCGGTCCGTCGAGACTTTTCGACTCGCACAGAACGCATCACCTAGCCACTGCTTCCCGGAAGTTGGCTTGGGAGTTGAAAACATAAGAGAGTTTTGCGGGCGCGCTTGCAAAATTTATAGTTGCGAGAAAGAAGACAGACGGGGGAGAAGACAGAGGGGAAATCGAGGTGTAAGAGGAGAAGATTCAGCGAGGGGTGCTCAAGGGAAGCCATGTTGATCCTTCGAAACCCAATGTTCGGCCAATCAGATTCATTGTGCAATAGGAAGATCCTCTTACTCAACGCTTCTGATTGGCGAGCGGGGGTAATCGAAGGATCAACCGGGCTTCGCGAGCCAAGGTTGAAGAGCGAGAAGGAAAGAGACGCGAGAAGCAGCGTGAGACGGGTCCAAGATTCAGACGATCAAGAAAAGGAAAAACAGGCGCGCAAAGAGCAGAAAGAGGGAAAACAGTTGCGATAGGGAAAGAAGAGGAGGGGGAAGGGAGAGAGAAGAGAGCACGGGGGAAGAATGACGCGTGACATAAGGAGGAGGAAGCTCGCATGTGCGGCGCCGACAACAAGAGAAAAAGGCACTAAAACAGTTACAGCTTGCCTATGTCCTAAACTAATTCAAAAATTGAAATCACCATATCCGCGCGTGAAAGTCGACACGGGAAAGAAAAGTCCTATGCCTATCCGTATTCTCACAAAATTCCTAGAGTTTTCTCCGACGTGACCGAGAGCATTCATGCACAAAAAAAAGACATGTCGGGTTCCGCTTATTTTGAAACTCCTAATTGTCGAGCCCGATTCCTAGTGCGCTTGCTACGCACGCAATTTCCCATGCATTTCCCGAATTACAAAAAACAGAATTCCAAGAATCAATAGAACCTCCGAAAAATGGGGGCCTGAACAAGGCGCCTGAAATCAAGAAAAACGACGGGGGCTTTGTTGGGTCAATATGGTACAAAAGAGGGAATTGCGTCAAGGGGTACGAAAGATAGCACGGGGTCGGGAAGTGGTTCGTCACAGGTAACAACGACGTGGCTTGGTGCGATAGCTGGGGTGGCCAGCAGTTGTAGGTAGGAGCCTGGGCCTCCGGCCAGCGGGGGCAAAAGTCTGGCGGCCATGAGGTTGGTGGTTAGGCCAAAGTGCGGCCTTCGGATAATTCAGCAGGTCCAACTACGGTGCAAATAAAGTTTATAAGGTATAAGGATCAAGGCCAGCCAATATATTGGTCATGACATTGGACTTCCATGCAACAGGTATAGGGCTCACGACCAGCAAGCGGTGGCCAAGTGGTGGAATGTGCTTGGACAGAACCAAGGGGTTAAGGGTCTTGTGGGACTATCCCTTTCGGTTTTACCACTGGACCCAAGCACGGGCTCGACCGGTGGTGTCGGTGCAAATACCCTTACAAGGGTAACTGCCCTGTTTTTTTACAACTGATAGAAAAAGAGTTCCAATTTGAAAATTGGGAGAGAAAGTTGAGTCTGTTGCGTTGTCGTACCAAATACCCTTACAAGGGTATTTGGCGTGTTTTCTGCAAGTCGCACCAGTGCGGCCTCGTCCGCTTGACGGCGCGCGAGCGGGAGGTAATTTAGGTCCTCGCTCGCGTGAGTGGCGCATGCTGGGTATTGACGGCGAGGTGCAATCATGCGCAGCCTGGGTATGCGCGATGTCATGGGCAAGCAGGACGCACGGCCCTTCGTCCCCTAACTGCCATTTCGTCAAAATTGACATCTTTTATTTTTTGAACGAAATTGAAATCGAGTTTTTTCACCGAAAAACCATCAAAGTTTGTTGTTCCTGAGGGCTGGACCCCCTGGCTGTACATGGACCTAGCTTGAGACCAGGTACCTCCAGGCAGTCCTGCAAATGTCCATTTTAACGAAATGATGGTTCCCTTACCTTTCTCGTGTCTTCACATTCTACTCTTATTTTTATTTTTTATTTGTCCTATTTCAAAATTTTGCTAAGTACCTTTGATTTGGTGATCGGTTCTGACGCCAACACCGGACCCGATTGGCCTGGCTCAGTTGCTACGTCACCGGGCACAGGGTGCCGACGAAAAGTCCTCCACCCTACCCACGTTGAAATACGGATTGGAGAGGTCAACGAATGTGGGAGCGGTGGAGTCCGTGGTCGTGGCTTCCTTTGTTTCCCGTTTGGAGAGTGTAGGTGGTCTAGAAGTGGAAGGGAATTGGAGAACATTCCGAGCGGGCGGGTGGGACTGCAGCCCGAGGGTGGCGGGGGTTGCTGTGGTGCACCGTCCGCCGACCACGATTATCGTGAGAGGTCTGTGTGTGAGCATGCCCGGGCGTAGGAGGACGGATCGACCCAGGGCACTATGGGAGGTTGTGACGAACTACTTTTTGTAAGGCGCCATCTTCTGCGCAACCAGGATAGGGGGTACATAGAGGGATCGGGGATAAATTGCATGGCGGTCCCTCCTTCTTGATTTTTCGAAGTTTTCTCCTTGGTCCTTCGGGAAAGAGAAAGTGGTGGTTATGGACCTTGGGACAGTAGGCCCATGCCTTAGCAAGCGCGGGGTGGGGGAACAATTTCGGCTATGGCCTTTTTCTCTTTTCTTTTCTTTTCTTTTGTTTTCAAATAAGACGTCCGTCTTTTTGGCGCGACAATCGCGCGGGTAATTCCTTCAGATTTTTTTTTGAATTTAGAACGAGCCCATGCGGGCTCTCGAAATTTCTTTTTGTAATTAAGACTTTAATTAGATAAGGAAATTGGGTGCGCCGAAATTTTTGCTTGTAACTACACATCGCCTCTTGCCTGCGCGCGCGCTTTGCTGCACAGGAACCTGCGCTCTGTTCCCGCCGCGCCAAAATTCTAATCTCAACTGTAATCTCTTCTTGTTCCTTCCCCGCTACGCAAGTGTAACTCTAATCTTCCCTGTTCTTGAAATTCTCTTCCCGCGTCACGGCATGCGCACTCTACATCCTGTCTCATTGGCCGGATCGCTGCATGGTTGGATCGAAGCGTGGAGTGAGGCTACGTCCCCCACGCCGCGGCCCAGTCATGCACTTGTAGGCGCTTCCCTTCTCCCTTCTTTTCTGTTCCTCTGGCAATCCCGACTATTGCGCGCTAATGATCAAGCTAGTCCCGTTGATCCGGATATGGTGATCGATACTCCTTTTTGGATTACCGACCACGAAAGCCTGAGAGATCCCGAGTACAGGACATATTGGGAAAGGGAACAGATCCGACGACAACAAGTCCGACAGCAACGGATCAGATGGCAGCAAAACTTGCGGAACCTTGATTACCCCTGCCGAACTGAACACGAGCGACTGTGTAGGGGCGATTTCCAATTGGCAATCAACCGGGACTCCCGAATTCCTGAGTATCCCGACATTAGACACAAGCAATACTTTATCACCCCAGGCTTCGTCGCTATCACGACTAATTTTCCTCCCCATTACATCGTCCTCCTGCATCACCTATTGCTAGTTACCCATTGGGACTCAATATCCCGGTTCTGGCCCCGACCTCCGTGCCCATAGTGCCAGCAGCCCAACGAGTACGAACAGACGAGGCCACGCGTCAGACTCCTTCCCGGAGAGAACGACAAAAAACCAACTCGTCCTCCTCATCAGACTCTGACTCTGAGTTCTGCGTCGGACGACAGAGGTACGAGCATTCCCACAGCGACGCCCACAACACCCCGTTCGTACACCCGACTCTTTCTCGTCCCCGGCCGCAGGAACGGGGCCCACCCCAACTCTGAGCTAGAGGAACCACTTGCACTTTTACCCCTGAAACTTGACACAGGAGATTCTAGTCCCGACCTGCAACTCCACCCCCACTTTCCAAAAATCCTTGCCACACCCCTTTTCGCACTTCCAGGCCCACTAACACTCCGAAACAGGAAGTCGCGCTGGGTGTGAGGTTGGTATCGGAGCCGACACGTGTCAAGACAAGGGATTGACAAGTTGCTCGACTCTCTAGTTCAACCGATCTCGTGACCCCAAAACGGGGATGGTCTGCGCAAAGGAACGCATCGGCACGCGAAGCTGTAGTGACAAAAAGCAGGTCTGCAGGCAGATCGACAGACAACATGAATGCTAATCAGGCCCAAGCCAATCAAGCACAGGGCGAGGCAGGGGGCGGCCTAGGGCCTGCGCTTCAGCCCGTGCCTTAGCCTGCATGTATCCCCGCTCCAACAGCCCCGCCAGATCTATATTTATTCGATCCAGCACACCACCTGGCAGGAGCATGGCTTGCCACGCTCCGAGCGCAGCAATACGATAATGATGAAGCTAGGATTAACATCCCAGCCCGGCTAGGAGGCGACGCCCATCACTGGTTCAGCACCTACGTATGGACTGACCTTCCTACCTTCGAGAGGGACTTCCTACACCGATTTGATTACATACATCCAAAGCAAACATTCTTTATGATCAAAGACCGAGTGCAGAAGCCCCTCGAGTCTATTGCGGAATACCGTAGTCGGTTCTATCGACTGTTCATAAAATCTGAGATAGACGAAAAGGTAGGAAGAAAATTCTTCATAGATGGACTTCGAAGTAGAGCTATACGGGCTAAGATACGAAAACAGTTATCCCCCATCACCTTCACCCTGACGCAAATCATGGACGCAGCAGAAAAGATGGAGCGAAAGTTCGCTGCCAGTTTCCTCGAGGGAGAAGATCACGCTAAAGAAGGTGACTCTACGGAATTGACCCACGCAAGGATGGAATTAGCAGCCCTGCAACATAAGTTCAAAAATATGGGCTTCGTGCCAGGCCCTGTCACCTACCTGGAGCAGGTGGCAGCCCTATGGCGCCCTCCCGATCTGGGAGCAGGACCATCGACGCCCAAGGCGGATGTACAGACACCTACTCCGGCGGGGAAGATAGAGGAGTCGAACGCAGTGCTGGACCTTACACGTACATTGGTTAGCCTCATGCAAGAAAGCAAAAAAGAACAGCGCGAGTACAATGCCCGCATGGAGTCACTGATGCGTTCCATGCGTCCCATTAACGTTCGTGCTGTCCCTTTTGCCACCCAAGCATCTGCTCCCGCAGCCGCGGGAGCTGGCGCAGGCACGGCCCCTAGGATTGACATGTGTTACGTCTGCCATCAACCTGGCCACATGGCCCGGGATTGCCCCGAGCGACAAGTAAGAATAGGGGCTGCCCCGACAGCTGCAGCTCCCTTAGCTATCGGGCCTGGATGTGTAGGAACCATGGTACTAGAAGAAACGGACGTGGCAGCACTAAGCACAGGGGTAATCGAGGAAGCCGCAGAGCTCATCCCACTGGCTCAATTCCTCTCCTTGGGATATCCAGGGCTTGGGATGATAAGGGCAATCCAGCCTGCAGATGATGAGCGAGAGATTTCCGAATGGCGACCATCCCCTGGGGAGATGGAATTCGGCGGTCCTGAGTTCGTCACCGGGAAGATCGAGGTTCTGGACATTGTCCGAGCCTTAGATCACCGCATTCCGATTCCGATCGGCCATCTGTTCTCTATATCGGAACAGACCAATGATCGCATGCTCCAGCATTGCAAGGCCAATCGAAAACGATTCGCACTCGCCAAGCTGGCAACGGCCAAGGGGAAGGCTCCCGTAAAGGAGACACAGCCGGATACACCTGGACCCTCAGAGCCTGTACGCCTGAGACTGCTCCAGAAAAGCGACAATTTTTTGCGCATTAAAGCTATCACGTGGAAGTCAGCGGAGTGTAACATGGAGATCTGGGGAGTCCCATACAACACGAACCTTGATTCTGGGGCAGCAGTGTTGGCAATATCCCTGCGAGTAATGGAACAGGCAGGAAGAAGGAAGGATCTGATCCCACTCAACGAAGGAGACCGTTTGATCTCCGTTGGTGAGGAGAAGATCAGAGCGGTAGGAAAAATGACATACGTCGCTTTTAAGTTGGGAAAAATCCACGCCTTGGGAGACGTGGTGGTTCTTAATGTGAACTTGTACGACGTACTCATCGGGCTGCCTGCTTTAAACGCCCTCCAAGCCAATCTAGACTTTGAGTGACGGGAGGTGGTTATCAAGAACATCGGGGGTAAGTCGTACGCAGTCCCCATACGCCTCACCCTCCGCACGGCTACCAACCCGCCACGTAGATCTCACCCAGAGGTAGGCGGGCCAATTCGGACAGTCACCTGGGACAGACTCCCAGAGAACTCAGAGACTAGCAGCGAAGAACACGCGTCCCCGCTTCCCGAGGATTCGAAAAGCGAGGACGAGACAGGCCCGGCGATTCAAGAGCTGACACGAAGGGTAATCTGTTACCCAGCCCGGCAGAAAACGATGAAAACGTTCGTGTTGACCGAAGAAAATGTCCAACTAACTCGAGCTCTGATCATAGGAGAACCCCTGGTACAGGTGTCAAGGCTGCCCGACTCTTCGGAACCCCCTCGAACCCTGTACGAGGGCACTACTCCCTTGCTCCCCTGATACGTGGACAAGCGATCCTTCTGCGACGCCACGGAACCCCCTCCCCGATCGCTTCTTACCACAGACAAGGAGATACGGTTGCTACGTCTGGGAGCGGAAATACAGGCTCCGGAACCCCCTGGGTGCCCCGAAGCCTCGATGTTTGATGTCGGGATAAGGATCGCTGAGAAATCGTTGGATTCCTGGGATATTGTGGACGGGATAACCCCCGAAGAACACGTGGCCATCCGAGAAGAGGAAGCCCAGATGGTAGCCATCGTGTTCTTGTGGAGGTCGGACAACTCTTTCATCCCTTCCCCGCCGCCCCGAGACTCTAAGGCAATATGTACCAAACACGTTACAGTCGATATACACAGACAACCTTACGAGTTACACGTGCCAGAATATGTGCCCGACGAAACCCACCAACTTATTGCAGAGATCTTAGCGGAATATCAGGGTGCTATCAACATTGATAACGCAGACATCAGGTTATCCTTAATAATCCAGCACGAGATTCAGACTGATACTCACCCGTCGATTCATTGCAAACCTTATCGATACTCGTTGGCAGAACGAAAGGCAACACTCGAGCGAATCCGGGAATTCGAAGCTAACGGTTGGATAGAGCCCGCTACAGGTCCTTGGTCCTTTCCGGTAGTTTTGGTTCAAAAAAAAACCGGATGATCAGAATGTGCATTGATTATCGAAAATTGAATGACATCACGATCAAGGATGTGTACCCCCTCTCTCGGATTGATGATCTGCTGGATGCGATTGGCTGTGCAAATTATTTTAGTAAATTTGATATCCGGCACGGGTTCCACCATATCCTTGTGAGGGAAGACGACGTTTGTCTTGTTTGAGGGCACGTGGCAGTGGGTTCGATGCCTTATGGGTATATGCAATGCGCCGACGACTTTTCAGCGGGCAATGAATGTCACTTTCCAGAACTTCGTGAACAAGATCAGGTTAACTCAAGGCATGATCAATTTTTGCGTTATCGTGTACATGGACGATGTTTTGGTGTATTCTGAATCATTCCATGGACACGCGCAGCATATTGAATGGATACTTGGCGCGCTGCGGGACGTCGGTTTCAAGATTTCGTTGGAGAAAAGCGAATTCTTCTTGTCTGAGATCTCGTTCCTAGGCTATGTGGTAACCCCAGGAGGCTTGAGACCGGATTCGAGGAAGGTCGAGGCTGTTCGAGAAGCACCCACGCCCACGTCATTGACGCAGGTTCGAGCCTTCTCGGGACTGGCCTCGTACTATCGACGGTTTGTCAAGGGCTTTGCGGCTATCGCTCGACCCCTGACGAACCTCCTCCGGAAGGACCAGCCGCTGAACTGGGACGTGGAGTGTGAGCAGGCCTTTTGCACTTTGAAGGAGGCCCTGGCCTCGACCCCTATTTTAATCCGACCCAACGCCGCAAGGAGAATGCTACGCTGTCGTCTGGGGAATCCAACACTTCCACCCGTATCTCTACGGGCAGAAGTTCCTCCTCGTAACGGATCACGAGCCATTGCTGGCCCTCAAGAAGTCGATGAACTACACGAGAATGATTAGGCGATGGGCGGTGAGGCTGCATGAGTATGACTTCGATATCGTCCACAGAAAAATGGATAAAAAGGCACGGGAACGCCGACGGATTAACACGTCTGCACCGACCAGGCAAGGTGCCACGCAACGAAGAGATCACTCCGTGGAAGGATCCGGAGCAGCCCAAGGGTCCCGGGTATGGCCAGGTGAAGGTTCTCCCTCGATAGGCAAAGAAGTGACACGTGTCCTTATGGGGGCCCAGAGAGAAGAGAACGCTGAGGGCCCTCTCTCTCCTTCCTCTTCTCTATTCTCCCTCCCCGATCATTTTTGTTTTCTCTGTGAGTCTATCTCGCGCATCCACTCCGTTTCGGTTAAGCCGAAACATGAAGGGTACATCGAGTGGGTAGAGTGTGCCACGTGCGTAGTCAGGGCCCATGGATCATGCATCCAATATAGGAATCCACAGAAACGGTGGCTCTGCCATCTGTGCCGTACTGATAAGATTCCGACGGAGGCTCGATTCCTAGAAGCGACGTCGAAAGGATTGGAAAAGATCTTACAGTATAGACGGGCAGAGGTGTGGACAGATGTCGCTTTGATAGCAACCGTCGTAGGGAACCCTCTTCGAGAATTCTCCAAGGACGATCGAAGACGGGCCAATGAAAAGGCGCGGGATTATAGGTGGAATGAGGGACGGTTAGAAAAGCGAAAAACAGACGGGAGCGGAATATGGATGGTAGTTCCGCACCCGTTTATGAGGTATGACTGGGTTAAAGCAGCCCACGAAGAGACAACAGCCCATTTGTGGACAGATGTCGCTTTGATAGCAACCGTCGTAGGGAACCCTCTTCGAGAATTCTCCAAGGACGATCGAAGACGGGCCAATGAAAGGGCGCGGGATTATAGGTGGAATGAGGGACGGTTAGAAAAGCGGAAAACAGACGGGAGCGGAATATGGATGGTAGTTCCGCACCCGTTTATGAGGTATGACTGGGTTAAAGCAGCCCACGAAGAGACAACAGCCCATTTCGCGGTCAGGATCACCGAGTTCGCCATCGAGAAGAATGAATGGTATTGGTCCAACATTAGGGACGACGTTAAATATATTATTAAAAATTGTCCCGTCTTTGCGGCCGACAAGGCACCGATTCAGCCACCTAGGTCGATAGTGCCCACCGTAGTCCAACGACCATTTCAGAGGGTTAGCATGAACACGACGGATATTATCATCCCCCCTGGACCGAATAGTTATGAATATTCAATTCTCTTGGTGTTTGTCGACCACTTCTCAAAGTGGATCGAGGCCTACCCATGTCGGACAAGACAGACGACAGAAATAGCGTGGTATGTCACCCGTTTCCTCGGAATGCATCAGGACACCGAGAAAATCCTTATCGACAACGGAGCTGAATTCAGGGGAGAAGTCATGAGGAACCTGGTCATACACAGGGTGTCTATTCGTAATACGGCTCCCCATATGTCTCAATTGAACGACCTCGTGGAAAATGCCAACCGGGTAATTAAAACGGCACTTCGACGAAATATTGAAGCTAAGGACACGCGGCAGTGACCTGATATCGTAGATCACATCTTAGCTATACGCCGAGGGACCCCGCATGAATCTACCGGACTTTCACCTTTCCAGCTACGTACCAACAGCCTATCTTGTGTCTCGATACCGAATCTAAATGACGAATCGGCGCCGGACAAACGTCCCACGCGGGCGACGGCCAAGGACAAGGCCAAGCGCCATCTGGACCTCATGGAACGGGCCCTTCCTAGACTAGCCTGGAAAAGACAGCGTATGACTGAATTGGCCCACGGACGCCAGGTCCAGAGTTATGAGGCCCGAAATGGGAATGCAGGCCCTCGGCCCCAGTATAAACTGGGGGACTTAGTGCAAGTGAGGAAATGTGCTCGCCAGGGTAAGCTAGTGCCACGATTCTACAGATGCTTCAGAGTGATCGAGCTCGGCCCTAATGGCGTGAACACGATGCGGCTTGCTCCTGAGGCGTCAGGCAGCCGGTCGGCTAGGCCTATCGTCCGCCACGTGTCCTACCTCTGCCATCTCGCGACTTCTTCCCCTCCTTCTCCAGCTGGGTCTATTTCGGAGTCTGAGTGGGACCGTGACGAGCCTTATTCTCTTTCTTCTACTCGTTCATCTTCTCCCTCCTCTTCGCCATGAGTTTCTCCATGGAGCAGGTACTCAGTGAACGCATGTTGGCGCCAAGTGGGCATATCTCGTCAATTCGGCAAGTGTATCATCCGCGCATCAGCCCGGACACTCTCCGCTTCGCCCAGTTCTTCAGTACGGCGGCAGAATTTCGATTTGCGATCCCCAACAGCAGGTCACACGTGCTGGCCGAAGCCTTGGCTTACTGTCGGCTCTCGGTGCCAGGGACTCCTCACATCTCGGCAGTTGTCATCTTCAGCGGGGATCTTACTCCGCTCGACCACAAGACGCATACGACCATTCTTGACTCGTTGTGAGATTGGGGAGCGCAATTGTCGAGGGTGTAGAGTCAGATGCTTGCGCAGCGGGGGGAGAACATCGTCAATACCGACAGTATTGACATAGATGGCATTCGCCTCTCTCGGCATGCACCAACGGTGCTCATCCCCGAGCTTGTCCCCTTCCCGCGCCCCCAATGAACCGCTCCAGATTCTCTACTTTCAGCCTCCCCTCTAATTTTCCTCTCTTCTGGCAGTCCSCACTCCATCCCCGCCTCTCTTTCTATGTGTGCCCGCTTATGCTTCCTAGGATCAAGCCGGAGTAGTGACTAAGGTGGTGGCAAACGTATGCGACTCTTTCGCTGTGCTTAGTCGATATCGATCTAACGTGGTGGAAGGACGGTGACCAGCCCGCAGTTAGTGAGGACGTCGAGCTGCTACTCATTCAAGCTTGGAAGACGGACACAGAGGGGGATTTTCTAGGATTCATCTTCGGATCAGTCGAGCCGGACCATCGATGGACAATCGTAAGTGAGCTGCTGATCCTCCAGACCGAGCTGCTAGACGACCTTCCGCTTGACGTCATCTCGCACTCCGACAAAAATCCAGTACCACACATCCTCTCGAGCAGCCTAGTACCGTATCTGTAATGGTCAGCATGCCTGGAAGGCGATGATGATAACGTTTGTTACCCATCACACAACTACCTAGATCCCGGGACCATTGCGGACGCTCTCTTCAACTCGGTGAGCGGAGGAGAAGAGGAGGAGGAAGAGGAAGAAGACGAGGAAGAGACCTCCAGAGAAAACAAGGAAGAGACCTCCGAAGAGGACGAGGATTATAGTGAGCATAGTGAGCATGAGGTGGGGGTGGTGAGTGAAGAAGAAGAAGAAGAAGAAGAAGAAGAGCGGGAGGAGGCTGAAGAACTTGAAGAAGCGGCCGGAGAAGAGGAAGCGGATCAGGCGGAAGCCCAGGAAGAGGATCCGGAGGCAGAGCGGCGCAGGGCGGCCATCGCGGAAGAAAAGCGGTCATTGGAGCAGTCGGTGGGAGTTGATCTGCCTTTTCCGGACGACCCGACTAAAGATCCCGAGCCGCCAGCCAGGGAAGATGAGCACCCTCATGCAGAGACTTCTGGCACGGCGACACGCAGGCGATCCCGCTCCCCCTCCCCTTCCCCCCGTCCCTCAGTTCGAGCTCGTGGCAATGGGGGACATCGGGTTACGTCCCCGTTCCCTATCCCGCCGTCCCCTTGATTACATCACATTCCAACAGATCAATACTCCGCGCTCCTTCCCCTCTAATCCTTTTCCTTCTTCGACCTTCCACCAATTCTACGCCACCCGCCTCGTTGCCGAAGTATACCCGCACCCCGCCGCCCAATGTGTCTCTTCTTCCTTCTATCTCAACGTCCTTCAGTTCAGCGCCGCGTGGCGAGACCAGGACGTCATTGAAGTCTACTGCATCATCACGGGAACTAATATCCTCGTGTGTGCAGATCATGAGCAGTTCCGCGCGGCGTTGTTTCGCACCTTCTCAACCCTCTATCCCGATTATCTTACTTCCCTCCCCGAAGGCGGAAATCGCTTCCCCCGCATCCATCTCATCGTCATGTACTAGGAGCTCCCTAAAACGGTGATGGGGACGACGGATTTCTTACCGCCTCTCCCGAATGATCCTCCCCCGCCTATCCCCGCCATCTTCCGACCCCCCCACCCTTGAGACGAGGACGGCTCGAATGACGTGTCGACAGGATGACTTCCACACTCTTATCCTACGGTAACGACATGCGTAATATTGGCGGAATTGTAATTCTTTCTTCCTTCCTTCTTCTTTCTTCCTCGAGCTTGGGAGAGATGTGGGTGCAAGCGGTAGTTTGCACAGGATGGAACCCCCTGGGCGTCACATATGTGACGAACTACTTTCTGTAAGGCACCATCTTCCACGCAACCGGGATTGGGGGTACGCAGAGGGATCAGGGATAAATTGCATGGTAGTCCCTCCTTCTTGATTTTTCGAAGTTTTCTCGTTGGTCCTTCAGGAAGGAGAAAGTGGCGTTTATTGACCTTGGGATAGTAGGCCCGCGCCTTAGCAAGCGCGGGGGGGGGGGGGGAACAACTTCGACTATGGTTTTTTTCTCTTTTCTTTTCTTTTCTTTTCTTTTCAAATATTAAGGCGTCCGTCTTTTTGGCACGATAATCGCATGGGTAATTCCTTCAGAATTTTTTTTGAATTTAGAACGAGCCCATGCGGGCTCTCGAAATTTCTTTTTGTAATTAGGACTTTAATTAGATCAGGAAATTGGGTGCGCCAGAATTTTTGCCCGTAACTGCACATCGCCTCTTGCCTACGTGCGCGCTTTGCTGCACAGGGACCTGCGCTCAATTCCCGCCGAGCCTAAATTCTAATCTCAACTGTAATCTCTTCTTGCTCCTTCCCCGCTACACAAGTGTAACTGTAATCTTCTCCGTTCTTGAAATTCCCTTCCCGCGTCACTGCATGCGCACTCTACATCCTGTCTCATTGGCCGGATCGTTGCATGGTTGGATCGAAGCGTGGAATGAGGCTATGTCCCCCACGCCACGGCCGAGTCATGCACTCGTAGGCACTTCCTTTCTCCCTTCTTTCATGTTCCTCTGACAATCCCGACTATTGCGCGCTGATGATCAAGCTATAAATTATGCAAGCGCGATTGATTTTCTCTATCTACCTGGGAGTTAGCGGTCGAGAGGATCGGCTAACGTGCGGAAAGACGGTGAGTAGAGAGTTGGGCGATCTGACGAGCTGGTGCTGAGTGTGCGGGGTTGACGCGTGGCCGCGAGGGACTGTGGCACGTGGGCGAACCTGGCTTGCACGCTCAGG
>BFEA01000158.1:1763229-1778363 GCA_003427395.1 Chara braunii | reverse complement strand
GAGAGAGAGAGAGAGAGAGAGAGAGAGAGAGAGAGAGAGAGAGAGAGAGAGATGAGGGATATGGTGGAACCGTGTCTTTTCCTCCCTCCCTTCTATATAAATTTTGATTCCAACATTGGTCAATTTTGTTGCGGCACTTTTCAGATTTCCTGTGTGAATCTTCTCAGATCTCCTTGTTGGAATGCATGTATGTATATATGGTGACGAACGATCTCGCATTCTTTCTTGCAAGTCGTCTTTGCTTTTCCATTTTGTTTTGTTCAGTAGATTAGCGTGGTTTCAACTTCGTCGCGTTTTCAACATTCGGCGTTGCAGTGCATGTATCGATCTACGAGTCTGAGTTCTCTCAGGTCTGGTCGGTGCGCTCACTGCGCGGGATTAACCCAATCACTTGCGTTCGACCTGTGTAAGAGATTACGGGAATTACTGGAAATGCATGTCTGCTCTTGGAATGTTGGATGGCCCTTTCCTCTGATGCATAAAAGTATAACCAAAGAGGGGCCGTTCTGGGAAAGGGGTTGCATGCATAACCAGACCAGTGTGCCAATAGATTGCTCCGCCATTAGGACGAGCAACTTAGGACTTAACTAGTTGGTCAGTGCGTACGCTCGTGGAAGACAGCAATCTATCAACGGATTTGCCATCTACACGCACGCATGCAGGCGCTAGTTACGGTCCCGCCACGTAGGAATGATGTGTGTGAGTGAGTCCCGTTGATCCGGATATGGCGATCGAAACTCCTTTTTGGATTTTCGACCGCGAAAGCCTGAGAGATCCCGAGTACAGGACATATTGGGAAAGGGAACAGATCCGACGAACGACAGCAACGGATCAGACGGCAGCAAAACTTGCGGAACCTTGATTACCCCTGCTAAACTAAACACGAGCGACTGTGTAGGGGCGATTTCCAGTTGGCAATCAACCGGGACTCCCGAATTCCTGAGTATCCCGACCGTAGACACCAGCAATACTTTATCGCCCCAGGCTTCGTCGCTATCACGACTAATTTCCCTCCCCATTACATCGTCCTCTCGTATCACCGATTGCTAGTTACCCCCCTGGGACTCCATATCCCGATTCTGGCCCCGGCCTCCGTGCCCACAGTGCCAGCAGCCCAACGAGTACGAACAGACGGAGGCCACGCGTCAGACTCCTCCCCGGAGAGAATGACGAGAACCCTGCTCGTCCTTCTCATCAGACTCTGACTCTGAGTTCTACGTCGGGCGACAGAGGTACGAGCATTCCCACAGCGATGCCCACAACACCCCGTTCGTACACACGACTCTTTCCCGGCCCCGGCCGCAGGAACGACGCCCACCCCAACACTGAGCTAGAGGAACCACTTGCACTTCTACCCCTGAAACTTGACACAGGAGATTCCAGTCCCGACCTGGAACTCCACCCTTACTTTCCAAAAATCTTTCGCACACCCTTTTTTGCACTTCCAGGCCCACTAACACTCCGAAACAGGAAGTCGCGCTGGGCGTGAGGTTGGGCGTTACAAGGTCCCTGTAGCGGTTGCTCCCATACGGGGCCCTTCTCCACATCGGGCCTTAAAGTTCTCGCGGTGAATGTGAGCTATTACTACCAAGATCTACATTGGGGTCCGCTCCACCTGGAGCCATGCTACAGGCCGCCGCAGGCCCGTGACCTTGATTTCACAATCGGCTGTCTCTAGGTGGGCATGCCGCTAAGGCCGTAGGATGGTGAACTTGCCTAGGCAGATTGGGCCCAGGGGTGCTATGGCAAAGACTAGCACCGTTATTAATGAACGAATCGTTCGTCGGATTGGGTATAAGAGCGAAAGGCTAATCGGACCCTGTACTAGCGGGATCCCTCAGAAGTTTCCTCAAGGGAGTTGGTGCTGCTGGGCGGGACAGACCGTGCGCTACAACGGAAGGCTGGCGGGGACTTGTTACATACGCCTTCGCAGATTCAACCTCCATAACCACCGACCCACTGTCGGTATCACTCTGCGGTATCTGGGATAGCGCATTGTTCAACGCAGAGGGTAGGCGACGGGCAGCAGGGGAAAAGGTGAACGCTGGAATGAGCCCGGACGGGCTAATGCGCAGGGTGCATGTAGAGAAGGAGCTAGCTATGGCAGAAACGAGCGTAGGCAGGAGGGACCGAAAAATGCAAAAACCGCCCGATTCTTAATGAAATCGGGCGGGGAAAGAGTCGAATTCGGGGTTATGAGGTAGGGCGAGATGAATGGCGAGAGTAGTTTTGCTGAAGGATTAGTAAAAAGAAAGTCAGTAAGAAAAAGTCGTGCGCGGGACCTTCGTGAAGGTGGATATGGTCGTGTAGGAAGATGAAGATCTTGCTCGTTTCCTGATGAAAACGAGCGCGGGAGAAATCATTTCGGAGGTTTCAAAGGGTGATGAATCCAGTGGTAGTGTTGGTTTTGACGATAGGTTGGTAGATTAGAAGCTAGCAGGAAAATGGACTGCGCGGAGTTATCAGGAAGCAAATATGGCGGGATTTGAAAAACGGAGAACTTACTCGATCCCGCACGGAATCGAGCAAACTAAAAGGCAGAATGGGGGTTCTCGAAAATTGCGAGCTCGATGGTATGGTCGGATTCCTCGATGAAGGAGTGAATTTGGCGCTGCCAAGATTAAAAGTTGCGCCTCATGGAGTAGTTGTGCAACGGGAATGTATATTTTCGTATTTTAGCGGAGGGTTCATCTACACATTGCACAGAAAGTCGTGTTGTTGTCTGAAGACTGAGTACAGGATCCGAGTTCTGCTCGTCATCACGACCCCAACGAAAGCAGTCATCGTCGTGGAGATTCGGCATGTTGTACCGCTGATCCGTCTCTTTCAACCTATCACTCCCGCTCGCGCACGCCTGTCTCGGATGAACCAGGCCGTATTATCGACCATATATGTCTGTATGCTAAGAACAGGCGTACAACCAAGAGGGAGAGAGGGAAGCGAGAAAGAGGAAAGGGTGGTGGAACATAAGAGGAGTTGTGTAGTATGAACTAAGGAATCGAGTGGGAGAAGGGATTGCAGGAAGAGAATGAACCCAACCCAGTCGTTTTGGAAGGTTCATTCTGATTTTGACTATCAGATCAATAGGAACGACCTCCGTCTATTTGTCTAAGAAAAAACGGTTGAGAAGTAGCGTATATTCACACGATTTTGTGAAAGATTCATTTTGGTCTGCTCATCTCTAACATGCTGCCCATTGTGTTGATCGGCGTGGCTATAGGCAGGCCGGGAGATACAAACCGCTTACTGGCTCGTAAGCCGTTAATTCGTCGATTGGAGCAACGAGGTGTCGTACCAAATACCCTTACAAGGGTATTTGGCGTGCTTCTCGCAAGTCATACCGGTATGGCCTGCCCAGATGAGCGGCGTGTGAGGTGCGCCCACGGCGGGATGCAACCTTGTGCGGCCTGGGTGTGCGCAACGTTGTACGCCAGCGGGACGCGCGACCCCTCGTCCATTTAATTTTTGTGTTCCTTCGCTTTTTATGCAGTAGTATCTTTATTATTATTATTATTATTCCTATTTTTTTTTCGTGCCTTTGACTCAGAGATCGGCCTCGAGACCGGCGTCAGGACCGACAGGCCTTACTCATTTGCTATGTCGTCGGATACAGGTGGTCGTCGCTGCAGTCGAGGGCCTTGAACATGCCTTTTTTTTTTTTTTTTTTTTTTTTTTTTAGCGGGCTCGTCATAAATTTTCTGCATGTTCGGGATGCTGGCGGGATTTCTCTACAACGGGGAATGATTGAAACCCCCCACGGGTGGCCGACAAGGCAGTCGAGGACCTTGGGTGAGCGCCCTTTGGGTTGGTTCACGGCGGGGGAGAAAGCTGAGTGGCGGGGGTTGTCGTGAATGCACCATCCGCCCCCCCCTCTGCTATTTGCTGTAAGAGGTTTGAGAGTGAGTTTGCCCATTGGGGCCGGGGAAACGGTGAACAATGCCTGGGCGAGGGCACAGATGGGAGGCTGCCGCAACTTTGGTTGTGCGGTAGGGCTGTCCCGACAGTTGTTCCTATGGGACATGTCTTTACTTCGCCCCGAAGTTCTCATTTGAATAATTGCTAATACCATCAATATCTGTGTCAGGAACCGCCTCACCTAGGCACAAACTGCTGGCACAAGCCGCTGGCGTTGTCGTAGGCCCAGCGTCCTCCCACTCGCTGCAGCGTAGGAGCAACCTCGACAACTGAGAGGAGGTTGCCCGCTTAGTACCAACCACTTTCGGGGCAGATAGGCGGGGAACTGAGCCTGGGCACAGGGGGCATCAGGTGGAAGTCTGCAACGGTTTTTTGCTTCAGCGGCTGTTCTCGCAGAACCTGCCCTGTTTCAACCCTTAAAGAGTTCCCATTTAAGAATTTTGTTACTACCACCAAGAATTGCACCGGGACTCACCTTACCCAGGCCCATGTTGCAGACTCAGCAGTGGGCCTGCGTCATCCTACTCGCTGCGCTGCAGTGTCGTTGGTGGTCGAAGCTGATAGATGCGGCGGGTGAGTTGTTACACATTCTTTAGTGGATTTCTACTTCCATGACCAATGGCCTGTTGTTTGGATCATTCAACGGGAGCACTCAGTGGTGTCTGTGTCAGAGCGCAGCTCGGCAGCAAGGCTGAGTAGGAACCAGAAAAGAAACGAATAAACTTGGACGGGGTTCTGCACAAGGTACATGCGAATGCAAGTTGAAGATGGCGCAGGCGACGGGGAAAGAAGCTATGGCGGAGGGATGGACATGTGGCTCACCCGTTCCGCATCAGATTGAGGCAGAGAAAGATAGTGGGTAAATGGTATTGGAAGGGTGAGGTGGAGAATGTACCTGATAGGCTGAGCACAGTGGTGCTCAACTAGTGAGAAGCGGTTGTTGCCTTCCGAGGTCGTCACGCTGTGGCGCGTTATTGAAACATTACTAAAAAGCTTGCTGGCACGCGGTATGAATATGTAATTGCTACGTTTGTGCTTGTACTCAAATAGAACACAATAGGGGGGATGAAACTTGAAGACAAAAGCAAAGAAGTGAGAAGGATGGAGTGAGGGCACGTACCTGGACTTGGCGGTGGTCTACAAGGTCAACATCTTCATGAACTGCGGTTGCTGTTGTTGACGCCAGCAGGATCCACTGTCAACTCATAGACTGGGCAGTGAGCACCCACCCAGTGGGGAGGGGGTATGCACTGTGGCCCTGTGGGTGGAGCCCAGATTCTACTATGGGATAATGGGAAGTCTGAGAAACGGACATTACTGAAAATTGAAGAGCCGACCAGTGGGTTGTTACGGTGAACAGTTAGGCTATTGCAGCGCACGTTATGCTCCGTCGTGCGTTGATGGCGAGCTCGCTGTGCATCCTGCTGAACTACTGAACGAACTGTTAGGCCTGCGAGGTGCCGTGTCTGTTGGGTGTTGTGCCTGTAGGGCTGATTGTACGATGCTAAGGTCGAACTGCGTTTGGTATTATGCATGGCTATGGGGCTGATTGCTGAGCACAGTTGCTGTGTGGGCCGGCAGTCTCCCTAGACTGCGTAGCATTGCTGCAAAATTGGAGAGTTGTCAGGGAGTCAACGGGTGGCAGTCTTACTGCAGTTGGCTGGTTAAACTGCGTTTTGTTGTGTGTCGTTACACATCGCTGACACTCTATTAAAGTGAGAGAGATGTGGCGTTGCTATTTTGAGATCGAGATAGAGGAACCTAGTGGCACAATGATGCTTGTGAAGGGGGTTACCGCTGCGGCTTAAAACTTCGCCAGGGAGAGTCAACAACGAGCAGTTTGACTTTAGGATTGACCAGGTCGCTGCGCATTCCTAGCCATCCTTGTGGGGCCCTCAGGTGCTTGAAGATAACAAGACCCTCTCGTGCGAGTCTGAGAGCACCCTCCTTGGATATAAGAGACTTAAACGTTTTCTTTCTATCATTCTTACTCTCAGTCTAATCCTGTTCTGAGAGAAAGGCGGCAGGCGGGATTGCAACCCGTAGGATCACAACAAGACTCTGTAGGGAATC
Source organism: Chara braunii (assembly GCA_003427395.1). Taxonomy (NCBI): domain Eukaryota; kingdom Viridiplantae; phylum Streptophyta; class Charophyceae; order Charales; family Characeae; genus Chara; species Chara braunii. Next base: position 1,772,375 of record BFEA01000158.1, on the reverse strand, counting down.
CACCCACCGATTGCGGGAGCTCTGCCGGAACCTAGGCGAGGTTCTGTTGGCAGGGAACCATCAGGTATATCCTTTTTCTAACTGTATGACCCCACTATACCCATGTTTGCCTATCTGCTTTTAGTTTGACTGATGTATGCCTGGGATTGCCCCTATGACTTTGCTTTCGTTCAGAACTTAATCAGACTGAATGAAAGAAATGTTTGAGAGTGAACTTTAAGTTTTATCTTTATTCTGATTGAAAGCAGACAAAGGAATGAAGGTGGGAGAAAGGCAGACTGCATGTGTTTGACCGGGTCAACCAAGGACTGGGCATTGTTTCTAAGTTGAATGGCCCAGGGCTATGTTTATTTGGCTATTTTCTGAAGGGTCAGACATTGTTTTTAAGCTGAATGACCTGGTTGCTGTGTTTAATTTTTGAGGTTTTGCCTGGGTTGAAGGGTTTAAGTTCTTGTTTTATTTTGAGGGAGAATTTTTTGTCTAAGGCTGAGCATTGTTTCTAAGTTGAATGGTTTAGCCTAAAAACCACGCACATAAGTATAAACTAAGTATAAAAGAAAGTATTTTACTTATATTTGCATGTGAACTGACAGTTGGACATTGTTTCCAAGCCGAATGGTCCAACGCTAAGCCATATCACTAAGAAGAGAAGAAAAATTACAGAGTATAATAGGAAGTAGTCTTGGCAAGCTGAACATTGTTTCCAAGCCGAATGGTTCAGTCCCCTGCCCATATTTGCATTTTTTTTTTAGAGTAAAGTCAAAAAGTTATTAAATTTTGGATATTAAACAGCTCAGGGCAGCTAGGCATTGTTTCCAAGTCGAATGGTCTACTCATATGCCCAAAGAAGAGAAAATTAGTAGTGCAATCTGTTTGTGTATATCCTAAGGCACGCTGAACATTGTTTCCAAGCCGAATGGTTTAACACTTGTGCCACATGCAAGTTGGGTATAAGGGTTGAATTACCTGAAGGTTCATTAACTATTTTATATAAATGGGCTTGGGGCTGGTAAGAGTACTTACCCTTGTGGTTTGACCTGCATGTGACTGAGTGCGACTACTACTTAGTATGAGTTCCAAGTTTGATAGGTAGTTGCTTTAGTTGCTCGCCATGTGCTAGAGCCATAGGAGTTAGTTTGAATTTCTGCATTTTCTGCGCTAAGTTTATTTTTACTTAGGTCGATTTCTGCATTTTTTGGGATTATTTATTATACTTGGTCTTGTATAAATTTTGGTAAGTCACTTTCTCTACCGGAAGCGCTGCCGAAATTTCTACAAAACCAAGGAGTTAGTCAGATTTTGTCTTTTCAAAGTTCAGTTTGTCTGACTTTTATATATGACTTAGTAAAAATCTGGAGAGTCTCATTTTCTAAAGGGAGTGCTGCCCAAATTTTTGCTATTTCTGGGAGTTGGATAAAATTGGACCTTGAGAAGTCAAAGTCATTTTAAATTCTGAACTTGGCTTTGTATAAATTTTGGTAAGATACTTTCTTTACGGAAAGTGTTGCCGAAATTTCTGCAAATCTAAGGAGTTCGTCAAAATTTGACTTTTTAAAAGTTCAACTTGTCTAATTTTGATATATGGCTTAGTAAAAATCTGGGAAGTTTCATTTTCTAAAGGGAGTGCTGCCCAAATTTTTGTTAATTCAGGGAGTTAGACAAAATTTGACTTTGAAAGGTTGAAGATTATTTTCGTTTTCATATTTGGGCTGATATAAATTCTAAGAAGACACTTTTCCTACGGGAAGCGCTGCCGAAATTTTATTAGATTAGAGGGGATAAATTATATTTTGACAGGCGGCGACTCTGACGATCCACTCTGTATGGGGGAGATGTTGCGGTAGGTCTACCTTTCTTTGGGCACTGGCTTAGAGGTAGACCTAGGGTTGGTTGTCAGGAGATTCTTGAGAGAGAACGTGTTATGGAGATTTGATTTCCACACATTGACGATTTATCTTGGGCATTGACATGTCTTATGATACAGGCCTTCTTTCGACATTCGATCCAGGATTTGGACTTAGCTTCAGCTTGATCCTACGAGGATCATTTTTTGTTATCATTGATAACAGGTTGGTTGGTTGATCTCCGACTTGTCGGCTCACGACACAACTTTGCCTACACTTGTACCTCAACTTGATTGCCTTAGCCCTGATATTTGATATGTTTCTTTGAGGGTTTTAACCGGACTTCTTTTAAATGGCCATTATAAAGAACTTGTGAGGTTTATGGAAAGTTGGATTGTGACTGGGGCTTGTGTGTGAGGCGTGGTGTGAGTTACAGAGAACAATAAAGTTGACCACATTGGTGTATGGCAATGTGGCTATTGTGTTTGCCTGTGTTTTATGCATGTTAGTATTTGAAACTTGGTATATGAGTCGTGCTTTGGAGACAGTGAGAATGACAACCATGTGTCACACGATCTGCTACCTGATGGGTTTACGTTTCCCCTTCCTTTATTTTGTCTCGATATCTGATTTGATATATGAGTGTTGGGATGTTTATTTATTTATTGGGTGATTTTGCTTGTTAATTTTTATAGTTGGACATTGTAGTCCGTGGCAGTCATCAAAGTCAAACCCCTTGACTTCTTTGCTGACCCTGGATGATAGAGCTGGTCTCCAGGGCGATAAAAGACGATTGTCACCACAAGTATGAACTTGTGTACCACCCACTCTCCGCAGGGTGCAGAACAGGGTGTGGTTTTCAACCACACTTGGCGATTATCTAACGTCGATAGATCATTCCCTCAAGGCGCGTGTCAGCCGACACTTGAGTGTCGAACGCGACCCTCGAGATTAACGAGGACCGCGTGAGTATGGGTACTACATAGTACACCATCATTGCGACTGCTTGCGTACGCTTGCATTGCGAGTCGAATTGAGTTAACCCTACGTCCGCGCGGTTTTATACTAAATCTCGCGCGCGACGCCTATCCGATTTCCGCATCAGAAAGATTATGGGATGACTACTAAGGGACTATAAGTGTTGTCGCATCGTTTGTTCAGTATCGTTCAGTATATGTATATGTGTGTGTGCGCGCGTTTTATTTTTATATTTTTTATAGTGGTGTGCGCGTGGCGTGTGGGATGCGTCCAAGTCGACAGGCAACGAGTCGCGCTTGAACACAACGGAAGGCGCGAGGTGGAGAATGTACCTGATAGGCTGAGCACAGTGGCGCTCCATAAGTTTGAGGAGGCACAATACTATATTTGTTTTTAAATTGTTTGGAGGAATAAACACATTCCATAAGTTTGGGTGGTCTGGTTGCTCTGACTTGCCAGGGTTGTATGTGGTTGACTTTTTTTGGGATCAAACACTATCCCATAAGTTTGGGTGGCTTGGTTGCCTTGGTTATTTTGGGTTTCTCAATTTCTTTTGGTTTTGAACGAGGGGGTCTGAGCATGCTCCATAAGTTTGGGTGGCTACCTCTTCCTCAGCCTGTTATACCATTAAGGAAATAATTCAGGCAGAAGATCAAACATGTTCCATAAGTTTGGGTGGTCTTGGTCCGATGCCACGCACATGTTGAAACCAAAAGGTTATAACTTGGCTATATTTTACTACTACTTTACTTATGATCAGGCTAGTCGGACACTGTCCCATAAGTTTGGGTGATTTGACTATAGCTTATCATAAACAGAAGAGAGTATTAATTAAGAATGAACTTGTGGTAAGAAGGGGCAGGCTGAACGTCGAGCTTAGATGATCGGTTCAGTCATATAGATAATTATATATAACTTGCATACTTAAACAGTTCAGGGCGACTATGATGGATAACCTAGTCATATGTCAAAGGAAGAAAAAAGTTGTAGCGCCCTTTGTTTGTGTATACTCAATGGCTGAGTTAGACACTGTTGCATACGTTTGGGTGGTCTAGCTTTATGCCTTATGTAAGTTGGGTACAAGGGACAAATTGACTACGAACTATTGTTTGATCAGGCTTTTAATTTTGAACAAGGGGGTATGAGCATGTTCCATAAGTTTGGGTGGCTCAACCTCTTCCTGCTATACCATTAAGGAAACAATTCAGGCAGAAGACCAAACATGTTCCATAAGTTTGGGTGGTCTTGGTCCGATGTCACGCACATGCTGAAACCAAAAGGTTATAACTTGGCTATATTTTACTACTACTTTACTTATGATCAGGCTAGTCGGACACTATCCCATAAGTTTGGGTGGTCGGACTATAGCTTATCATAAACAGAAGATAATATTAATTAAGAATAAACTTGTGGTAAGAAGGAGCAGGCTGAACGTCGAGCTAAGATGATCGGTTCGGTTATATGCTACCTTAAAAGATTAAGTGCAGATAATTATATATAACTTGCATACTTAAACAGTTCAGGGCAACTATGATGGACAACCTAGTCATATGCCCAAGGAAGAGAAAAGTTGTAGTGCCCTCTGTTTGTGTATACTAAATGGTTGAGCTAGACACTGTGCCATAAGTTTGGGTGGTCTAGCTTTATGCCTTATGTAAGCTGGGTACAAGGGACAAATTGACTACGAATTATTGTTTGATCATGTTGACTTGGGGCTTGTGAGAGTACTTACCATTGTGGTTTGACCTTGCATGTGGCTGAGTGAGATTACTACTTAGTCTGAGTTTCAGTTTGATAGCTAATTGTTTTAGATGCTCGCCACGTACTAAAGCTCTAGGAATTAGTTTCAAGTCCTCCATTTTCTTGGCTAAGTTTTTTTTTACTTAGATCAATTCTCGCATTTTCTAGGATCATTTGTTATGATTGGCTTTGTATAAATTTTGGTAAGCTACTTTCTCTACGGGAAGCGCTGCCAAAGTTTTTGCAAATCGAAGGAGTTAGTTAAAATTTAACTTTTCAAAGTTCAACTTGTGTAATTTTTATATATGGCTCAGTAAAAATATGAAAAGTATCGTTTTCTAAAAGGAGTGATGCCCAAATTTTTGCTAATTCAGGGAGTTAGACAAAATTGGACTTTGAAAAGTTGAAGATTATTTTTATTTTCATATTTTGGCTATTATAAATTATGAGAAGGCATTTTTCCTACAGGAAGCGCTGCCGAAATTTTCTTAGTTTAAAAGAGTTAGATAATATTCGACAGGTGATGATTTAGGTAATCCACTCTGTATGGGGGAGATTCTGTCGTAGGTGTACCTTCGCTTGAGCATTGACTTTGAGGTAGATGTAGACCTGGTTATCATAAAGATTTTGAGTGAGAACGTGATATGAAGAATTATTCTCCGTACACTTATAAGTTAGTTTGGGCGTTGACCTGTCTTGGGTTACAGGTCTTTATGAGGACATTTTGATTCAGGATTGGACTAAGACTCAGCTTGATCCCACGAGGATCATCTTCTGTTATCACTGATAACATGTCAGTTTGTTGATCGTCGACTCATCGACTCACGGCACAACTTTGCTTATACCTATACCTCAACTTGATGCCTCAATCCTGAGATTTGATATGTTTCTTTGAGAGTTTTAACTAGACTTATTTTAATGACCATTATAAAAAGCTTATGAGACTTATGACTGGGGCTTGAGTGTGTGAAGGTTGGTGTGAGTTGCAGAGAATAGTAAAGTTGACCACATTGGTGTATGGCAATGTGGCGATCGTTTGTGTTTGTGTTTTATACAGATTAGTGTTTTGTTGCCTGTGTACAAACCTTAATTTGGAGGCAGTCAGAATGACAACCATATGTCACACGATCTGCATACCTGATGGTTTTGTGTTTCTCTTTCCTTTATTTTATCTCGAGTTCTGATTTGATACATAGGTATTGGGATGATTGATTATTCTTTTGATTTATTTTGCTTCTTAACTTTCATAGTTGGACGTTGATGTTTGTGGCAGCCGTCAAAGTCAAAACCCTTGATTTCTCTTCAGGCCCTTGATGATGGAGTTGGTCTCCAGGGCGATAAGAGACGACTGCCACCACAGGTATGAACCTGTGTACCACCCACTCTCCGCAGAGTGCAGAAGAGGGTGTGGTTATCAACCGCACTGGACGGTTGTCCAACATCGAGAGATTAACCCCTCAAGGCGCGCGTCAGCCGACCCTTGAGTGTCGAATGTGACCCTCGAGATTAGTGAGGACCACATGATTATGGGTACTACATAGTACGTCATCGTTGCGACTGCTTGTGTAAGCATGCATTGGTAGTCGATATGGGAAGGCCCTCCGTCCGCGCGGTTTAATACTAAGTTTCCCGCTCAACGCCCATCTCGATTTCCGCATCGGAAGGTTATCATGATGGGATGGATATAAAAAAAACTAGGATTGTTTGTGTTGTTTTGTTGTGTGTCATTTTTTATGTGTGTGTTTTAATTTTATGTTCTTAGTGTGGTGTACGTGCGGTGAGTGGGATGCGTCTTAGCCGAATGACGCCGAGCCTCGCTTGGGACTTCAGCCCCCCGAGTGCGCCAGTTCGCGTGAAGGTCCGACAGAGGCGTAAAACAATGCGTACCCCCTATGCTACAACGAACGGGAAACGCCCTCGGTTGGTCCACCCTGCGATTGCAACTGATTAGCTTTCGTACTGTAGACTGGTAGCTCGACCGGGATACGCCCACCGAAGGGAGGTGATAACTCTCGTAAGGTGGAGGTAAGGTGTACCTCACGTTGGCCCTATTCCATCGTAGGGGTTCGCGAGAGGTATGGCTGACACATCCGGCCGGAGCGGCTTGCGGAAACTCTATGTGTATTGCGACGAGGATTAGACCAACTCCTGCGTGACGCGGCAAGGAGGGTCCCGCCCTTTGGGGTCCGGGACCGATGCGCTCGACAGCGTGAGCCGCGACCGGTTTCTTTTAATGACCAACTGTAGGAGGAAAAAAAAAGGATGTGTGGGCGTGCAGTTTTAAGGCGTGCGTGATGATTCGTATTGATGTTATAGAGCCGACACATCTGTCGGCTACGTGATCCTTTCTTTTGATAAGTACGTTTATCTGTGGCACGCGCGTGCACGATGTGAGCAAAAGCGGCGTTGGTATGCCCGACGTTAGGTCTTAGTACAACACCGTGAAATTCGAAGGCGGCTATTTTGTTTTTTTTTAGGAGTGGAACATTTGAACCATAAAGTGCACAACGGATTAAGGCATTTTTTTTGTGTGCCCGTCAAAAGGAATTTTTCCCACGGTCTTGGTAGGGTTATGTGCGAGCAGAGCTTAGCATAGATAAAGTTTGGGCTTCCACGACTGAAAATAGTCAAGGTGCGGTTTTGGGTGTGACTGGTGGTATGAACGGCAGCCGTGGATATTGAACGATGGGCCAAGTTGTGACTTTAGGCCACTTTGGTGAGACCGTGCAGAGTGGCGGAACCCGTTTATATGGGTTTTCGCTAGTGTTAGTAACAGCCTTGGACGTAGCACTATTGGTTTCAACATTTTACTTATAATTTGCAGGTCTGAGATAGAGGGAAGCACCCGGTGATAAGGGAGCGAAGCAACAACGTACAGAGGACGGAGGGGTTGAGGGTCTGGCGAGGCTATCCCCCTCCGTTTTGTCAAAGGTCCCGACCGAGGGTCCAAACAGCAGCATCGAGAAGGTGTCAGTGGTTCCCCCTCCTCTCTCCTTTTTCATTTTATTTTTGTCTTATTTTTATTTTTTACGAGGTGACCCGTTTCCCTTTCTCGGACACGATACCAGTTCCGGTACCAGTTCTGGAGTCTAGTCCGAGGCCGGTGTGGGAACCGAGGGATATAACTCAGTTGGTACACCTTTGAACTGTCAAAATACAAATGTGAGTTCGAACTCCGCTGGTTGAAGATGAGTAAAATACAACTCTAAACTGTTTGGGACCGAGTCCCGTTTTCATACCAGTACCAATTCTGGTCCTAGATCGGTGTAGAGACCAATGGAGGAACCAATGGGCCTAGCTCAGTTGGTATACTCCTTAGCTGGTGAAATACAAACCCGAGTTCGACACTCACCAAAAGCAGGTAAGTAAACTATTGCAAATTTTAAAGGGTCGAGGGCTGACCAACCCGAAGATGATATCTCATAGGCGCAGCTGAGCGTCAAATCCTTCGGGAAATCCATGAAATTGGAATGATATAAAGGGGATTAGCATGACCAAGCGCTATTTTGAGCACGCTACCCGATAAAGTGGGTTCGCATCTTGCTCACTTTGGTCAAAACTATAGTTGAGTTGCTCCATTACGGTGTTATTACATGATAAGGTGCTAGAGAATTGAGTCTGGTGACCATTTGTCAAATGTTATGAGTGTTTTTGTCCATTGGAATAGTGTGTTGTGACCATTCCCAAAAAAAACGTTGAAAGCAAAATTTCAATCAAGTGCATTTTTGCCTGACCATTTCACCATTTTATTTTATTTTTTTAGTGTTTTTTTTTTGTGTGTGGTTTGTTAATATGATGTACACTCTATGAAATGGTGCAATTTTTGGTTAAAATGACCTTCAAATTTTCTTATAAATAATATCAAAAAAATGCTGAAATTTTGAATCTCCGCCTCTCGATATTATATGAGGTCACCCGACCCGATAACAAAATGTTTTGTGTGATCTGAGCTATCGTCTCCAGTGGAGGTCTTAAAATGGAGGGAATGAGAGGTATGAGGTAGGAAAAGGGGTTGATGTCAACACTAGGACGAAGGAGAAGAAAGCAGGGAGTTGACGACAACGAAGGAGAAGAGGACGAAGTTGGCAAGGGAGCTTACGAAGAGGAGGACAACAAGGACGAAAATAATATCTTCATGGCCACCACGTTCGTTGTTATCCCAGTGGTCATTATGATTAGTTATTCGTTTTGTTGTGCTCCTCGTCGATCTTGGGGTCACAATCAGGATTGTGGTCATCGTTTTAATAGTCGTGGTCCATATTGTCCACGATTTAGTCATCATGATTGCCTTCATTGCAACGGCGGTCTTCGAAGACATGTTCACGTTTCCGGTGGTGCATTTGGGAAGGAGTTTGCATGTACCTTCCCTTCTCTTAAGGAAATATTCATTTCCAATTTGCAGCTTGGAGAGAAGCTCAGTAGGGGAGTCGGGCTCATATATTTTTTCATGTTCTAGTGGAAAATACATTCTCCCACACAAGAGGGCAGGTGCGCACAAGCATACAGGGGAGAGAGAGAGAGAGAGAGAGAGAGAGAGAGAGAGAGAGAGAGAGAGAGAGAGAGAGAGAGAGAGATTCGACACTG
>BFEA01000158.1:1661829-1695068 GCA_003427395.1 Chara braunii | reverse complement strand
CGCGTGTGCGTGTGTGTGCGTGCGTGTGTGTGTGTGTGTGAGTGTTTGTGTGTGTGTGTGTGTGTGTGCGCGCGCGCGTTTATCTGTGTTTTTGTGTGTGTGTGTGTGTGTGTGTGCATGCGCCGGGGGGAGTGAGGGAAGACCCCTTCCCCACCAATCAATCAATTAATCAAAAAATCAATTAATCAATCATCAACAAAAAAAAAAATCAATGGGTGTGCGCCACATAGGCGCACACCATTGACGCGAAGGTACGAAGTTGAACTGCGGTAAACAAACACAAGTTAAGCAATTAGGATTCAAGTGAGAAGTGTTAAGATGACGTCAATACAGCGAGAATAAGAAGGGGGAAGACAAGCTGAAAGATCTCCACCAAGAGAAAGGGAAGTGCAGATTTTGGAGGATGCAAGGATCAAGCTATTGATGAACAAGTGCTTTGAAGACGTAGTCTATCCAGAGAAACTAAAGCATGGAGAATTTATGGTAGAGAATGGAGAAAGGATTTTCAGGGTGGATCGAACCCTAAGGGTACTGACAACCAAATGGTTAAAGGAGAGAGTAGTGATGATAATCTTCTAAGGTGATGTGCGAGATCTGCCGCTGAAAGTCAGAGATAATTTGGTGAGAGCGTACGGAAATGGATGGGCACGAAGCCACACGTTTAGCCAGGAGCAACGAAGAGAACGACTCAACGGTGAAAGGTCAAACGTGATGTCGTATATAACGATGTCACGGGAGGTAGCTCAATGGATGATTGCTAAAACGGAGGACAAAGTAATAATAAAGAGAGTGGAATATCTTATGTTATTTAAACCATGGATGACGAGAAAGGAGTTGGAGGAACAAAGGAAAATGGAAGACGAGACACGGTTTTGGGTTATGGCTTTGAGAGTGTCAGTCAAAGCCATGTTTAATTTGGAGGATATGATAGGTAAAGGTATGGGGACGGTCATCAAAGCCCATCCGGCGGAGCCAGATAAGACGCGACCGAAGCCTATGAATATGAAGTTTGACCTGATTAAGGAGGCGGAATCGAGGTTCGAAGCCGAACTTTTAATAAAACTCGACGATGGGGAAATAATCAAGATAAAATTAGTGTGTAAGAACACACCGTGGTGTGAGCGATGTCGATGGTGGTTCCATACCGCCACGAATGAATGTCCAAGACTGGGAGAGGAAGGCATGCAGGAACACTGGAATAGAAAGAAGCGGGCCGGACGAAATCAAGAGGAAGAAACATCAATCGACGAGAGGACTTCCCCAATGAGAGAGAGATCCAAAAAGCGACAAGAGATATTCCGGTTTCCGGCAACGCTAGAGCGGAATCATCAGCAAGTGAAGCATCAAGAGCGAATCCAAGAAGAAGTGCCAGAGAAAACAGCAAAACCGCCACTCGTCAAACATGCAGCACAATAGCAGGCAGATTCGGTTAACAGTACCACAGTAATAAACGCCGCAGGGTCAAGGTCAAGCATACCAAGAGATGATGTACACGCAGAACTACGGAGGTCAACAGGCTTATTAGAATAGTAGCATACTGGCGTGGCAACAACAACAAGCGACAAATATTTGGAACTACGCTGCATTATGGCAGGCATTGGGAGGCTGCGCATACCCGTACCAACAACAAAATCAGGCGAGCAACATGCCACTTCCAGGTTACTACCCGCTCCCACGGCAAATGGAAATGGGTAACGCAAATCAGATCCCAACAACATCAGGAGGAGGACAACCATGAATGGACGAACAAGGAGGGTGGACCGTAGCAAGAGAGACGGCGGGGACAAGGGTCAGTGAGGGAGGATGCGAGATGGAAATCGAGGCCAGAAGGCAACTAGGGAAGCAGAAAACAAGGGCAGGATGCAGAAGACAGGAAGTACAAGGTCAAGTGGAGGATAAGTATGAACAAGAGGTGGATAAAGAAGATAGTGAGGAGGATGAATCAGAGCAAGGGGACAGTGAAGTCATAGATATTCCCAGAGGAGCAACAACAACGGTTAGAGGGGAAAGACAATTTGAGGAATGCTATGATCTGCTACCATTCGTATGTGCGCTTCACGGGCAAGATGTGTTCGTACTTGGATTGAAAAACAGGGATGGCCTGATGACACTCCCAGCAGCCCCGTTGGTGGAAATACCATCCCATGAGGAGATAGTGGTGATCATACGGAGGGTCTTCAACGACAAGTTTAAATTCAGAGTATTTATTGAGGACATGATGCCTAAGTTGTCAGTTGAGGCACAAGGAGGCAAACGAATCAAGTGCCTGATTCCATTAGTGGATGTACGCATCCCTCCGGAATACTGGCACATCATGCAAAGTATAGGGATGGACTGCGTTTTGTTGAATAGTTTTACTACCGGAGACTCCTCGATCCTGTCGATGGTGATAGTAGAACCGGAAGTTCCCGCACACTTCCTTCGAAGGTTAGACGACAAACTGCCACGGAAAAGGAACTTGAACTCCCTTTACCTGGCAGAATGCCTCAGAGAGAGATGGTCGGAGCATCTTCAACTGGTAACAAGCAACGAAGGGCGCATCCAACAGAGGGCCACTAGCAGCGGAAATGGTCAAACTTAAGCGTGCTACTTGGAACGCTTAGGGGCTTGGTGACTCAGGGGGAAGGTCCAAATGCTCAAGACTGAAATCATGGTTCCACAAAGAACAGATTGACATTGCATTCATCCAAGAAACTAAGTTATCAGAGAGGAAACTAGCAGAGATCAGAGACACAAATAACAGATTGACATTGCATTCATCCAAGGAACTAAGTTACCAGAGAAAAAACTAGCGGAGATCAGGGATTGGTGGGATGAACCCCAACTGTGGGCGCCGGCCAGAGGAACGAAGGGAGGAGTAGCAGTACTAGCACATAGGGGATTAGATGCAGAGTTAATCGATTTTGATTCAGATGTATGAGGAAGATGAAGTTGGTTAAAGTTGGGAATAGGAGATGAAGACTGGATTTTTGCGACTGTATATGCACCTAATGAACCCGGTGAAAGACTGACCTTTTATGAGTCAATACCACTGCGTATTGCTGGAGACTGGAACCAGATAACAAGTCCAGGCCTTGATTCAGAGAGGGAAGATGGAATAAGGAAGGACCGAAGCTACTTATTGAAATGGATGCAGGCGTGGGGAGGGATGTGTATAAAGAGAGGTACCCGAGGGAACCATGTTACACATGGTTTAGGAACTCAACGCGATTGGCAGGAGTAAGAAGGAGATTAAATTTCTTTCTAATTTCAGAAGAAGCGGCTATACAGGTTACTAATGTCAGGCCACAAAACACCCTGCTTTCAGATCACAAGCCTGTGGTACTCGAAATCGAAGTGACTCAAGCGGTACAACGGGGACCAGGGTTATTTAAACTCAACACATTAAATCTGGAGGATGAGGGTTGGTCACAATGGGTAGAGTCTTTTTGGCAGGACTGGCGTAGGGCAGAACTGTATTTCGAATCGAAAGAGGAATGGTTAGACGCGGGTTTGAGGATCATATCCTACAAATTCGATGCTTTCTCAGTAATAACAGCGTACGCTCGAAACAAGGAGAAAAGAGAGATGAAGAAGAAGGTAGAGGAGGCGGAGGAAAATATAGGGGGACACCCAATATCAGAAGTCTTCTGGACTCAAGAAAGGAAGATCAGATTGAAATAATGGGAAGAATTGAAACGTGCAAAAGACAAGAGATGGAAAGTTATCCTCACTGAGAAAGAGATCATCAAAGCGGACCATCTGATGAAAGAAACATTCAAGAAACTTCTTCCGAGGAGGAAAATTGTGACTATGTCAGAATTGAAGCACCCACACCTGCCAGCGATGCCGATAGCAAAAACGGTGAAGGAGATGAGCGAGTATGCCAAAGTTTATTTTGAAGATATACTCACATCAAGGCAGTTCGAAGACATAAATATAGATATGTCAGAGTTTTCTACCTTGTGGGATAATCTCCAAGTTACACCGACAGAGCAGCAGAGGATGAGCCTAGAGAGACCAATTACAGAAGAAGAATTAAGGCAAACTGTGAAGAAGATGGCCAGAGGAAAGGCGCTAGGTGATGATGGTCTACCGGTCGAGTTCTACGAATGTTGCTGGGAAGTTTTGGAGGTAGATCTTGTACAAGTATATAATAATATCTTACTGGGCGGTAGACTATGCAGAACAATGACCAGGGGTATCATAACCCTACGCATCTGGACATAGTTGTTTTAATGCTGGATTTGGAAAAGGCGTACGATAGGGTTAATTGGGCGTTTGTGATGACGTCCCTGCGAAGGATGGGTTTTGGGCAAATTTTTTGTAGATGGGTCAAAGTATTGTATGCCTACTCCACTATAGCAGTAATGGTTAACGACCAATGCTCAGAAGAGTTTGCCTGGACAAGATCACTCAGGCAGGGCTGCCCCCTAGCCCCTCTTCTTTTCGTCGTGCAAATGGAAGTTCTAGTGAACAGCATAAGAACGAACAAGCAATTAAGAGACTTCAAATTACAGAGGATGTCAACTGCAAGGTTAAAGCTCTCGCGGACGATCTACTGGCCATCTCAACAAACGAAACAAGGTCGCTGGAGGCATTGAAGCTGTGTCTGAGCACCTATGCAGAACTCTTAGAAGTCGTTGTGAACTGGACTAAATCAGTATACTTCCTCCCTGATTCACACAAACTGAGCATGGATTGGGGCATGAGAAGAGTGGAAAATGGGAAAGCAGAAAGGTACTTAGGAGTCCATGTGGCACTGGGAGACTGTTCATAATCCCAAACGATCATTTTTCAAGAAAAGGTTACAACACGCATCAGGAGTTGGGGCTCGGAACGACACCTATCATTGATTGGAAGAGCGTTAACAATAAATAGTTCAACTTTCGCCTTACTATGGTTTGCAGCGGTGATTAGAAAGCTGTCGGAGAGCTTGCTGAGAACGGTATGCAAGGAGGCAAGAAGCTTCTTATGGAAACCCTTTGGGAAAAAGGAGGAAGGTTGCTTACCCAAAATAGCATGGGAAGTGATCTGCATGGCAAGAGAGGACGGAGGACTGACAATCACGGACCCGACACTCCAGAACAAGGTATGTGATTTTTTTCAATATAGGTATGGCTTCTGGGTTGTGTTTTAGCAGGATGTTCTTGAAAATGTTTTTAAACTTAAGTTTGTCCATCAATTGGTTAACGTAGTGGCAGGAGATGACATGTTTGTCTAATTCCTTCTTAGATCTCCAGTCGAGTCTTCTGTCCTCCATTATTTGTAGTCGTTGTTCCTGCACATTTGACAGACGTTCCAGTGACCTGAGCTATGACTTTAGCAAGTAGTCGGGTACGGAAGTAAGAGTTTTGTTGGTTAATTAGCTGTGAGGGGAAAGATGTTTTTTAGGGGGGAGAGGTAGTTGTAGTTTGTTATGGTAGGTTTAACCGTTACGCAGAGGGTTATTGGAGTTGTGGGTAGGGAGCACGCCTGTTTTTCTGTTGCCTTATCTTACTTAGTGGATTTTTTTAAAAAAAGTAACATTTTTCTGTTTGTTGTCATTCGATTGTTGCATGCTGCTTATATTTATTGTGCTGTGCAACTTTACATTCAGGCGTGCTCATTGATGTCGCTGCTGCTGACCTGGATTACTTTTTTTAGAATGTCATTCGAATGTATATTTATTGTTACATGTCGCTGCTGCTGACCTGGATTACTTTTTGATTTTCAGTGATGTGTTGTTCGTTGGTGGGCAGCTTAGGAATGGAACCCCTTTGTGATCATTGTCTCAGGATATGCTCTGCATGCGTCATCCATTCGGGATCTGCTCCTGGCTCCACATATATGTTTGTCTGAGTTTGTGCATTCGTTGTGCCAGAATGCTCTTGAGATTGTGTTTGTTGCTGGGCCACTACTACCGTCTGCCGTTGTTGCTGTGCCATAAGGACGTCATGTATGTCCCGTGGTCATTGATCGTTATGCGCCGTCTTCCTCCTTGTCCGTCTTCTGGTCTGCACTCCTTCCTAAAGAGGCTTAACTCAGCGAGTTTTGTTGCCTCTCCTGGAATTTGCTCTGACTGGTACAGGCAGTGGGTTCATGGCGATGCTAAGTGGTTGTTCCCACCTTCGTGCAAGTCTTTCGGTTTCAGTGCAGGCTGTAGTTGTGAAAGTGGTAGCGTGGAGGTTTAGGTGCGTTGGGAGTGACATTGTCAAGCCGAGGTTAGTGCTCGGGCTAACGTGCGTAGTATGCAGTGCGTGTGGGTTGTTTCTGAGCGTGGCATTGTTGATGGTGATTAGGCTGGTTTGTCGTGTTGCGAGCTGGGCAGCGGCGATGGCGAAGGCATTTCCTCTTAGCTGTGCACTCGCAAAGTCATTTATTGTTGGTCTGTTGGCAGTCCCTGCGCCATTTTCCTGAGTACGCCCGTGCAGTGTGAGTGTGCGTTGCTGCTAAGGTTAGGTGTCGTGTTTGTGCGGATGATGTGTGTTGTGCAGGTGTTTGCATTTGTTGGAGCGTCGCGGTTAGTAGGCGTTGCACTGTGATTTGGTGTGACCGTCGATGTGGGAGGTTGGGATACTTTGTTGAGGATGTGTTGTTGTCCAATTGGCGTTGCAGCTTCGTATCTGGTGGCTGAGACAGAGGTGGGAGTGCGATTGACTTGTCCTGGCGGGTTGCTAACTATTTGCGCAGTGGTGGGTGTGGTGCTGCTGGGTCCCGCTTGCGTGCTGTATGTGCGCGTATGCTGCAGTGGTGTGGTGGTGGGTGTTCGGGTCGGGGTGGTGAGTGTTACAGTTGAAGTGGGCGTGTTGCCAAGCCTCATCTGTCGGCTTCTTCTCAGTAATTTATCCTCGACGTCAGGGAGGCGCCGTCTGCTTGCTGATTGTGGCAGGAGCCCTTCCGCGTTCGGCAGGAGTGCAATAGTGAATTTGGGTACGAATGACACGTCTCTGAAGTTTTCGTAGTCGAGGACCTCTTCCGCTGAGATGCCTCTGTTCTGGGTGAGGAGGTTGACGATCTTAATCATGTACTCCCGCATGAATATGATGGAGATCTGTGCCAGTACCGGCTTCCTCCATGTTGTGTGAAGGAGTACTTGGAATTTAAGCATCCTGATTTTTTCTGATGGCGTCTGTGGGTCAATCTTATCTAGGTTACCGATGACATACCAGATCATATGGTCAAACCAGGTGAAGTTCTTCTCGCATCCGGGGCATGCGCACTTCAGATATGGTCTTCCAGCACTCTAGAGCTTTTTGAGCTCAGATAGATTTGTCGGGAACTTTGGGATGCCTTTCTGATGCAGCTGGTGTCTATTCAGGCATTTCCCTTTCTCGAGCTTGGCGATCGGAGGAAAGTTTGCATCTAGTCCACCTTTGGTAGCAGGGAAGTAGATGGTACCGTTCCTAGCAGCGGTTTGACAATTGTCTACTTCTGCATTAGTGAGGCCAGCAAGTGCCATGTATGCCTCTACGTTGATTGGCGTTGTGTAGTTGAAGGTGTCGAGCTTCCATAATCGGTTGTAGACGCGTTGCACAACCTTCCTTGTCCATGTGACAGATGCTAGCCGTAAAAATGGGTTATTCTTGGCGAACTTGTGTTCGACGTCTCTTTAGAGAGGAGTGATCTCAGTGTGTGCGTTGCTCCTCTGTTCCGCTTCTTTCTTCTTGAGGTACTCCAGTTCAACTTAAGAATCATTTGGTTAATGTATGCATCGCTGAAGGTCTCGTTTCTCTTATTGATAGAGACTTGTCCAGCGGAGTCAAGGTGCGTCGTATCATACCCGTGCAACTCGAGAATGATCTTCTCGGCTTTGGTTATGATGAGGTTCAGTTCTCAATTGCTGATTTTCTACATGCCTCAACGATCTTGCCTACAAATTCTTGGATTTTGGCATTCAGTTCTTGCGGCTTGTTTTGCATGACGCAAACGAGGGATGCCCAATCACTGAAAGACAGGTTCTCAATCAGGAATGAAGCTTGTCCCAGCGTAGCCTCATGAACTTGTAGTAAAACGTCCGCAGGGATGGCAAGCATGGCGATCCGGCAGTGCACGATAGGCGGTTGCAGTGCTGAGAAGGGCCTAATGGCAACGACGAGTTCCGGGTGCCAGCCCATGAGGATGCTATCTGATCCTGCACATGTTTAGTTACGAAGCGGAAGTTAGTTGCATGGAGATGCATTCTGCTGGAGCAGCCTATTTGTTGAGAATTACGTGTTAATGTGTATGTGCTTTGTAAGTTTATCAGAAGTTTTATAGGGATACTAGTATGGCGGGGCACAACTTCTTGTGTTTCCAGTTCATTATTTTATTAATGTTTATTTTGTCTTTGTTTTGGTTTGTTGGAGGATGCTTTACTTCCTTCTAAAGGGGGGGGGGTTGCGGCACAGAGTGGTTGTGGTTAAAAAATCTGAATACCCCTTTATTTTGGGAGAAAAAGCAAAAATTGTTCTATTATTTTTCATTTTGATTTTTTGATTTTTTAATTTTTAAAATTTTAAAATTTTTAATTTTATTATTATTATTATTATTATTATTATTATTATTATTATTATTATTATTATTATTATTTTGTTATTTATCCGGTGTGTGCTCGATATATAGATTTTTGGGGTGGTGATGCAGAAACAACTTTAAGTTTTTTTAAGTTTTATATATCGGGGTTAATTCATATTTGCCTTGTATAGCCTTTAACCTAAAAAACAGTTAAAACTGAACAGTATGTATTATTTTTTGTTTTAACTTTTACTATTATTTATTAATGGTGGTGGTGCGTGTGTTATTGTAACTAGTTGTTCTATGTATTATAAGGGGTGTTTTACATATATTTTTATAGCTTGGGGGGTGTTTTATCGTTGTTATCCGAGACGGTGGTTTGTTTTGAGTCGAGAGAAATTTTGCTTTTCTAAAAAAAAATTAAGGTGGTGTTATATCGAGAAGTTGTATTCGTTTATCTTTATAGCTCCATTTTCCATCTTCAGGTTTTTGTGGCTCAAGTTGGGTTATTTTGGTAGTTTTTTGGGGAGGGTCCGGGTAGTCGTAGTTGTGCGGGGATGAGTGTGCTTGATAGGTCTTGGATGGTTTCGTGTAGGCACTTTAGGAGAACATATATATAGGGTTGTTGGCAGTGTTGCCTTGTGTAAATATTGTGTCTTCTGTGCACACATGTTGCCATGTGCTGCTATGTTGAGCGTATATCATAGCTCGAGGTATATGGATGGCCGTTTTAAGTTGGCGCTATGAGAACATCGTTTTTTTTTGCTTAGGGATTTACAATATCTGTTCATGACTTGCGAACGGGTGGACGGAGAAGGCAAGTAGTGCGGGGAGGGGGGGAAAAAGGGAGAGAAAGGTTGTCCGGAAGGTAATCAACAGAGCGAGTGCGGGGGAGGCAGAGGGAGAGGGAGAGAGCGGGGGAGCGAAGGGGAGAGAGAGAGACAAAGGGTGTGTGTGCGTGTGGAGGTAGAGAGAGTGTGTGAGAGGGATGGGAGTGGGAGGGAGGGAGGGGAAGGAGCAGGGAGTGGGGAGAGGAATTGTGAGAGACGAGTTGTTGTGGAGTGTGATCTGCAGTGGTGGTTTAGATTGTGTCGATATCACACATTCGTAATTTGTGTACACGAAAGATTCACATCAGCTATGGATGTCGTGATAGCTTGTGTGGGCGACGTACATGGAAAGGCGGTTCAGGTGCAGGAGTTGCGTCATCATCGTGGTGATGGCAATGACAAGGACTTCAAGTTTAGTTGACGGGTTACCAATGAGTCTGCGCGCTGTCGCGCGCGGCGGTCCCACACCCAGGCGCAAAGTGTTTTTGTGTCGAACCTCACGGTCGTGTCACGCAGGAGTCTTTTTTTGTCACATTTACTAAAACACCACTCCGACCGTGCGCGCGTGCTATACCTCTCGCGACTCCCTACGACAGGTTAGGGATCCCGCGAGGTACAACATACCTCCACCTGCGGGGGTTGTCACCATCCCTTCGGTGGGTGTATCCCTGCTGAGCTATTGACCCACGTGCGAAAACTTTTACATGCAATCACAGAGGTAGGTCAGTTGAGGGCGTTTTCTCGATCGTCGTAGCATAAGCATATGCGCAGTAGAACAACAGAAAAAAGTCGTGTTATTGAAAGCAAGTTTATCACATACCTTTGCATATAACAACATATTATTAACAGTTTATAAACTGTTTGACGGAGGGGTTCATGAATATAAACAGGAAGTCAATCAATCTGGTTTGGCCAAACATTGATCATGTTCTCTGTGTTGTTATGGTTGTTTTAAACTGTATATAAACAATTTAACAACAGTTGATATTCTGTTGAAAATTTTGCTCATGTGTTGAAAATTTGTTGATAAACAGTTGATATCATGTTGAAATCATGTTGGAATCATGTTGGAATAATATGGTTGTTCAGTATGTTAAAAAAATAGCATATGTAGGCTGGCAAAACATTCATAATTTCATTCTAGCGCTTTTATCATAAAATTTTTACATGTCTAGGATTGAGTAGTTGATGTGGACGTCATAGAAATGAACTTTAGAGTTTATGAATGTAAGATATTTACATATTTTTAGTTTTTTTTTTCTTCTTTTTTTTCATCTCTCACCCTCTCTCTCTCAATAGAAGGCTGTAACGAACTTTGTTTGTCATAGCACAAAATCACGCACATTCTTATTCAACTACACCTTCTTATTCAAGCGCATTTCAATAAATGTATCCTGAAATCGATATGTCTCTGTCTCGCATCTTGAATGTTCAACTGCAGAGTTGACAGTCCAACAAGAAAGGCGAATAATATTTATTGAAGTAAGTGATAACTTATTTTTTGTAATGAGGTAACTGAATTTTATTATTTTATATTCAATATCTTTGTTTTTTTCCATGACGGCGGACGCCTTCAGAGCATATTATTTTTCAAATTGTGAAGTGTGAATAATTCTTTTGTTCTGGGCGACACTTCTTGTGGTCGGTTGGTATCTACATTTATGTCTTGCAACGGATATGCAAAGTCGATCATTCAATATGCACCCACCGACCACATGCACAAACATTGTTAGAAACATGATAGAATACTGAAGATGATTTTAAAACAAAAATACAATACCATTTATGAGAAGTGCTTAATACTTGGAACTTTCTAGTATATGTAAGTTGGTGAAACTCCGACGAAACTGTTTGTCACTACTCCTCGTTGGTTCTTTTATTATCCCTCTCTGCCAACTGTTTAGTTTGCAGTTTTGTCTGATGATACATATATATATATATATACAATGTATAAAATGTGAAAGTGAAAAAAAAAAAAAATAGAACTAACTTTTTGTAATCAAGTAACAAAATTTGTATATTTTTTTTTATATCTTTGTTTTTTTGAAGAGTGATGAATGTCTCGGGAGCACATACATTGTCAAATTGTTAAGTGTCAATAAGTCATTTGTTCCAGGCGACACTTTTCCTGGTCGGTTGGTGTCTACATTTATCTTCTGCAACGGATAGCTAAGCCGTAAAATTATATGCAGCTACCGACCTCATGCGCAAACATTGTTAGACACGTGATAATAGACTGAGGATGATTATAAATTAGAACGTAATATCGTTTATGAGAAGTGTTTAATCCTGACGACATTTATATATATATATATATAAGTCAGCGAAATTCCAACGAAACATTTTTTCTCAACCCGTTGGTTTGTTGTCTGCTTCGTCCTCTCTGCCATCGGTTTCCGATGTTGTTGTATTTCATAAAATATATATTTATATACATATTATATATATATATATATATATATGTATATGCATACATAAATATAGATATTTATATATATATCGTCAAATATAAATATGTATATAGATATATGCATATATTCTAGGTTGTTTTACCGGACGTCCGGGACCCCCCTGACCGTCCGGGATGTCTGGTCGGACGTCGGATCGGACAGGGTTCGTCCGACCTAGCGCAAAAAAAAAAAAAAAAAAAAAAAAAAAAAAAAAAAACAATCATGTGGCTTCTACCTTGCATAAGGTGTATACCATCAAAATTTTGGCTTATTTGAGCCAGCGTCAAAGTTTCTAATCCCCACCCATTCCCCCCCTATCCCCACCAAAACCCCTCGTACTCCCACCTCCCACCCCAAATAGCACTCTATCACCAAATGCTCAGAAAATTCTGAATTTTTTTTATGGGGGATCTCTATGGCATGCGCAACACTTTCATAATTTTATTTATTTATTTTTTTATGTCAAAAAGTGATTGTCTGGGATCGCGGACAACCCCCCTACCGGATGGTTGGGGGAGACGTCCGGCCGAGACGTCCGGCCATCGGACGACTGGTAACCTAGCATATATTACAATTTGTAAAATGTGATAACTAAAAAAAAAAAAAAAAGTTAAATTGTGTTGGTACTATTTCTCTTATAAAATGATACCTTCCGACACTTCTTGTGGTAGGTTGATGACTAAATTTACGCCCTCAGGCCCATTCGGTCATAAAAGAGTAATAATAATAAATTTTAAGCAGGGGCAGAAACCTAAATATTTTTGCAAATAATAAAGTTTTCAGATGTTTCTGCACTCATCGATACATGCACAAACATCAAGGTATAACCTCCTCGAGCATCCCCCTCACGTGCATGTCAACAAAACATAGTCCGTGTAAGAATATTATAACATTATAAAACCGTCACCAAACGTACATGGAATGTATTCGTTCCTTAATATTCATATTACACTTGATATTGTACGAATAATGATTACATCAATTTGTCGCAATTTTCGTAACTAAAATGTAAACGAAAGTTCTCAAATTTAATTTTTGAACAGTCTAAAATTCAATGTTTTCTCTAAACACAGAAAACAATCTTATAGAACAAGTTTGAGATAAATAAGCATAAACAACAAGATAAACCCCCAAATATAGATGAGCAAAGTTTAATACCATACCAAGTGAGCTTGAGAGCAATGTCACCCATAACGAAAGAGCAAGACTATTGTTGAACGTATTGGTGGTCAGAGCGAACGAGAAGAATGTTTACGTAGCAGCGGCATAAAATTACCCTTGCTTCCGAGAGAATAAGATTATTTACAAATGCAAAGTCCACAAAATCGGACCATACCACAGTTATCTTTCTATCATCCCCTGTCCAGTTCACTTGTGTATCCATCTCATTGAAGTTCACAATGACAAGAACACGACTTTCAAGGATTAAGCAAAACAAAGAAAAATTTAATACAAAAAATGTGAGCAACATGTTACTGACCATTTTCAATTACGTGAATTAAGAGACTATCAAAGTTATTAAAAGAAAGGACTTGTGTTGCACTGTAATATTCGGTATTCCTATCTATCAATATAAAAAAAAAAACAAGCCTACCATAGAGAAATGAAATTAAATATTACAGTTCTACTTTATGACAAATGTGAGCATAATACGGATGTACTGGCAAAAACAACTACTCAATATCAGATTTAAAATAAATGACATGTCATCACATGTTTTCCAACACAGAAAAAATAGTTTTTGACAAAGTATTTCTTCTCCGTATAAAATGTGAATGACGAGCAGACAGAGGTTGATTCGACTATCGAAAAGTCACTCAATACACCATTGAATACAAATATTACGACTGGTGATGATAATTCGATCGAAAGAGTGCGACTTAAGCATATTATGTACGCATGATCCTACCCGTTCTTTGAAAACACATCAATAGACAAAATAAATAAAAATTATTTAGAAGTCAAGCGTAAAGATACATCTAATTAATTACGTTCAGAATGTGTATCTTCTGCCTTCATGAGTTTTCTCATCACAGCACAGTTCAACCATTGTAGTGAAAAGTGAAATCCTCGTCGACGAACAAAGTGTCACGTATATCACCGTCTTATTTGACTGACACTCCTGCTTGGAAAAGAAGAAACGCCTTGTCTGCCACAGTTGTAGAGCGGTCCATGTTGAAGATGATAAAATTTACAACAGTATCTCGTGCTTAGATCGATTTAATGATATGATTCTTGATGGCAGCCAACTAAGAGATTTTGTCTGTTATAGATCCTCCCGGACGAGTCTGCAGTACATCGTTGCGTATGACCATCTCTACAAATGCGAGTTGTTGCAATGATACTCCGACTCCATGTCCTTTCCTCGCGTGTTGGAACACCCTTGTGAGCACTTGCTGAAACGCCAGATCACCCCACTACTCTCTCCCACTACATGTCAATATCATATTTTTTGACATTTCGTCTCTCATTTTTCTTCTCACATCATCTTGTTTATCTATTTGATTGGCTCTCACAAGAGGGTATTCATTCTTCGCCTAAAATTCATGTTTCAGGTTCCATGTGATATCCTCCCTGATTGTTGTCATTACTCGGTTGCATTCGACAAAGATTTGTCACACTCCACATTCTTCTATATACAATGCCATCTCTTCCACTGCCCAATCAACGAGTTTATTGGTTGTCGATACAACAGACTGAAGAAATTGTTTCTCCTTCGGATAAAAAGTACAATCACGTGCAGACATATACGCGTTCGCCTTCGCGACAGAACGCAAAATTCTGTCTTTGTTTTTCTTTGTCATTTGTAATCCTTGTCCCCTCGTGGTGGTGCAAATAGTATCCATCTCTCTTTCCTGCATCTCTGGTTTGCTTGTTTTGCACTTCTGGCGATCTATATCGAAAACACACATATTTCATAATGAACCAACAAGATACCAACGCCGAATGAAAGGTCAATATATTACTCATTGTGATAATTATTTTGAAGAGTAACTTCATTGCTATAAAAAAAAAAACTTGCAATTGTACTTCATGCATTCCCTCTGTCACAACACACCTTTATACAATCGTACTTGACTGGAAAGCAAACTTGTACACACTGCTGACGAAAGAGCGTCAAATTGTTTTTTTCCCTAAGTGTATGTTGAACTTTTTTCTTGACTCTTATGTAGTTTCTCTTTTATCGTTTACATCATTTTTATGAAGCATCATATGAAACACACTTGCGCATTGATAAACAATAACTTGCTTTTATAGAAATGTGTATATACCTTTTTTTGATGAACGAAACTGCTTCGTATGTTCACCGTCGTCTTCATGATCCCCCTGTAAAATATCTTCATATTTTTTAAGATTTTCGGCCTCTTCTTCGTTCTCTTCTTCGTCATCTTCTTCGTCCTCTTCTTCGTCCTCTTCTGCAAATCACTGGGACTTCTTCTCATTCGGGTTTGATCTGTCTTTCAAACTTTTTGAACTTGTTACTTGCTGACCCTTTGTTTCCAAGTCATAAAATTGGTTTTTCCCTTTAAACGAGTCATGCTTTGACTTGCTCTTCGTACGATCTCTCTCTCCATAATTTTGTCTCCTTTCCTCAAAACAAGTCTCTACTTCTGATTTTTCTACTGTATTTTTTTTTTTTTTTTTTTTCACATTTTGTTTTTCCTCCTCTTTCTTTTTTCTGTCCAATTGTTCATGTTTATCTACAGGAAACACTTTCGAGTGCCGAATATCCACTGTCTCTACATGAACAAACATACGTTTCTTTTTGGCCTTGCTCGGTGCATTTGGCATTTTCCCCGGAAATTCTTTTCGACCAACATTTTTTATAGGTGTCGATATGGAGGGAGTCCCACATGTCCTTTCTCTCATCTTTGGTGTTGATGTCTTTGTCAGCAGCGTGTCATAAATAGTCTTCCTTTGTCTCTTATGGTTTGAGCTTTTCGCTTTATACCGCATATCATCTTCGCTGCTTCCCCTTTCAATGTCGATTTTCTTTCCTTGTCTGATACGTGTTTGTTTTTCTTCACGATGCTCCCTCCTTCTCCTGCAAACATCATCGTATTTTTGTTTCGTAGTCATTTTTTCGGAACTACAAATCACTCGTAACGTTATATATTCAAGATTAGTCTTCCCTGCACATTGAGCATAAAGACAATAAAGTGAGAATCTTCATGTATTGAGTTTCAACAACTTAATTATTACTTTATATTCCTACACATACACCAAAAATATATAATTTTCAAGGAACATGATATAGTCTCTTACCCAGCGACCAAGACATGCTACAAAGTCGACCCAAGACGTTGTCGGGCGCATCGGTCCGGCACCGCACGGAGGCAGCGCGGGACCCTCCCGGCCGCGTCACGCAGGAGTTGGCTTTTAGAACCCTTCGTCGCAATATACATAGAGCTTCCACAAGCCGCTCCGGCCGGGTGCGCCAGCCATACCTCTCGCGAGCCCCTACGACAGGATAGGGCCTACGCGAGGCACGACTTACCTACACCTTACGGGACCTGTCACCTCCCTTCGGTGGGCGTATCCCCGCCGAGCTACCAGTCCACAGTACGAAAGCTAATCAGTTGCAATCGCAAAGGTGGACCAGCCGAGGGCGTTTCTCGTTCACTGTAGCATAGGGGGTACGCGCGGTAATACGCCTCTATTGGACCTGCACGCGAACCGACATCTTGGGGGGGCTGAGGTCCCAAGCGCGACTCATCGTCGGTCGACTAGGACGCATCCCACACACCACGTGCACTCCACTTTACGAACACTCATACACATAAAACAATATATGTACAAAACGACACAATACCAACAACGCGACAACGCTCCTAGCCCCTCGGTAGCCAACCCATAACTTTCCAATGCGGAAATCGGATAATCGTCGCGCGCTGAACTTAGTATAAAATCGCGGGGACGCAGGGCATATTCATATCGACTTGCAATGCAGAGTACACAATCAGTCGCAATGATGGCGTAGTATGTAGTGTCCATAATCAAGCGGTCCCTCGTGGATTCGAGTACCGCTTATGACACTCAAGTGTCAGACTTCAAGTGTCGTGACGGCCTATCCCTTCACGACATTGCACGGCTGAAGGAATAGTCGTGCAGCCGCCGAGGCACCTCAGGCTCTCGACCTGAGTGTCACCGTGGGCAAATCAAATAGGCTCTTTGCGAGGGAAAACCCCTCCCCTGCAGAGCCTAGGGCTTGGGATGTCCTGTACAAAGACCTCGAATCCCAGCCCAGGACCAAACGTCCGACTAAGAAAATCATCAAAAAGCAGGAGACAAGAATAAAAGGAGAGACCTCCCCTAAGTCCCTCAGTCTCAGCTTCTGAGTGGGCTCCAATGTGGGGGCTCTTCAACCTACGCGAATATTCATCCCAAGTATACTCATGCATACATATATAAGAGTTAAACATGTGACGATCATTTTTTATGGTCTCACTGGGGCCTCTCACGATAATACATATATGTGTGATCACGGGCAACCAAATCCAGAATATGATTCACAGCACATACCTGTCATCACATCAACAAACCAAATCAACAGCCCACACACTACACGGAGTCAACCCCAACCACCTTCGACATTCATACCCCTTTGCTTTAGCCATGCAAGCCCCAAAACCTCCTGTCCAACCAACCTTAATAAAATATTCAGCACCTTTGTCAAATGGCCATTTAATAAAAGTCCGGGTGAAACCTTAATTAAAACAACGAAATCACCAGGGCTAAAACTTTTTAGGTTGAGTGTAGAGGGAGAGTTGAAATTGAGTCGTAGACCGACGAATCGGCAACCGACCTGTTATCAGCGATAACAGTAAGTGATCCTCAAGGGATTAAGCTGGATCTAGCCCTGAACTTGGATCAAAAGATAAAAAAGGACATGTAACACACGGAAGACCTATCCCCAAGCTAAGATCATAAGTGTATGGAGAATACAACTCCATAATACATCCTCACTCAAAACTTCCTTATAAGTTAAACCTAAGTTTATTTTTAAGTTAGTGCTTAAGCTGAAGGTAGACCAACTACAAAGTCTCCCCTATTCTGGGTGGATCGCCTGAATCATCTGTCAAAATATAATCTATCTCCTCTAAACTAAGAAAATTTTGGCAGCGCTTCCCGTAGGAATAGTGCCTTTTCATAATTTATATAAGCCTAGATATGGGAGCAGAAATAATCTCTAACTCCTGGAAAGTCAAGTTTTGTCTAACTCTCTGAATTAGTAAAAATTTGAGCAGCACTCCCTTTAGAAAGGGAGACTTCCCAGATTTATACTAAGTCAGATATGAAAGCAGAATTAATCTCTAACTCTGGAAAATCAAATTTTGTCTAACTCTCTGAATTAGTAGAAATTTTGACAGCATTCCCTTTAAAAAGGGAGACTTCCCAGATTTATACTAAGTCAGATACGAACTCGAACAACAGCTCGAGCTCAAATTTTAGACTGAATTTAACTAACTCCTTAATTTTGCAGAAATTTCGGCGGCACTCCCTCTAGAAAAGTATTATTCCAAAATTTATACAAGGCAAATTTTATAATTTTGAGAAAAACTTTGACTTCTCAAAGTCCAATTTTGTCTAACTCCCTGAATTAGTAAAAATTTGGGCAGCACTCCCTCTAGAAAAGGAGACTTTCCAGATTTATACTAATCCATATATGGAAAAGACAAGCTGAACTCTGACAAGTCAAAAGTTGATTAACTTCTTGGATTTGTAGAAATTTCGGCAGCGCTTCCCGTAGGAAAAGTAGCTTGCCAAGATTTATACAAAGCCAAGAATAAGAAAAGATCTCAGAAAATGCAGGAATTGACCTAAGTAAAAAAAACGTTATTACAGAAAAATGCAGGAATTGACACTAACTTCTATGGCTCTAGCACGTGGCGAGCAACTACAGCAACTACCTATAGTAATGAAACTCAAACAAAGTAGTTATCCTATCCAGTCACATGCAAACCAAACCGCCGATGTAAGTACTCTCACTACCCCAAGTTTATTCCATATAGATAGTTCATGAATCTTCAAGTTCTTGAATCCTTATACGCATCTTACATAAGACATAGAGCTGGACTATTCGCCATGGAAACAATGCCTAACTTGTCTTTATGATATACACGAACAGGTTGCACAACTACTTCTTTCTTCTTTTGGGCAGATGACTAGGCCATTCGCCATGGAAACAATGCCTAGCCGCCCTGAGCTGTTTAATATCAAAGGATTTAGTATTTCTCTGACTTTGTTTTCAAAAGAAAAAACAAATATGGGCAGGGGACTGAACCATTCACAGTAGAAACAATGTTCAACTTGCCCAAACTATTTCCATTTATACTTTGTATTTCCTTTTATCCCTTCTTAATGATATGGCTTAACGCTGGACCATTCACAGTAGAAACAATGCCCAACTGCCAGTTCACATGCAAATATACATAAAATATTTTTCCTTTATACTCAGTTTAACTTATGTGTGTGGTTTTCAGGCTAAACCATTCACCACGGAAACAATGCTTAGCCTTAGACCAGAAATCCTCCCTCAGAATAAACAAGAACTGAAACTCCTTCAATCAGGCAAACCCCCAGAGTTAACTAGAGCAACCAGGTCATTCACCATGGAAACAATGCCTGGTTCCCCAGAAAACAACTAAATAAACACAACAACCACGCCATTCACCTTGGAAACAATGCCTGGTCCTTCAGAAAACATCCAAATAAACATAGCCCTGAGCCATTCACAGTAGAAACAATTCTCAGGCTTTGGTTGACTCGGTCAAACGCATGCAGTCTACCTTCCTTCCACCTTCCCCCAATTCATCCTTAGTCTTCTTTCAATCAGAACAAAATAGAAACTTAGGCTTCACTCTCACACATTCTTTCCAGTTAGTCCGATTAGGTCCTGAAGAGAAAGCAAAAACCATAGGGACAAACGCATGCATACAACAATCATACTGCAGGGAGATAGGCAAATATGGGTAGTAGTGGGGTTTATACAGATGAAAAGGTATATACCTGATGGTTCGCTGCCTCCAGAACCTCGCCTAGGTTCCGGCAGAGCTCCTGCAATCGGTGGGGCGAACCTCCCACAGAGGCCTTGGCGCGGACCTACGGGTTGCACTCCTGCCTGCCGCCTTCCTCTCGTAGCCAATAGAGTAGACCTAGATTAAGAAGGGTAGAAGTAGGGGTTTCAGACGCTCGAGACACAGGAAGGGTGCTCTCATACTCGTGCGAGAGGGCCTTGATATCTGGGTGCGCCTGAGGATCCCGCAGTGGTGACCAAAATGCGTCGCAACTTGTTCAAACTCCAAAGCCAAACACCAAAATCAACTGCTCTGATGACCTCCGAATTTGCGACAATAACCCCTGCCGCACTCCCTCTCTTCCTCCAAATTGCAGCGGTAATCTCCCTGCAGTCTGATCAGCAGTGATAATCCAAGGTAACCGTTGTCACCCCACTCGCCATATTAGCAACAATCTGCTACGTGCTGCAGCCTGCGGCAGTTTGTTAACCTCTAGCACGCCGACTGCCCTCTGCYRCAAGCCCGAGTTTYTTAGCACCGGRACCCCATCAYCATAGTACCAAAGCAAGGAGCACATGCTATCTCGGCATCTCATAGCCTGGAAGTCAGCAAGCCTTGCACAAGGCACACGGTCCGTAGCATGCAGCCTATAATCGCTAGTCGCAGCCTACAGCAGTCAGCGGCAGTACGCAGGTACCGCAGTATAGTTTAGCGGCAGCCCTGCAGTTCTCGAATTAGTGCCAGCAACAAAAATGGCAGGTGCATCAGCACACAGCAATATTCCGCGAACCGTAGTTCGCACGGCTCCACCAACATCAACTCACTGAAGCAGCTTACTGAATGTTGGCTCAATGAATGGGCAGTCAACATGCTGTTCTCGAAATATTTGTAAGAAAGAAAGGGATAAAACTTCCCATCCTGCCACTCAACTGCTACAGATGGTCTTCAAACAATGACACACGTAAGCTCGATCTCTCTTTTTCTCCGTTGTTGAGCCCCTTCACCTCTACAGCGCCCATCTCTGGCACCTCCTATCTTTACTAACTCTAGTCCTACTAACTTTATTGCAAAGCTAGCAGTACCATTAGATTCGCCTGCCCCTGAAACCTCAAAGTCACCCTTCTCCTCCTTCGATTACACGCAGGGTCAAGGGAAAACTGTGTTTTTTCACCTCTGCTATACCCTGCCTCCGCTATCTCGACCATTGAATGCACCTAGCGCGGACCCCCGCCCAGGTTCATTCACTCTCCACTGTCCCTTGTCCTCGCCTGCGTCCACCCGACAGTCGCCCCTTGGCTATCTGCCCGTCACCCCGCTTCTCTCTCCACCTACACCCGGCTCCCTCGCTGTCATCTTCGCTCCCTCACTCCGTRTGCACCTGCCRCAGCGYCTTGTCCAGATTCACTCGCTTCCTCACCCCGTCATAGCTCCAGCGCACGTCTTTCTTTACTAATCTCTATACCTACTAACTGATTGACTAAACTAACCTTACTAATGTACTCGCCCCAGGGTTAAAACCCCTTCCTCGAATCTCCCCCTGCCCGATTTCGTCTATAATCGGCCGATATCTCGTTTTTTTATTTCCCCGCCATTTCTTTCTCGGCCATATCTTCACGCAGCCTCTATCTCACCTATCTTTCCTTTTACTAATCTAACATCTAAACGGACCGTTCCATGGCACTCGCCCGGGTCCAAAACCCCAGGATCGCCTCTTAAACCGCAGAAATCCGTCACAGATTGAGCGCGCCAACACTTTCCACCCCCATCACCTCTTCTCGTCTACTACAGCCATCTCCGACTCTACTCTGAGCGCACCTGGCGTCCTACCGGGCCAGGTTCATTTCATTTCCCCCCCCTTAGTGCCCGTCACCTGCCGTTCCATAGCGCTTGCTACTAGCGTTTGGGAACTCCGATGGCTCACTCCCGTTGCCCATTGGTCCCGAGCGCTCCGCCTGTTCCTCCTCTCACCTCCGACCTCGGATGTACCCGGCTCGAACACGGGCCCCAGTTCAACCCCTCCACCATTGCTCGACTCCGCTCTGGCGCTGCCTGTGGCTAGTCGCCTACGCCAGCCGCTGCCCAGCGCCCGATTTCACAGCCTTCTCGTCTGCCTCTATCCCCGTAGCTCCCGTAACGCTGCCCGGTTCTCCCCGACCGCTCCGACCGTCTGGAGGAAAAGTCTTCGGAGACTACCGCGACCCCCGACATCATCTGCTCCCACAACGCCCGTCTCTCTTCTTTGACAACACCTCGGTGCGCAGCAGGATCCGGCGGTCGACGGGGCTACCTGCACATGGCCCGCTGCTCCTTGCATGCACCCGGCGCCCGCCCGTGTCCGGGTTCATCCGCCACTTTGTGGCCTGCCTGTTCTGGCTGTCTCAGTGTCCGCCCGACGGTCGCCCCTCAACGACCTGTTCGCTGGCCCCCTCTCTCTCTCTCTCGGCTTGTACCCACCGTGTCATTCCGATCACGTACACTCACCCGCCTCACTGCTCCGCCTTTACTCTCACAACACCCATTCGCCCACTGCACTCTTCTGCGGTGTGGCCCCGCCCGCTGCTGCCTGTTGCCTGCCTCCACTCCTATACCCGAGCCCCTACGCGCATGCTCACACTCAAAATTGTCACAGCGGACAACACGACTAGGCCGGTATGTCCGTCAGTTGGCCCCCGCCAGCGTCGTAGGCCAAGCACACACCCGTTGGCCTTTCACGTTGACTCCTCGGCCCCTTTTTCCAAGACGGGCGGGACAAAAGACTTCCCGCCAGTGCCCTAAACATGCAGGAACCCGCCGGGACCGTTAAAGGGGGCGCAAGCTCAAGGTCCTCAATTACCGTGGCAGCCATTCGGGGCCGGTGTCATTCCCTACTTGCGAAAAGTCAAATCATAAAATTAAACACTAATGGCAGTAAATAATAATTAGAAGAAACTCAGAAAAATAACCTCTGGCCCCGTCCCGACGCAGTCGATGGCAAAACCGTGAAAGAGGGGGGGGGATGGCCCCGCCGGCCTTTTATTTACCTTGATACTCCCGCGCCGTCGCCGAGGTCGTTTTCCGTATGCGCGCTGGTCTCGATCAAACATACCACTAACCGAAAATACCCCCAATTCTCGCTTAATCAAATATAAATAAGTATTAATATCACTAAGCAAAACGACCGAGGTCCGGGCCGGCTTTACGATCAACAACAGAAAAGAATCAAGCGCACCTTAAACCCTGCGCGCCCACTCATTCGCTATTCTAGTCAACCTTCCCGTCAACGTAACTCACAGACGTGGCCGCGCTTAGCGCGGTATACTTAAACTTTAAGCCAAACAATTTTCTGTTACTTGCAAAAAACCAGGGCGGATACCCTTGTAAGGGTATTCGCACCGACAACGTGTTTATAAAAGATTTTATAAAACTAAACGGTAGATCGGTTATTCTTAACTTTTGAGTAAGACAATGACATTGTCGATAATAACTTCAAAAATGAAAATGTTTTAGAACAACACAAGTTTAGTTATGCAGACAGTGAGTTCAACATACTTACTATACTATTTTCATTCAATTAACACAATTATTAAAGGAGAAGACGGTTACAATCTTCGATGTCATTATGTGGCGCAAAAATCCAAAATGGTGCAATGCAACCGATCATCGACATTTCAATTGGCACCTCGATAATTGCTTGTATCACCCGCAATAGACACCCTTTCATTGTTATCGCAAGTCCTGCATTGGCAAACACCCACCTTTAATGTACGACTCTCTCTCTCTATATATATATATATATATATATATACATATATATACAGCCCTTCGTTTGTTGTCCTCTTCTCTCTCTCTGCCTACGGTTTACCGGGCAGTTCTGTTTGTGACGATATATATATATATAT
Organism: Chara braunii; assembly: GCA_003427395.1. Classification (NCBI taxonomy): domain Eukaryota; kingdom Viridiplantae; phylum Streptophyta; class Charophyceae; order Charales; family Characeae; genus Chara; species Chara braunii. The sequence goes on along the minus strand of BFEA01000158.1, from coordinate 1,671,438 downwards.
TTGTGACAATATATATATATCGTCACAAACAGAACTGCCCTATATATTTGTGACAATATATATATATCGTCACAAACAGAACTGTCCGGTAAACCTTAGGCAGAGAGAGAGAAGAGGACAACAAACGAGGGGCTGTGACAAACTGTTTCGTCGGAGTTTCACCGACTCATCAGGAGGCTGTATATATATATATATATCCATCTCGATCTCGATCTGCGCAACAACATCCTGTTGTCTATCCTCCTGTTGTCTATCCTCCTGAAAAAACACTTTAATCTTCATTATTCGACTCAAATGAGAATCCGATCTCATGAGTGATAGTATCGATGAACAAAAATATACCCTTCAGGATTGTCGGTGTCCTCCTTTAATTCCCCTTCAAATAATATCTTCATTACATCTCCTATCTTCACGTCACCGAGTTTTTTCTCCTTTGCAATATGTCTTGCTATACATTCCATGATTTCGGCACGCTTTTCTGAGATAACATGAGAATCAACTTTCATTTGGTTTATGACACTCTCAACTTGTTCTGCATAAATATGATCGTCAGACGTCAACTTAGCAAAGTGTCTGATCTTTTGTCCATAAACACATGTATGTAGCCCGCAATCGTCCTCGTTGTCTTGATGTACACACTTCACACGGATCATATCTTTGCCAAATAATTTTATGCACGCACCCCATGATGTTGTTTCTTCAGAACGTGTAGGATGTCGTGCCTTTGCATTGTGAACCAGAAATTTATCGCGGATCCAACAGCGCAATGAACTCTAATTCGGCTTAGAGATGCTTCACAACGAGTTGAAATACATCATAGTCGGTCTCTCCTTGCCGTTTTTTATGGTTCCTTTGACAAAATCACCTACATTAACCACCACTAACAATGTCCAATGTTTCTCGTTCCAAACAGGAACGAGAACTATTTTGCTGTCCCATATCTTCGACGCGTACAAAAAAACCAATTTTTTTTCCGACCCTAAGCTAGTCTTTGCCTGCAGTCTGTCATTGTTTTGTCAACTGTTTGTTTTCTTCTATGTGTGTATACCACATCTCCGAGCATACAAAAACAACGCTCTTTCCAACCGATTGTGCAACATCTACGATAATTGACTGTAAAATATAATCAATCATAGTGCTGTGCAACCACTTGTCATCTCTCAGACGCGCGATGTGAATTTTTTGCAGACTCAAACTTTCACCAATTGAAGTGACGAAGCTGCAAGGAAGCAAATATAAAATATTCATTTCTCTATTGAATTCATATTTTTTTATCGTCTCTGTTGCGCACCCCCACAATCCTCCCATGCGATCCCAACGATGCCCTGCATGTGGACACATAGCATATGCATCCACATACCACGCATCTTGCAAGAACGCAATTTTTCCTTCTTACCAGTTTTTCAGCGTTATTGGTTCATATTTATGTCCATCGTCTCCAAGGTATTGAAAATCGTTCGTCGGATCTGATATATCAATTTCATTTTGCTTTGTGAGGTCGATCTCAATACATTGTCCAAGACTTCATTGTGTCTTCTGGTCCTCTGAGGTAATTGTCATTTTCTTCTGTATCGACTCGGAACGAGTCTTTGTAACGTCTTTTGTAACACCTTCAGCAGAACTTGATGGGATTCGTCGAGGGATTTTAAATGACATCATCACTGTACTTCTCGCACGTGTTGTCCTTTTGCCACTCCTTATTGCGTCTGACATGGCGTCTGACCACAAGTTCATGAGAGGAAAAAATATGTGAAGAAAACAATTGGATTGCAATAGGTTATGTTTTTTTTATCGGTAAAGACATAGAGAGAGAGACAAGCAGACAGACATACAGACAATCAGAGAAAGAGAGAGTATTTCATAAGACTGCGCCGATTCAAGGAAAAATAAAATGATTGAACAATATATATGTGGAATGCATCATGGTTGCTTTGATGCACCACTCCAATGTGAGGGTGAACACACTCATTTTATTGCAGTTAATACTTGCATGTTAACTTTGAGAAATGCGTTTATCATATGTCACCAAACCGACGAAACATGTACTTCATGCTATTTGAATGTTTATTTTTTACAAAAAAAATAAAACGAAATAAAAATCTTAACATATCATTGTGTACATGAACACCACCACCTCCTTTCTAACAGGTATGTTGCACTCCATTCCGTTCTACATATCCGATACACCGATGATGGTGAAAATTTTTTCAATTACGTGTCAGCGTAACAATTGTTATGTACCATTAATCAGCAGGTTCATAGTATTTTAACATAGATTCCATCAACTGTGTCGGGTACTTTGTGCACCTTTGATCAACGACACACAAGTTCTATAAATAAAAACATGTAACAATCACTTTTTGGTTTGATGGTTATGTATGAAAACTTCTGCAATGGTCGGTAGGTGCATACTAATTTTTACACAATCAATGTGTTAAGCATAAATCATATGCACCTACCGACCCTTCTTGTCGTTCATAATGAAAATTATGTTTGATGGTTATGTAAAAATTATGCAATGGTCGGTAGGTGCATACTAATTTCTACACAATCAATGTGTTAAGCCTCAAAATTATATGCACATATCGACCCTTTTTGTCGTTCATTAGTGTAGAAATAAAAACTTAAAATGTATATAATATTCATGGAAAACTACAAATGTTTTAGTACAAACAAAAATATTTAAATTATTGTTTTCTTCCACATTCACAGTTGATAGGAAGGGTTGATAGGAGTCGATAAGGTCGGTAGGTGTATACAACTTTTCGTCTTAACACATTGATTATGTTGAAATTAGTATTCATCTACCGACCATAGCGTGTATTTTATAAAAAATAATTATTATATATATTTTTGCATTGTTACATGCTCGTATGTATGTTCATAATTATATCGTTGTGAGATTGAAACAAATAGAATACAAAGTAAAAACACAAGCTTGAATATAAATAATTTGTTCTCCAAAAAGTGATTATCAATAGAGGTTCGATACGTTCACAACACTTAAAGGCTCAACACATTTTGTGTCCTGAAGGTAGTAAGCACCCTGCGATAATTGTAGACATCATGCAAAAAATCACGAACGGACACTTCATTACATATCCTTATATGTGCGTCTATGTGAGATAATATATGTCGGTTGCAATGACAATGATGAGATTCAAAAATAGATGATGAAAATCCCCACAAACTAATTAAATATATATACATATATATTAGGCTGCCATAAAACGGATTCGAAGATGTCTCCCCCGGACGTCTCCAGAAGACAGTCGGGATGAAGTTGTCCGGGATCATGGACAACAACTTTCTAGCCAAAAATAAAAAATAAAAAAATTGGCGGGGGTCTGCACGACACTAGACCCCCCCCCCCGAAGAAAAAATAACATTTCATATTATTCTGAGCAAATACGAATAAAATTTCACGAAATGAGGGAGAGGGGTGAGGGTTAATGAAGGGTCTGCTGCTACACACGGTGACGAGGAGGATGAAAAATAAGAAGAAGAGGAGGAGGGCAATAAAAAGGAGGAAGAGGAGGAGGAATAAGAAGAGTAGAAGGAATATAAGGAGGGGGCATAGACGATAGAGGACCCCGACGAGGAAAAAAAAGAAGAGCAAAAGGAGGAAAAAGATTGGGAGAAGAAGGAGGAGAATGGGTTGAGCAAGAAGAGGAGGAGGAAAGGAAGGAGCCCCCCGCAGTGGAGGAGGAATGGGGCCAATGCTTCTAGTGGACGACGAGGAGGAGAAAAAAAAAAAAAAAAATAGTAAGGGGGTACCTGCTGGTCGAGGAGGAGGGTGACTTTTTTGTTTTCACCGCAGTCTTTGATGATTTTTATTATTTTATAATTTAATTTGACTCTAAACTTGTCAAGATATACCTCACTTCTAAAAGAACCCACAAGATTTTTTCCGAAAACATTAAAAAAAAATTGTAGCCCTACAATAAAAACAAACACGGAAAAAATAAAAAACTAAAAAACGTGAAATAGACACTTGGAGATTAGATGCACTTATTGTCTCTTTGATGTTTTTGCTCAAATATACAAAGCTTAACATATTGCCACAGTTCAAATATAGAGCTCAACAAAGGACCACACCACATACATGCCTGTCTCTTATACACATCTAGATGTGTATAAGAGACAGGTTCAAATATAGAGCTCAACAAAGGACCACACCACATACATGCACCTATTGTCTCTTTGATGTTTTCGCTCTCTGAACCATGCAAGCGCTTACATAAGGATGAATATGTAGAGAGAGAGAGAGAGAGAGAGAGAGAGAGAGAGAGAGACCAGGAAACAATCATCATATAGTCATCACATGACCTTAGTTAGGTAGTTGCAGAGAGAGACTGAGGTAGACTGAGAGAGAGAGGAGAAAAAAAAATCGGACGACAAAAAGATTGAATATCACCGAAGTGTTTTAACTATTCACCCTTGTCGCGCTACAAATAGATTTATCCTCTGTGTAAGCATGTAATTTCATGACAAGGCATTGTACACGCTATATAAAGATGAGGCAAACAAAAAATGGACAGAAGGGGACGAGATATTTAGATAAAGAGATAGACGAGTGAAATAAACAGAACGAGAGTGGGGTGAAAAAATAAAGTAGGAATCTTCACTACATAGTCTCTCTAAGTGTACCAAAAGAATACTAAGGATAATTTTCTACTAAAATATATGAAAACACTACTCTGTTTATTGTTTGTACAAAACAACTACGATCACTTTCGTGAAAAAAAAACATTACACTTTATAACACATATTTATTGACATAGAATTTGTCTTCTCTTTGGAAAGCAAATTCGTCAGTTCCCCAACGCGGTTTTCTGAAAAAAGGAACGTGTACAACATCAGTTATCGTATTAATCAAAATTATGTTGTTGTGTTGTTGATTGTGCGTTTTCTACCATTTCATAATTTTGCAACCTGTGGTCGAGCACCTTTGTGTCCACATTTCTTTATACCACTGCACATAGGCCCACTCATTTGAATGAGAAACTCCATCTCGCCTGCCTTGCACGACGAAAAACATAGCTACCGATGCATATCAATTCTCGTCCTCCCCTGCTCGTACTGTGACATCACTATGCACAGGCCTTCCTATGAAATCTCGGGGCCGCTCTTGCTATTTGCACTAATAATCATTTATTGCTACCATCATATGTGCATGCTATTGCTAATTGTGATCTAGTTTTGATCACAGTATCCACCGTGGGTGCATCATACAAGTTCTCGCTCATGAATGTAATCAATGCAGCTGTAAAATCCTTTCTGAAAGGCATTTCTTCGAGTGTCGTTACCGCATCAACAGTCCGTCGTTCATCTGTATTTGGCGCAATATCATCCAATGCGAACCATTTTAAATGCAATGAAGCTTTGTCTTTTAGAGACAATACATTTCTTCCTGTCATCTCTGCATTGGCTACCGATGATCGATTTTCTCCACACCGATTTCTTGTCCTTCGCAATAAGAGAGTTTCATTTTTCAATGCGATAGATCGTCGTATATGATCCACCATCTGCATTTCTGGTTGTCGACGGTTTGAGGATTGATATAGTTGTTTGCAGAATTTTTTGTGATGATATTCCCACACATTAGCTGCAAACGTGTCTGAGAGACCTGATCTTTCAATACATGATCTGAACTTATTTAGATCATGCATTTTTGGAATTTTTCAATTTGATGGTTGGTACCGACTCATATACTTTATGATCCCTTGCATAAAATCTTGCAGCAACACATCAAAATGGTCAAGCGAGTCATCCGTATGTGGTGTTCTTCAAAAGGTTTGAATATAAAATTTCATGAGCTTACAAAAATATTTTGTAAGTTTTTTTCCTCATCTACCGTTAACGACATTGTGAACTAAAAACATACACACCGTTATAACAGATTGATCTGTTTCGCCTCAAATCTGCCTTCTCTTGAAAAGAAATCGCAACCTGTTGGCACAGACAGTATAAGTTGAGAAAACGTCCTCACACACCGTTCACTCCCACACTGAAGTCATGCACCAAGTTCTCTTAAAATCTATGTATACAAGACTTCAGTTAATTTGTCCCTAGCTGCCTCGCGAAATGCATCTATCATGTGTACAAATATTCCAGGTTCTATTGTATGCATCGTATCCGGTTGAAGAGCCAGGTGATAATCCATAATTGGGTCATCACCCGTTGCGCATCTGTAGAATCCCCATAAACCATTTTCGGTCACATGAGTTTGCAACACCCACTCTTTTACACGCATTTTTGCCACATTACAGACATCGATGTTTGCACAGTTTCTCATCTCAGACAATGTTGCTTGACCAGTCATTTCAGACCGCTTACTGTTTTCAAAATCGGCAATCACGTTCATATCCACTTTTGCAACTATGCATGTCGGACAACGCCCATACTTGACCACTGCAAGTGCCCATCTTTCCGGATAATCTTGTATATAATTCAACAAAAAATGATGAACAGTTAAAGGGTCGTACTCGTTTGTCTCAAAAGTGATGCCATTATGAGATGCTTCCTTCGCTGTTCGTAAAATTATTGTGAGAGCTTCATGTAATACAATGCTCTTCCGTTTTCTAAATGCTGTCGAGTTTTGTGTCCATCCACTTTCTTTTGGTTTGTGCATAATAATAGGCAAGTATGTGATGAGTGTAGCATCTCTCGTTCTGTCCGCAATAGACATTATCAATGGGTAGGCTGTTTTTTTCATTCTCCCGTCGAAATGAGTTTTGTCAGAGTACAACGTAAATGGAACAACATAACGTTGTTTGCCGTTTGTGTCTACACCTTTGTCCTCGCGCAATACAACTTGCATGTATGGCCACATCGATGCGGTAGCATCGCCAGTAATTGGATCATTAATATTAGACTGTAATGGTGTTTCTAACATTAATTTATTGTTTGATGTTCTAGTGCGTTCCAAGAAGAATGAAAAAACAGTTCTCCAATCACGAAACCACATTTTCGCATGTGCAGTTTGTGACCAATCTTCCTTCCTCAGATCGATTTCTCGCCACCCAGCTGACCCAACTTGTGCACTTGACCAGGAAAGACACTCACGGCCAGTACGAAAAGGAATAGACTGTGGGTCGAACTCATGATGTCTTATGGTTACCAACAAGGCATCCATATCACAGACGAACAACCCGATTCCTCCTCGTGCTGACAGCATAAATGATACCATTGTGCGTGCTGTGTTGAATGGTGTGACATTCTCGTCACCATCTCTTTATTCTCCGCAATTATCGCTATCACCAAAACCTGTGGTGTTCTGTTCGATTGCAATCCCTTCACATTCACTGTTTCCTCTCAGGTCGATCTCCACTTTCATGTTTGCTTCATGTACGTTGAATGGTCCAGCGACGTCTTCATCATTGTTATCCGATGATGACATCAAATCAATCACTTGTGCAATGCATGCTCTTGAACTGTGTGAATTTAGAGCTTGCAAACTTCTGAATAGACGACCACATTCACATGTCATGTCATTCTGTGTTGCCATTTTTTAGCAAATAAGTCGCACCATGAAAAAGTAATATTGAAGATTATAATAAGGTTAACCTGATACACGCACAGATACAATCAAAGTTTTACGTTGTCCATAAAAAAAACTTTCGTTGTATTACAACGAAAAAATTTAGTAGAATTAAATAATCATTCTATAGTAAAATTACATTCTAAATTTCAAAATCTCATTCCATTTTTAAAAATATCATTCCAATTTTAAAATTTTCCGACTTACTTGGAAACTTTCATTCCAAGAATAGGGTATCCCTTCTTATTTTGACTGCATGCTAGAGATGGAATGAAAGTCATGATGAGTTCATGAAATATTTTAATTGGACTATCATTCTAAGTAAGAATTTTTAATTATAAATAGGTTAATCCAATCTAAATTAGAAGATATTTGTTGTAGTAGAATTAAAGTTTAATTAAACATTTCATAAACTCGTCCAGACTTCCATTCCATCTTGAACAAATAGATGTAGTTGGAAGGGAAAATTAATATTTAGACGGGAACTTATCAAATAAAACTGAAAATTTTACAACTGGACGAACATTGGAATGATAATTTATAAACATGAATGAATGTTTTTTTATGGAATGTTTTGTCAACTTTAATTTCTCGTGGGAGTTTTTCTGTTGTACAACTTATTCTATAATGCAATAAAATCTCGTATTTCATTTCATAAGTCTTATGGTTTTCTTCGTTTTAATTTATTTTGTTTTCTAAAAATAAACAACATTTTGTATATAACCATTTGTCATTCAGTGCATTGTGTTGTCCTATGTGATAATTTGAGTTAGTACTGCGTACATATATATCAACAGAAAGATATCAGAGTACAAAAAAAAACGAAAAAAACAAGAAAAATCATTTCATTTTTGTATTTTTATTTAGAACTCCCCCTGTTTGAAACCTCTTGCGTAGAAGGTCGCCAACGTGGATCAACGGATGCCCCCACCCCCATATGTTATATTGACCCACTTGCATACAACTAAAAAACAAAAAGGCAAAGAAAGAGGACAGGAACAACTAATAACAAAACAAGGGAAAACAAACATAAAAAGATCCGTAACGACAAGTCTCACATGCAAGCACAAACCCCTCCGTCACAGGCCAAACAACGACACAAAACCAACCAGAATATCAAAGCACCATTGCCTGCAAACAAGCAAGCCCATATAACAAACCACTCATACTCGCCATCGACTCTGTGTCAACTCCGAGACTCCTTTGTGATTGTTATTCATTGCAAAAATTTATATCGATTCCATCGATACATGCTAAAGGATTAAAAAAACCTGGATGACAGGCCCCACATGAAATCACCGCCACAGACATCACCTACCAGAATCCGAACAACGGGACGAAACCAACTGGGATGCGGAGAAGGGTGTCAAAAATACGAAAATAAATTATGCATTAACCACATTAAAAAGAAGGAACCATACAGTAGGTCTGCAAAACAAAATGCGACAGCAATGGGAAATAATATATTTACTCTTTTTCATATTTTCATACTCATTGACATGAATCCACAAATGCAATGTTGTGACTGTAACAAACTGTCACATTAACACGAATCATAAAATAGAATAACTTAACTGTAACGAACAGTCACATTAATATAAATCCACAAATAAAGTCATGTGGCTGTAACAAACAATTAACAATTAATAATTGTTTGCAATTTGTATCGAAGGATGCACGTGTAGATGTCTACATGGCTGGAGAAACTAAGTGAGAATGAAAGGTAGATGCACATGTCTCTTCTCTCCATCAATTTAAGCTCCGTCCCGTCTGCTCATTTTTTACATTACCACACTCACCACTTCACAACAATTAGCGTTATAAGCACAACGCTATTCAAAAGCTTCAACGTTATTTCAAAAGTTTGATCTAGAAAAAGTTTAGCCGGACGGAGAGAGAGAGAGAGAGAGAGAGAGAGAGAGAGAGAGAGAGAGAGAGAGAGAGAGAATAAGCACAACGCTATTCAAAACCTTCAACGTTATTTCAAAAGTTTGATCTAAGAAAAGTTTAGCCGGACGGAGATAGATAGATAGAGATAGATAGATAGATAGATAGATAGAGATAGA
>BFEA01000158.1:1646369-1659220 GCA_003427395.1 Chara braunii | reverse complement strand
AGAGAGAGAGAGAGAGAGAGAGAGAGAGGTGTCATACATTATATCTTACATAAAATAAATATTAGTGAAAGAAAATAAGTAATACAAATTCCGATACACAAGGGACATATAATATAAGTGAGGGTTAACACCTGGGTTACCAGTCGTCCGATGGCCGGACATCTCGGCCGGACGTCTCCCCCAACCGTCCGGTAGGGGGGTTGTCCGGGATCTCGGAGAACCACTTTTGACATTAAACAAAAAAAATAAAAATAAAAATGAAAGTGTTGCGCATGCCATAGAGATCCCCCATAAAAAAATTCAGAATTTTCTGAGCATTTGGTGATAGGGTGCTATTTGGGGTGGGAGGGGGGGTACGAGGGGTTTTGGTGGGGATAGGAGGGGTATAGGTAGGGATTAGAAACTTTGAAGATTTGTATCTTTTTTTCTACTGGCTCAAATGAGCCAAAATTTTGGTGGCATACACCTTATGGAAGGTAGAATCCACATGATTTTTTTCAATATATATATATATATATATATATATATATCTGCCTACGGTTTACCGGGCAGTTCTATTTGATGATATATATATATATATATATATATATATATATATATAACGTCCGGTAAAACAACCTAGGTTAACACATCGTACGGGGGTCCCCCACAATGTCATAGGGTATGCACATCCTTTGAATATATATTTTTTTGTCATTGTATGTATGGGTGCAATTAGGTATACGAGTCAAAGAAAAAAAAAAAAAGTATGGGAGACATAATTTTCGTGACGAATCGCATGCCTTCCCTAATACAAATCGAATCTTGGTTAGTAGTTGTGAACTACTTGGAGGTCAACATTCACGTTCCTTGGATGAATATGCCCCAGTTGATGCTACTCATTTTGTATCTTCTCTTATGAAAATGAAAGCGAGGTCGGTAGGTGCCTAGCAGTTCAGATTGAATACATTTAATGCAGCAAAATGAATAGGCACCCACGGACCCTCTCCATCTCATACCTATTGTGACCAAATTCAAACCATAGCCAGTAGGTGCGGTACATTTGGACACTAAACAAAATGGAAATGCGTAAAGAGCACATTTGTAAGGATTCTACGGTTCATGAAATTGTTTTTTTTTTTTTTTTTTTGCATAAGAATCAAAAAAGAGAATGAAAGAGAGATCTTATATGATATTATGTCTATGTTACCGGATCGGATGTTTGGGACCCCCTTGATCGTTCGGGACTGTCCGATCGGACAACCGTGCATATCCGGCCCGGTTCTGTAGGGTCCTACGTCCGATCCCGAAACAAATTCGGGGGGGGGGGGCACAACTTTGGCAGCGCAAGGATGGGCTGCGATTAGAGGCGGAGCGGAGGGCCAAGTGGGAGACATTTGCGGTAGCCGGTAAGGCGTTTGAATTCAAAATAGAAAACGGTCCAATCTGGGGCGTCCTATCAGCGTGATTGATGGGTGCATAGTAGCCATTTTCAAATTCGAACGCGGGGGCCTAGGCTGCCCCCCACGAGCACGTTTTTGCCCGACCGCTGTCGGTGGACCTCGGTGTTGCCGTTGTCAAACTCAGACACTGTCCAGCCCATCCACACGTGCTATCGCCACTTAGTGCCAGGTTAGGCACCTTCTCCTCCTCCTCCTCCTCCTTCCGTCTCTACTCTTCTCCTCCCCCTCCTCGTTTTTTCCCTTTCGCACTTCGGTCTCCTCTTTTTCTTCTTCCTCCTTCCTTTGTTCCTCCTCTTTTTCCTCCTCCTCCTCCTCCTCTTCCTCTTCCTCCTCGCCATGTTCTCATCGTCCTTCTGCTCCTCCACCTCCTCCTCTTTGTTCTCGTCTTGGTTATCCTCCTCTTCTTCTTCTTCCTCCTCCTCCTCCTCCTCCTCCTCCTCTTCCATCTTCGTCGTTGTGCCCTCTTCCTCCTCTTCGTCGTCCTCCTCCTCCTCCTCTTCCTCCTCCACCTCCTCCTCCTCCTCCTCCTCCTCCTCCTCCTCCTCCTCTTCCTCCTCTACCGCCTCCTCCTCCTCCTCTTTTTCTTCCTTCTCGTCCTCCATCGCCATAGGCTCTTGTTCCTCCTCCTTCTCCTCCTCCTCCTCCTCCTCCTCCTCGTCCATCGTCGCGGGCTCCTCTTCGTCCTCCTCCACTTCCTCCCCCGCCTCCTCTTCCGTCTCATTCTTCTCGTCATGTTGTCAAAATTTTCATCCCCCCTCCCCTCCCAAGAAGAGTGCTCGCTTGCCTATATTGTTTGTGGCACTTCCCACGCAGTCCCTTTCACAGGGCATGTGACACTTCCCATGCAGCCACCTGCTCCGGTGCAATTTCCTGGCTCGTTAGTGCCCTGAAGTACTGGTCTGTACCCTTCTCTTTGGTGGACCTTGCAGGGGATCAAAACGACCGTATCAAGCTCCACAGTTGGATGTGTTAAGCCACGAGGACATAACCCCAACGAAGTATGGGCTAGGATTGAGCCTCTCCTAAAATTTTGGAGGCTCGCGCGCCATTGATAAAATACATCGCGGCGGGCGGCCTCCGAAAGGTGTGCGCAGCACTTGAGCATTGGTGTGTGTGTGTGTGTGTGTGTGTGTGAGATATATATATATATATATATCTATATATATATATATATAGATATAGATAGATAGATAGATAGATAGATAGATAGATAGATAGAGAGAGAGAGAGAGAGAGGGCCCGCAACTGTTGGCTGGCATGTACTGGTCGGTTAAGGGGGAAAAAGTTGCACCTGTACCCTTTTTAAAGATGGGAATAGTGCCTATACCTGGGGGCCAGTGTCCATCTTGCATTTATACCCTGGAAACGGACTGTGAAAATCAATTGCATGCCCGGGACCAATGTGCACCGAGCTTGGTACCTCTATACCCAAATACCTGAATGCTTGAATTATGGACATACCCGAGATCGAGGTACAAATCCCAACCAAATCATCAACAATCTTTGAGTTTCTACGGATACCGGATCCAAGACCCCAGTGGCGGTAAAAGCCCGTCTGACGCCACACGAAGCTTTGATGTTCACCTGCTCTTGGTTGGCCGATGCCAGAGCGACATTGGCCGGTGCTGGGGTGTAGCCCTGTAACCTGTTTATACCAGGAGCGTGAGGCGTAGTGGAGAGATCTGGGTATTCGTCACTGGTAGAAGGCAATCCACTCGTCGATCTTGGAGCTGCTGTCATGATAACGAGGATCGAAACTGGGCACCGCGGTGCCCTGTGACCTAGAATGTTAGGGGCGTGAGCCCGGGTATAGTCTTGGTAGTGAGAACAGGACAGCTATGGCTGGTATTACTTAGGTCGATATTGCCTCTTGAACTGTGTATCTTTTTAACGCAGAACGGGGGAATTAAACTCCCGTTGAATCCCGTTAAATTCAAAAAAATCCTGTTGAATTCGCGTTAAACGCGAAAATGGGCCGCTCCCGCGCTTTTCGAAAAAACGGAATTGATGTGCGGGGTCCGGAACACGTGGCCCTAGGCAAAAAAAAATAAAAAAAAATAAAAAAAAATCCCCCCAACCCCTGAAGCACCTCCCATCCGCCCCCACATCCCCCAACCCCCAACGCCCCAGTTACGTGTGTGTAGGGGTGTTGTGTGTGCACATATCTGTATATGTGTGTGCCTGCGTGTGAGAGTGTGTCTGTGCATGAATATGAATGTATGCGCGTGTGTTTGTGTATGTGTGTGTTTTTAAGTGTGTGTGTATGTGTATGTGTGTGTTTGTAAGTGTGTGTGTGTATGTGTATGTGTGTGTTTGTAAGTGTGTGTGTGTGTGTGTGTGTGTTTATAAGTGTGTGTGTGTGTGTAAGTGTAAGTGTGTCTGTGCCTGCGCGTGAGAGTGTGTCTCGCCTTACTCACACCCTCGTTCCCCGACACACAGATGTCACTTGCACCCAAGGACCCCCCGACGCCACACCCAGCTTACAACAACACGGCTTGGCTATGGCTGCCTGCTCCTTCCTGCTCGCCCGTGAGCGCGTGAGTGCCAACGACCTACAGCGTGGCAGCTCTTACGCAGCATGCAGCCAGCACCCGAATGCCCAATGTGGAGGCAGGCCCTTTGCTATATCAAAGCGGCCTGCCTGTGTTCAGTCCCCGGAAGCTTCCAGTAGGCCCCGGTAGCCTGAGGCACAACACGAACGAGAATAGGCCTTGGGCCTGAGGTGGTTGCATGCCCCCAACTGCATAAGGCCTGTGTTTGGCCCAGTACCCGTATCCAGCCCAGGGCCTGCTTTCCATACATTCACACAGGCGGCCGAGGGCCTGGGTTCCCTCAACCAACTGACGTCAGACTCATGCAACCTGCTATAGGCCCAATTTTGTGTCTGTGTGTGTTTTTTTTTTCTTTTTTTTAATTTGTTTTCTATGGTTTTGATTTTTTTTTTAAATACACGAAGTTCCAAAAAAAACAACACAGAATAAATTGTTGTACATCTTTGAAAGATCTGCAACCCTATATTTTTTATTTGTTTTTTTTTTTTTTTTGTTTTAGGCCTTCAAAAATCTGTGTGAAACCCAAAACAAAAATACTCATTTCATATTAGTTTTTGTTTTTTCATTGTGTGTTTATGTTTTTGATTTTTTTTTAAATATATTTAAGCATCAAAAAATAAAAATAAAAATACAGGGTTGTAGTCCTAAAAAAAACCTACAACCCCATATATATATATTTTGGATAATTTTTAGCCCAGGAAACAAATCATCCCCCACCCCGTTAATTCACGTCCAACTCGCGTTTGAACGAGAGTTTAACGCGAATTCAACGCGCGTTGAATTTTTCAATGCGGAACCCGCGTTGAATTTAAAATCGGACACGCAACTCTTGAATGTAGGGTTGGGCAGATGTGAGGCTAGGAGTTGCGCATGATCTCCATAAAAAAACCATCAGCAATCATGGATCACTGAGGGCTTCTACGAAAATGGGATACATGATTTAAGTGGCGGTGGAGTCTTATCCGATATCAGACAGAGCTGCTGTGATCAGTGCCCTAGTTTATAGGCAATGTCAGAACGACGCTGGCCAGTGTTGGGGATAGATTGGACAACAGTGAAACCTACTGTCCCTATGCGCCCCTTCTCATACTTCCCTGACCCCTTCCCCTCATCCCTATTGAGTCCGGTTCGTAGATCCTGGTTTGGGTATGAGTGAATGGGGCAATGTCTGGTTTTGTTGTAAAAAAAAAACAAAAAAAGAAGGCAAGAGGGTGAAGCCTGGTAGAGAGATCTGGGGATTCGTCGAGGGTGGAAGACAATCCAGCGGCTAATCAGGGGTGGCTTCCAGGCCAACGATGGTCGGAGCTGGGGTGGGTCTCAGCGCCATGTAACCTAGCATGTTGGGAGCGTGAGGCTTGGTATAAGCTTGGCATTACGAACAGGACAGCTATGGCTGATTTAGGTTAGGCCTGTGCCATCACTTGGAATGTGGGGGTTCGGTAGATGGGAGGCGAGTAGTGGTCCATGAGGCATTTTCCCGAAGGGACCATCATCATCCTCATCCCCGTACGTGCTGCTCCCCACGAATAGATCGGAACTTTTTTTTCTTTCTTTCTTTTTCTTAAAAAAAAAGGAAAGACAAAAAAAAAAGCAGCAGACAACTGGCGCATAGTAGTACTCCTAGTGGAGACGGCAAAAACTGACAATGAAAAGAACAACGATGGAGGAAATCGAAAAAAAAAAATAGAAAAAAATATGCGGATAGCTGGATCCCCGCACTCCTCCAAGAGGAGCCAGCATAAACACAGGACATGACACGAAACACAGTTGTTGCAACAACATGCACAGAGGGAACAAAACAACCGCACTGCAGCACTCGCTAGAACCCAAAATCGGTGGTGAGCCCTTCAGGACATAAGTTAAATTGGAACGATACAGAGGAGATTAGCATGACCCCTGCGCAAGGATGACATGCATAAATCGAGAAATGGTCTTCCTGTATAAAACTTGATGGCAATCTCTACCGAATACAATGATACATCCACAACAGTTAAAGTTGTACCTTTCTCTGCCTTCTGGGTAAAATCAAGTGTGACCCTGATTCGTGTTTTTTTTCCTTCTCCAACAAAATGCTTTTGTACCCGTATACCCAGTCCCGGAGCCCACCTTATATCTGCACCCAGGTAATGGCCAGTTAAAATTATTTTCATGCATTGGCCAAGATTGGTCAACTTGACTGCAGCTATAGCCAAATGCCGGGATGCTCAAATTATGAATGCGAAAGACTGTCAAGCCTTGTTGCTGGGCATGAGAAAAATTTTGTACTTCAAAACCAAAGGTTTGTAAGACTGCGTAAACCTACAATTTGGCTGTGTTACCAGGATTACCTGACAGCACCTAGCCGACCATCACTACCCGGGGGGGAGGGCACTCACCCTGCGTACCCGGACTGAGAAGGTGGTAAAAAATTAGACAAAAAAAGATAAGTCGTTTTTTCGGCGCCCGGGCACCCACGTTGTGGCCGGAAACACGCTCGGGTGACCGGCTGGGATGACCACCGGGCAAGTCGTGGGCAGCCCGAGCGCCAAAAAATAAATAAAAAAAAATTCCAAAACATGTGGAAAAAATATATGTTGTGTAGAATTGCAATACAAAAATGTTTTCCCTGGTCACATCATAATTTCTCACGAAACTGAAGATTAAAAAAAAAAAACAAATCACACCAAGTCACCTCCCTTTAAAACACTTTAGCCCGTTTTAAAAATAATTTATACCCCCTTTGCCCCCCTTTTAAAGCCAACACTGAAAACAAGAAAAAAACCCGGATTTGGCATGCATGGCACCGCTGCTGCAAAGTTGCCATGTGGCTTACCTCCTACTGCTGCTTTTCCACCTACATCCCTCAACAGGACTGTATTCGGCAACAAACTTGAAAGTCCAATAAGGTAGACCCGAGGTAAAAAAAAAAACGAAAAACAAACTGTTGGTTGTCAGGAGGAGAAGGACGAGAAGATGGCCAAGCAAGGGCAGATGGGAAGGAGGAGGTCAAGGAGGAGAAGGTTGAACAAGGAGGACGAAGAGAAGAAAAAGTAGGAGAAAAAAAAACAAATCGTGGAAGAGGACATGACCAAGTGTGGGGGAGAGAGAGAGAGAGAGAGAGAGAGAGAGAGAGAGAGAGAGAGAGAGAGAGAGAGAGAGAGAGAGAGAGAGAGAGAGAGAGAGAGNGAGAGAGAGAGAGAGAGAGAGAGAGAGAGAGAGAGAGAGAGAGAGTCCCAAACAAACAGGAAAACAGGCAGAGACTAGGATAAACTCAAAAAAAAAGTGTCTGCAATAGAAAAAAAAACAAGTAAGTTCACAAGAACTGCTCCCTGTCCAAGTCACAGACCTTAGTAGCTTACCCAAAAACTCTCTGATTTTCAGGTCACATAGTTCACACTACTACCTAAATGTATATTACATACTTGCCTATCTTCAAAACTTCCTACTTTGCCTATATCACTCATTTAAAACCAGCGATTGACAGACCTATGATACATACACACGCATGCAAACTTGATAGGGAACAAAAAAGATAAAAGAAAAACATAAAAATACATTTACATTGAGAGAGAGAGTAGACTCCCTCCCTACGATTGATGTCCTCGTTCTATTTGCTTACCCTTCCCCTACGATCCTTATCTCGCCTATCTGCTCGAGATAAACAACAGACCAAGGTCATGATTGGCGCATACCGAAAAAGTTGTCAAACCTATGTGAGAGACACGGAATCAGAAAAAATGTGAGAGCGTGTCTCGCCTGCAGTACCCTACCGTTTTTGCACTTTCGCCGCTTTGGCCTTTTTCTTAGGTTGTGACAGATTCGGGGTCTTTGGTCGTTCTGATTTTGTTTGTGACTTTTCTGTGGCAGAAGATGAGTCTTATTTCTCATTTGGAGGAATTTTCCCGGTGTCAAAATCACATGTTTCTTTTTGCACCTCTGTAACAAGTCTCATATCTTTATACTGAATCGTAACTCTATTGCAGTGGATCACGACTTTCTGCGTCAAATTCATGATGTGAACAATATACAACTTTGCTACCTCTTGCAAAACTTTGACATCTCTTGCAGAAATTGTTACTGGCGGTGATTCATGCTCGATTTTCACCGCTGATTCGCCTCTCCACTCGTCATTGATATCCTTCAACACCTCCTTAACCGCACGCGCAAATGGGAGAAAAGGGATGACAGGGTCGATAGATTTCTGCATCTTCCGAATTTCCTTCAGTGAGAGAGTGCAGGTTTGTACCTCCATGCCTTCGTATCTTTACCTTTGTTCTTTCGTTCCTCTCTCGCTCTCTTTTTCGTTGCGTTCATGTGCGTCCAATTTTTCTTTGTGTGCGTGCTGCCATGCGGTGTGTGAGAGGTTTTGTTTGAAATTTTTTCCTTTGTTTTCTTTTGCCCCTTGCTTCCTCGGTCACCAGTTTCAGGTTAGGAACGAGCATTTTCATCAGCAACTGCTCCATCTGCAGCATCTTCAACATCTGTTGCAGCATATTCAATGGGTGCAGCAGCTAGTGCATCTTCCGCATATGCTGCTACAGCTGTAGATGAAGCTGATGCAACAACACCAAATGCAACAGCTGTTGCAGTTGCAGCACTTGCGGCTTCCACAACTGCAACCACATCTGCTGCAGAAGATTGCGTCTTGATATTCTTGCCTTCTTATTCTTTCATTTGTCCTGCGGGACAGTTTTCTGAGGTGTCGGAGCTGACTTCTCCACAAAATTGCTCTTCTTTAGGTCGTCAGATATTTCTTCCTTGTGCTGTTGCACGTCATTCACTGCACCCATACAATCCATGTCATCACTGTACCCGCAGTGACGTAGCAAGTCATCCTCATACACCAAATTGAAAGGTACTCCTAGGAGGTCCTTAAACGTCACGTGGACATCACTACCATCGACACTCTTCTCTCTCCACAACAATGGAACCCATCCTAATAGCCCCAAACAACCAAACCTCTTCTGCAGATCAGCCATATACGAATTTTTTTCTTGCTTATTTGTGACTTTTCCAATGTTATCTATCTCGACATCAGCCTCTTGTCCATTTCTTTCAGAATTGTCATCAATTTCATCCTCACCGTCCTACTGATGCGCCACATTTGTTGATCGGTTGTAAAATCATATGCAGCAACAACCATCTGCCTATCCTCTGCATAATTTTTTGCCCAACAGTGTTTTGCATGGGCGTGCAACAATTCTTTGTCTTGGACATCGACATTGAAGATGGAAACACGGACAAGTACAACCATGAACTGCCAGTGAGTGAGGAGACCCTCTCTAATGAACCCGAGAGGAAGCCAGTGGCCTGAAGGACTTCTTGCAGCCATAGTCTGTTTCCCCTTCCACACCGCTGGAAGAATCGTGTCTTCGATCCAATTTACATGATATCCAAATTCTTCTGCTTGGGTACAATCCACAATGTTCTTCCCCTTCCGAACCGTCATTCCAACATCAAAGTTGTTGATGTTTTCTGGTTTGTGAACATAGGGGTCCCAAATATCATACCATACATCCTCTCATCTCTCCTTCTGTCCCCTCTTGTCTGTATGAGTCACAATTTATTCCATGGAGAATCTGTGTCTATCTAGAATATCGAAACCAATTGGATTGCTCCAAGCATTGTTTAAATCGTCTCCAAAAGCCTCAACTCTACTTCTTATTGCACCTTGCTCCTTTTCTGTTGCCTCCCTCACAAAAGTTCTGAATGAAAACCTTCCATTCAAATATTGAACAAGCCAACAGTTCCCCAACATATCTCGACGGTGTACTCTCGCTACACCTCTTGCCATGGGGATTGTCTGTGACACCCACCGTCATCGTGGGTCTCTCCTTGCATCAGTTTCAGAACAGATTTCACCCAATGTTCTATTTTTTCGATCAACATTCCATGATATGGAAAAATTCACCTCATCATTGAAAAAATTGTTGAGACGGAGTTCATTCCTTTGTTTGAGAATCTTATGAATACCCAGTGCGTGAATTGTGAGAACATCTCGGTCCACAGACGGATTCATTCTCAACACACGATCTATAATAATTGCAAGTGTGAAGTGATGTTAGATCTTTGTGGGTGGTGCCTCCAAACGCAGCCACCTTTTGTTGCAGTTCACTGCAAAACAACGTTCCTCACCACGCACCCCTGGCTGAATAACATCAGGCTGCCACACGACGTCGTACTCAAAATATTCTCCTTCATCTGTTTTTTTTTCACTTTCGCGTATAGAACAACCATTTGTTATGATTCTGTTTTATGACATTGTCATTCTCCGCCCCCATGCCAGAATTATCATCTCGCACGTGCCTCTCTCCAATTTCATAAACCTTTCCACCATTTATCTCTTCTTTTCCACCATCAGATCTTTCAGCTCCTCTCTCCGTACGAAAGTCATTTTTTTCTGTGAGTGGAGTCTGTGTGTGCCCCTCCACGCCAGACATATTCCCAACGAGGTCTTCTGTTGATACATATAATGTCTCACCATCAAGTGCAGCATTTTCAGAAGTCGATGTCATCTACAGCATCGACAATAACATATGATGTGTGGTGCCCAGTATGAAAGAGTCAAAAGAGAAATAAAAGATTACCTTGATTCTCAAATACATAAAAATTGCAGCACACTTTGGATAGAGAAGAAAAATACATAAGGAGGAAACATACATACATACAAAAAAAGAGAAACATACAAGAAACGACCGAAAGAAAAAACAAACTTAAACAGTCGCATGTTTAAATAGTCGCTCGCACACAATTTTACACCTTTTACACAAAATTGTCAATCGGTTTCGTTGTGCGCATACTGTCTGACAATTACTGCAGTTCGTATCTTCTAAGCATGCTGCTTTCGTTGTTGCGAGAACATTCATAACATCTTTGGATACAGATATCATATGAGACATAGAATCGATAATGAGTTGTTTAAAATCCTTCGTATTTGCGACTGCGATATGTTTTTCAAAAAGTTTTGTTGTCAGAGTGAAAGTCAAACTCGATCCATCTAAGGTCGGCGCTGTCCGGGCCATAATGCATGAAAAATTATGTCGTGCATGAATGGATGTCAGTTGTGCTATGTCGTTGCAGGTCGCAATGATATGATGAGATATTGTTGAGTATTTCTTGTCTACCTCATGTTCAACCTCGTGACGCTGTTGTTTGATGTTTTCCTCGGTCGTTACATCTTCGCTTTGGTGGTGATACTCGCTCTTAACCTCCCCCTTCCTCTCATTTACAATCAAACCACCATTTTGAAGTCGGCCACGAAAATAGGTTGTTGAATCAATAATATCCGTACAACTGCTGAGAAGGAAATTAATATTCCTTATGATCTTCTTATCATCAAATGGAACTATACTTTGTATATTTTATCCGCAGGCTTGGGTTATGACGTCAACACTATGTCGAATACAGTCTTCTGTGAAGCAAAGCAGATCATACAAGTTCCGACCTTCCCCTTGTGCGCCCTCTGTAGAAAATGAGGCTTGAGTATCATAAATACCCCAGCCCGGTACAAGAACGCATCTTTGTTGGTCTAAGCAAGACGCAATATCCAAAAAATCAATCAGCGTTCTAACTCGACCGTCTTCATGTTCTTTCCCTCTGCGACCCTCCCTATTGTGCATATGAAACTTTTCTGATGCTCGTACATCACTTGACATATGTGATTGCGATACATTTAGCTGCAAGGTTAAAGATGCGATTCTTGACTTCAAAGACTGATTCTCCTTTTCATGTGCATTGATCTTTCTACGTAAACGTTCTATGCACATAGCACGGTCTGAGAGAAGAGTATTTGCATCATCGAGCATGCAGCACAATTTGCTCTCATCATGCTTTGATTCCAGTAATCTCTTTAACAATAATAAACCGTTTTCACATAGTCTACATAAGTTCAAGTTGTCATTGTCACCACCTCGTTCTGACCCGAGCTGATTAATAGTTGGCAACACTGTATGATCCATCTATTTTCCATCTGACGTAAAAATTCATTCCTTTGCCAAATGAACATAAACTTTCCTCTTTCTACATTCTAAACTATTCAATCTCCAATCATCATTTTCCTCACACTTAGCTGCGAAAATACGATTTATCGTTTTCCAATCTTTGTCCGTTCTCTCTGGTCGATCTTCTCTTCTACAACAAACACATAACAACTTTCTCGATTCGCGAGCCTCTAGCCTGCTAAGTAACCCCTTCAGACTGTCAATCTCACGTTTTGAACCACGAAGATCATCACTCAACTTGTGCTCGCACAAAGCATGAGTTTTTAGTTCTGCCTTCAATCGGCCTATTTTTAACTCTAAACTGCGAATATAGTTTGCTGACGATGATTGCGATGATGATCCGCAAAAAACATTGAACTTCGATTCCTCCATGAATATCTTCAACCATTTCTCCAAGAAAAATATAACCAGTTTAGCACCCTGAACATGACAGGGACCACAATTTCCCACGCTAAAGCTTGGGCGTATCACTTGTAAACACCAACTACTATATTATAAGCAATGTGCGATCTGCGTGGGTCCACGACCACGATGTCCTTCAAATCTCCATTATACTACATCAAGCGTTGTCGAGCCCCGACCCCGAGGCCCCGGCGGGGGTGCACGGGTGGGCACCCCCAACCCCGGCTCCACCCCGCCCAAAAATAAATAAATAAATAAATAAATAAAATAATAATAAAAAAAATAAAATTTAGGGGTGCACAACAACAGCCTGCATGACAAGGGCTAAACCCCAAAAATGGGGTTTTGTGGGCCACCCTGGACCAAAAACAATCACCACTGGTGGGACCGGGGTGGCCTTGGGTGCAGGGCCGGGGGCGGGGCCAACAACCAGCGGGGGCTGGGATACGTGGTGGCGGGGTCGGGAGTGCGGGGTC
>BFEA01000158.1:1596318-1612036 GCA_003427395.1 Chara braunii | reverse complement strand
CCATCCGTCGAGTCCACCCCGCCGTCGGGCGTTGACGCTGACGCTGAGGAACTCGCACGATATACGGCTGACCTGGAGCCCGCAGTTCGTGACCTCATCCGAGAGTACCACGACGTTTTCCCATCGTCGTTCTCGTACATCGGCATCCCACCGATGCGTTATGTCGAGCACTCCATTCAGCTTGAGCCTGACTATCGTGTTCACCACCAGGCACCCTACAGACTCTCGATTCCCGAGGCCACCAAACTCAAGCGTCAGCTTGAGGAGCTCCTGAGACTGGGTTTCATTAATCCCAGCAAATCCCCGTGGGGTGCACCCGTCCTCTTTGCTCGCAAAGCGGATGGAACTCTCCGTCTCTGCATTGACTATCGCGGTCTCAACCGCTACACGGTTAAGAACAGCTACCCCAGGCCTCGTTCCGATGAGATGTTCGACCGCCTAGCAGGCAACCGCTTCTTTACGAAGATTGATCTTCGTAGCGGTTACCATCGGATCCGCGTCGCTGCAGCCGACCAGCCGAAGACAGCGTTCCAATCGCGCTTCGGCCACTACGAGTTTACGGTGATCCCATTCGGCCTCACCAATGCACCCGCCACCTTCCAGAGGGCGATGAACGACATCTTCAGGGACATCCTGGAGCAGTACGTTCTCGTCTACCTCGACGATATCCTGGTCTATAGTCGTACCCTTGAGGAGCACCTCAAGCACCTCCGCGACGTCCTTAACCGTTCGCGCAGACATGGCTTCTACGCCAAGCTGAGCAAGTGCCGATTTGCCCAGCACAAAGTGGATTTCTTAGGACACTACGTGTCTGACCAGGGTCTCCACATGGACGACGCGAAGATCACTGCTATTGCGGAGTGGCCCGCCCCCACATCCGCCAAGCAGCTTCGCAGCTTCCTAGGCCTAACCAGCTACTATAGTAACTTCATCCGAGGATACGCTAGGTATTCCTACGTCCTTACCTCCACCCTTCTCCGAAAGAACCCACCCTGGGCTTGGACACCCCTCCACGAGGACGCCTTCCGCGCCCTCAAGAAGGCGGTAACATGCACACCGGTTCTTCACCTACCCGTTTTTGACCGCCCTTTTATCCTTACCACTGATGCGTCAGACTTCGCTGTAGGAGCAGTGCTTTCTCATGTTTTCCCCTCCTCTCTTGATTCCTTTCATCCTCGTATCCCTCGCTTCCCACCACCTACCCCTACCACTGCTTCCCGACTGACTCCTACTCGTCCAGCTACTGACGAGCCTTCTATTGACTATTCTCCTACCATCGCCGAGGACGGCACTGTCGAGTCTCGCTCCGGTGATTGTCCGATAGCCTTCTACTCCCGTCAGCTCCTGCCCGCCGAGATAAACTACACTGCTGATGAACGTGAGGTTCTCGCAGTAGTTTATGTCGCTCGGCACTGGCGTCACTACCTGCACGGAGCACCGTTCACGATGCGTACAAACAACTCTGTTGTCCAGACTTTTCTGACAAAACCGAAGCTCACTCCTCGACAGGCTCGCTGGTGGCGCGACCTATCCGAGTTTAGTTTCACCACTGAGCACATCAAGGGTGAAACTAATCGGGTCGCAGATGCCTTATCCCGACGCCCTGACCACGACCAGGAGCACATCCAGCTCTCTTYCATCTCGGTCACCACCGTCCACCACTCGGTGATCGACGAGTTTTGCACTCAGTACCGCCACTGCCCCGACTATCGCGATATCCACGCGACCCTTCGGAGTGGCAAGACCGTCCCGAACTACTCTCTCGGGGACAACGGTCTTGTGYACWGGCACGGTTCACAGGGCACCAGAGAGCCCCGTATTTGCGTTCCCTCCACTGGACAGCTACGTGTCCGAGCAGTAGCAGAGTTCCATAACCAGGCAGCTGCCAGTCATATGGGCTTCCACAAGACATTGGCTCGTGTGAGCCGCCTGTACGTCTGGCCGAAGCCCAAGGACTTTGTGAAGGACTACGTCACAGAGTGTCTTACCTGTCAGGAGGTGAACAGTGCGAACCACTTGCCTTATGGTTTGCTCCATCCTCTTCCTATCCCTGAGGGTCGTTGGCAGTCCATCTCGATGGACTTTATCGGTCCTCTTCGTCCTCCGACCCCTCGCGGTCATGATGCTATCCTGGTCGTCATCGACCGCTTCAAGAAGCGTGCACGCTTTGTTCCGTGTCGATATGCCATCAGTGCACGTGAGGTCGCCGACATCGTGTTCGACCGAGTCGTGCGTGACCACGACTTACCTCTGAGCATCATATCTAACAGTGACCCGCGCTTTACCAGCCGATTCTGGCGACGGCTCCACGAGGTATACGGCACTCAGCTTCGCTTCTCTTCGTCTTACCATCCTCAGATTCATGGTCAGACCGAGATCACGAACAGGATTCTCGGAGATATTCTTCGAAAGATTGTTCGTGACGACCAGCAGTGGGATCTTCATCTTGCCCACGCGGAGATAGCCTACAACCACGCGGTCTCGCCAGCCACGGGGATGTCACCTTACTATTGCGACCTCAGCTATCACCCTCGTGCTCCCGCTGACTTCCTTCGACCGTCCCAGATGCACCCTGACACGAGTTGTCCCGCGCTGGATGATTGGGTTGCACACATGACGTCGATTATGAAGACCGCACATGAGCACATAGCCGCTTCCCAGACTCGCATGGCAGCACGTGTGAACCGATCGAGAATGGATCATCCATTCAAAGTCGGTGATGATGTGCTTATCGACGCCCGCCACTTACAGCTTGAAGCGRACACKCTTCGCAAGTTTCGGCGTCGCTTCTTTGGCCCATGCCGCATCCTCCAGGCCGTCGGTTCTGATACGGCATCTAGCCCGGTCAGCTTTCGTTTGAAGCTGCCCGACTACCTACGCCAGGTTCGTGTGCATGATGTCTACCACGTCTCATTACTGTGTCCTTACCGCAGACCGTCTGAGCGTTTCGCTGGACGACCATACGAGCGCCCTCCACCCATCATGGTGGACGGCCACGAGGAGTTCCTCGTTTCAGACATCATTGGTCGCCGAGTCACCGACGACAACCCTCCCCACGTCGAGTATCTCGTACGTTGGAAGGGTTACCCTGATGAGGAGGCTACTTGGGAGCCCCTCGAGCACTTGCAGCACGCTCGCATGTTGGTGCGTGCCTATGACCGTGCTCGTCGTGCTGGGTTCACTGCTCCTCCTCAGCCCAGTGACCCTCCTCCTTCTCCTTCGGCTGAGGAGACCGCTGAAGTCGAGCCTGCTCCATCTGAGGCAGACCTTCAGCAGCAGCCGGATGCTTCTGAGCGTCCACACGCACTCGTCGTCGTCCTGCTCGATACGACAATTGACTCAGACTTACCTTCCCACGTCTTCGACTTCACAGTACTCCATCCACATCAGGTTTGCTACTTCTGCTCGTCGACGCTGCGGCTCTTCCTCGACGACATTCCCGACTTCTTATCATGGACGTCATCGACAGCTTCTTGGACTTCATCACGATCAGCTCTGCCTACTTCAGACGTCGTCACTCTCTTACCACTCTACCCTGTACAGTACCCTGCTTGTGTTGCATGATGGTCTCCCTTTAGCCGGGTTCCTCTGAGTTGGGTTCTCCCTTGGTATATGCATAGGCATCGGGACCGTAGCGTTGCCCTGGCTTCCCATCTTACGGATCTAGCTCCGACTTCCCTCACTTTAGGAGTCATTTGCATGATTCTCTTACCTATCATCTTTCTACCCTTCGCCGGCCCTCACGCCCTAGTTAGGCAGCCCCGCATGCTTCATCTAGGTGCGCCCAGTATASCAGGCTCCCTTGTTCCCTTGCATGGTCGACCCTCCATAGCGGTCACCCCTTAGTCGAGCATTACCCGCCCTGATGGTCTATCTGTTAGGGTCATTGGTTCTGTTCGCTCCCAGTTCCCTACCCTCATTGAGCCTGATGACATGTGTTTTCCCCTGTCACTATGTGTGGATGCCCTTAGGAGTTTTCGACCCCTAGGCTGCATTCGCCACCCTCAGAGACCATCCCACCCTTTGGTGTGCGACACAYGTCTCATGTGACATATGGTTGTCTTGTTGATTGCTTTGTTGCTCTCAGACTGAGGCTACTGCCTCCGACATTTCYAGGATTTAGTTGTTCTGCTTTTGCTGTTCTTAGGACTTATACACTWGTCAKTTSTTACCAGACTRAGGCTAGTGCCTCCAACATTCTAGGATCTAGTTGTCACTACTTTTTGCTTTCSTAGGACACGTATGTTAGTTAGTTGCTCCTACTTTCACTTAGGCTGTTAGCTRTGACATTGCTGTTTTGTGMCATTTTATATCCTAGGTTGCATGGCATGGACTCAGCATRGAGCTTGCTCCGCATCCTAGACTACTCARGTTTTCTTTTCTTTGGTAGAGTTYCGCTTCTTGGCGGAAGCATGTTTGTATCTAGGCAATCCATCACAGGTCGAGGATCGTGTAGCGGACCTCGGGTTGGCCTGTGAGACCAGCCCCTTGGCCTGTTCTCACATGCCTGTGTTGTATTTGGGGTAGGCCTGTCCAGGCGGGTACCTCTGTCGGTACCAGCCAGTCCAGTCCAGTCCCGTCAGTCCGCTGGGGTATACCCCAGCCGTTGTCTGTTTTCACTCTCATTCTTGACTTGCACATTTTTGGAGTACGTGCGTTGGAGTCCTGCGTGGGAGCTGCGCTGTGCATCATCTTGCTCCCCCCTTCCTCCTCCATCTCCATCTTTACCACTAGCGGAGCACCACACCTGGTGGGTCCGCTACACCAGGCCACCTCCCGTTTTTGCGAATTATTGAACCCGTAGGCCGTCGAGCGCATACTTCAGTGTTTTCCTTGCAGTTTCAAACTTGTCTTCGCCCAAACTTCGAGTGGACTGTTATTCCTGCGAATTCGAAACTGTGCAGCGGTCACCGGCGGAGTTGTCTTTTTTTTTTTCTTTTTTTGAAAGCTGCCTTCTCCTCATTGGGGGACAGCCATATAATTTTTTTTTTACCTCACATATGAATTTTTGCGCATTCAGGAGGGATCGGGTGTGTTGGACTTTCCCGACCACCAACAGCTGCGGTGCGTTAACGGGGTAGCCCGCGGCCCATGTATGGGCCAAGCACTCGTGGTTTATGAGACATCTGCGCGAAAAAAGGGGAGACGGTCCGCTGCGCGCCCATAGAAGAGCGCCAAGTTCGAGGAGAACGGTCGGATGGAGAGTGGGGGCGGTGGGGATTAACACAGACCCCGCTCTCCACCCAATTGTCCATTGCGCGTCAGGAAAAGAGAGAGGTGCATAGACTTGCAGGGGCAGGGCTGGTTGGACGATGGTCGTGGATGATGAGGACTATCTCGCAGTGGCTGCTGTCAAGAGGTTGTTGTCCACCCATTTGTTCATTGTAAACTGGGAAAGAAGGGAGGCGCATTAACCTGCAGGGGCAGGGCTGAGTAGACAACGGTCGTGGATGGCGAGGATTATCCCGCAGCAGCCGCCATTGCATAGGCTTCAAGGAGGGGCGGCCGGGCAGGTTTCGTTGTCCGTTTCTGTCTTTTTGTGCAAGCGAATTTGTTTTTCTCTTTTATGTTTCGTTGTTGTTTTTCTCTTTTTGGTTTCAACGTCATTCGTTTTTGTCTTTTGGTTTCGTCTTTTCGCGGCATGATGATCCGCTATTACTAGCAATTCCAACTTCATGTTCTTGAGTTGAAGAGAACAATCCAAACTGAGGTAATGTTTCAAGATTCGCTTCGCCTTAAAACCTTGCTTCCTATTGTCATTGCCATTGTAGCACGTGTGTAGCCCAGCCCATACGGACCATTTGGCTGATCTTTACCGTAGTTTTTTATGCGGGCGTAGCCCGCACCGCTCGCACTACGGGCGCTAAGCTAGTACATCTTTACAGGTACACAAAGCACACATAGCCTTTGGACAGATACAAAACACATGGCCCTATGGGCTCATACAAACATACATAGCCTTTGGGCATACACACACACACACAAATTACGATACTGGGCTGGGGGGGCCTATCAGGTATATGACGGGGTGTTGTGACGCCCAACCTCATGCCCAGCGCGACTTCCTGATCGGAGTGAGGTATGGGCCTGGAAGTGCGAAAAGGGGTGTGCCAAGGATTTTTGGGAAAGTGGGGGAGTCTTAAGGGTATGAATGCAATTAAGCAAATGAGGGGTGCGTGTGCAAGGGACTCAAGGCCCGATGGGGCCCGGGCACTGTGGGCGACGGTTCACGGGGAAATCCCTCCGTGGTGAAGGCGGTCCCGAACAGTTAGGCCGTCGGCGGCCGCCACGTGGCGCAGGCCGTCGCGTACTTGGATTGGGCCTCCGGAATTCCCGAGTTCTTTGTTCGCCGCTACGTCGGCAATTCACACAAAACGTATTGGGCCAATAGGGGGCTATGGCCGGCCACGGAACGACACTGAGTTGTTGATACGGGAGAAGAAGGCGGAAAGGAGGGAAACGAGTGGTGATGATGACAAATCCCGGGTGGGTGAAGTAGTAGGTGTGGTCGGGGGAAGGGAAATCAGAGCACCGAGGGTCGCTAGAGGTGGCACAGTGGAATTCCCGCGGACATAGTTGATTCTCCGTGTGACAGGGTATCGCGTCCTTATGAGCTCGTTTATCCAAGGGGTGAAATGGTCCGGGTCGTAGGATGAGTCTGAGCTCCAAGATCGCGTCATGGTATCATCGTCGATGGGATGGCTAGGGTCGGGTTATCGTCACCGTGCACGAGCATGTGCAGGACAGACAGGCTCAGTGGCGCCTCGGCGTGCTCGTACGGGGTGACGGTTCCGCCGCGAATCTTTTTGGGTGGGCGAATCGACGTACGGGAATGTGTGTAAGGGCGCGACTCGGATCGCGTTTACACGTGTTCTCCCGCGGCGTTCGCGGGGCCAGACTTCGGATTGTCTAATTGCTTCGGATTATGCAAGATGCAACCATATCACAACCCCCATCGCGAGATAATCAAAAACGAGAACAAAATCGCTATTGGGGCCAGATTCTCATCCCATCTACAGCTGCATCAGGCGTGGGCAAGGATTCGACACAAACAAAAAGCAAGGACAAGGATTCTCAGCAGAAAGATAGACAAGCAGGCATAACGTCCACACATCCATACATCCATACATTCGATAATCATACACATAACGCAATCGGGACGGACGTAGCAAAGACACGTGTGAGCAAAAATCCAAACCCACATTTCAGAAAGCCGAAACGAAAATAAGAACGGGCAAACCGCCTGGAGCCGCAATCAAAATGTATATACACAGATGAAGACGGGGAAGAAACAAAGAAACAACAAATCCGCGTCCATCCACCTCAACTCTCTCCTTCTCTCTCTCTCTCTCCGATGCGGACAGTCCGTCGTCACGCACCAACCCACGAAGTTGTCACCCCGCTTAATCCTCCCGCACCCGTCAGATTCGCCCATGCCCACAGTCCGTCGTGGCCCACGTCAATCCCGCGCGTTCGGCACCAGCCCGTCAGGTCGCCCAACTCCTACTCTACTCACCTCTTACTTCGCTCGTGTGCCGACCCTTCCTGATCGCGCAACCCCGAGCTTCCAACAAGGGGTAAGAGGGCTGACTTATCGCGCAACCGAAATTTATAGTGTGCATGCATGCACGAAGAACACGGAATTACCAGGACTTGGAGTGAGGATTAGAGAGGGAGCGCCTGCGTTCTGTATGATCGACCGCGGCGTGGGGGACGTAACCCTTCTCCACGTATCGATCCGCGCATGCAAGCTGCGGCTTACAAAATTTCAGCAAAAGAAAGAGAGGGAGGGAGGAAGAGACGAAGTGCAAGAAGAAAGATATAGTTACAATGGCGCCCGCCCAAAATTACAGTTACACATATGATTAAGGGCGCCCACTGATCAGAGTACCATTGCAGCCGCATGAAGAAGCGCGTAAACAAAAGGCGCCACGCGGCAAGGAAAAGTCCTAATTACTGAATTTTTAAATTCCTATCTAATGCGAAAAAGCAAAAAGCACGAATTCCAGAAGGAAAGTCCGAAATTCCGAGAGCCATTGGGGCTCGACAAAATTCGAAAAAGATTCAGAAGAAAATTAAAAAAGAACGAAACAATTTCCCGCGCGATGTCCGCGCGTTGGCGCTTGGTCGTCTCCGCTTTCCACTTCTTCGTCGTCTTCGTCCTCCTCCTTACTTTGCTCGCCCTCGTTGTACTCACTATAGGCTTCTTCCTCTTCCTCCGAAGTCTCCTCCTCTGCTTCTTCTTCTTCTTCTTCTTCTTCAGCTTCGCACTCTTCTTCCTCGTCCTCGGCCAATCGAGCCGCTGCTTCCCCGGCCTCTCCTCAATTCTCCTTCCGATTCCTCTTCGGCCTCCTTTTCTGCTCTCAGCGCCGCCCACTCGAACGCCGTTGGTTGCCGAAAGAAGCGGGGATTAGCCAGGCTGTGGACGTCCAGGTACTCGCTACGGGAGGGAAAACGGTCGTCCGCCCAACGCTCCTCTATACAAGCCGACCACTGGAGGCTCGGGGCGAGGGTCCTCGAGAGGGTATGTGGCACGGGTTCTTCGTCGCTCTTAGAGACGATGTCAAGGGGGAGCTCGTCTGCCAATCCCGCGATCACGATTGTAAGTTCGTGCACGATCTGTGATCGGTTTCCCCGATCCACTGCTCCAAAGACGAATCCCAGAAGGTCCCCCGCCACGTTGGTCCTCCACGCCTGAATGACGAGCAACTCCACAGTCTCTGACGCGGGCCTTTGATCGCCTTCCCACGTCCATTTCAGATTCACTCGTAGCAGGCAGAACGAGAGCTCAACGAATTCTGCACGCCACAGCCTCCAACTGTCTGGATCAACGATGGGTACTGTCAGCGGCTCCAGGCGGAAGGAGAGACGAGTGTAGTGAGAGGACTGTCAGAAGATGGGGAAGAGAGACGAAGGAGAGAACGTCGAGATCGGTGAGCGGATCATCTGCGCGGTTGGAAGGGAGCAAGTTATGGGAGGACGACAGGTGGCTCGCTCAGCGTCGTGCGCAACGTGTTGACTTCGATGCCGTCGACAGGATAGCACTCGTCACCGTGCCTTGTGAGTCATCGATCCCAATCAGTGGCCAGATCGCGACCCCACCGGTACAAGGTGCTTTTGATGGCGGCTTGCCGCACCGGATCGAAGGCGGTGATGTTGTCGCTGAAGACTACCACGGTAGACACATGGCTGATTCCCGGGGCCGCTCGTCGTTGGAACGTCGTTGCCTCGGCCAGCACCACCACCTGGGGATTGCTCGTGAATCGGAATTATGTCGCGCCGTATACACCCGCAGTGCAGAAGAACTGCGCAAGGCGCATGAAGTCGGGGCTGATCCGCGGATGATGTACTTGGCTGATGGCTGCGATCTCTCCCCGTGGCATCAGCAACTGATCACTGAAAGCTCGCTCGATGGCGAAGCTCATGGCGATGGTGGGGGTGACGGGGTGGCAGAGAGGGAGCAAGAAAGAGAGGAAGATGGCGGAGAGTTAGAGCCGGCGTCGTCGGCTTCCTCAGAAAGGGAGATCGAGGGAGAAGGAGACAGAGCAGAGGGAAGGGGGCGAAGATAGGACACGTGGAGTGTGATCGGGCGAGCCGACCGACTGCCAGAGACTTAAAGGGCGAGACACACGGTGTCCACGCCGTTGGGGCCGAGCTCGATCACGAGATATCGCCCGAAGAATCGTGGCGCTAGCTTACCCTGGCGAGCACATTTCCTCACCTGCACCACGTCCCCCAATTTGTACTGGGGCCGCGGACCCGCATTCCCATTTCGGGCCTCGTAGCACGAAACACTGCACCCCACATGTCACAATCCAACGGGCTGGTTGAGAACGCTAACTGGGTGATAAAGACCGGATTGCGACGAAATATCGCGGCACGGGATCCGAGGCCCTGGCCCGATATCGTCGATCACATCCTGGAGGTCCATCGCGGAATGCCTCACAAATCGACGGGGCTAAGCCCCTTCCAATTACGGACCAACAGCGTCGCTTGCGTTTCAATACCAAGCCTCCCAGACGAGTCTACAATAAACTGATGGCCCACTAGGGCCACGGCTAGGGACAAGGCCAAACAACATCTAGAGCTAATGGAACGGTCACTACCCAGGCTAGCCCGAAAACGACAGAAAATGATCGAACTTTCCGGGTCTTTTCCAACCCTTCTGACGTGGCATCCAAAAAGCGAGCCTCGGTTGGAATCTTGTCGGTCCGGCACAAGGGACACAACCATGGTTTGTTATCGTTCCTGTATTGGATGCACGAGCCATGGGCTTGTGCGACACACTGTCGACAGTCTACCCAATCCGCATATCCTTCCCCATTAGGGCGCATGGAGACAGAATAGACGCGCGAGATAGCTTCGCAAAAATAGCAAAATTTGTCAGACAGGGAGAGGAGAGACGAGGAGAAAGGGGGAGAAAGAGGGGTAGTGGGGTTACCTCTATCACCCATCGCCACCGTTTTACTTCTTGCCACATGGAAGAACCGCCACTTGTTCGTATTTCGGCTCGTTGGTCAAGTCCGGCTCTTTCCACGGTGTAATTTCCTCGCCCTTTGGTACCTTGGCAGGTCGATGCAGGCATGTCAGCCCGTCCGCGTTGCCGTGTCGTTCTGTCTTTCGATGGACGATATCGAAGTCATATTCTTGCAGTCGCACCGCCCAACGACCAATCATGCCCGTGTAGTTGGTGAGTTTCTTCAGTGCCAGCAAGGGTTCGTGATCTGTCACGAGGCGAAACTTCTGTCCGTAGAGATACGGATGGAAGTGTTGGATTCCCCAGACTACTGCATAGCATTCCCCTTGAGGTGCCAAGTCATTCCTTTATTCGTCTGGTACGGTGCGTGACGCGTACTCGATGACGTGTTCACGACCATCGTTCCTCTTTTGCGCTAGAATAGCGGAAATAGACTTCGGTTGCCAGTCCGTGATGAGAATGAACTGCTTCGAAGGGTCTGGCCGAATCAAAATAGGGGCCGTCGCCAGAGCGTCTTTGAGGGTTACAAAGGCCTACTGGGCCGCAGATGCTCACACCCCACACGGGTAAGCCGTTGGTTATTACTCTCCCTCTCGTACTGTTTGCTCTGCCAACTATCCACCGCCAGTCGCTCGTCGCCTCCTACTTCCTTCCTCTCTATCTGGGCCGTACTTCTCGTAGTCTTGGCTTCAAGTTGGCTTCCTACGAGGGGAGCCCATCTTCTGCAACTAACACTCTCGACTGCGCACATGCTGCGTAAAGGGACGGAATGAACTTTCCGCCAAAGCACGGGTAGGCTCCCTCCCTTCCTACTATGCACACCCTGTTCCCTCCTTCAAGCGCCTCTTTATTCCTCGCCCACGAACGTACGTGGTCATCATTTCGACTACGTTCGTACACATCCAAATGTCGCGACAATTGCAGTTCCCCTACTAGATCGGCCAGCACGTATGCAGTAGGGGGAGAGAGAGAAAACGCAGTCGGACGCATCCCTGAGCAACATCCCGGCCAACAGGTAAGTCTCCAACCTCGCTGCCCTCCTTCGTGATGACCAGTAGATCCGAAATGAATCTTCCCCCAAAACGCGGAAGTATTCATTACTATTTACGAACTATCCTTCCGTTCCTGCGCACAACCCCCATCTGACATACAACCTAGACTAACACCTATTTAGTAAACCTGACTCAACAAAACGACTCATAATGCCTCCGAAGCTCCGTGCAACATCTCAGTTTGCCCGATTATGAGAAGAATCGGGTACGATATTCACCATTCTGTTCTTCGTCATCGCCACTCCCGACCTTTCCTCTTACTACTCCCTCTACTAATCTCCTAACCTACTAACTCTCTCACAAATCCGACCTCAGAAACGAGGTCGCCCATCATTCAAACCCCAAACTTACGCCTTACTTCGCCCGATTCTGTGAAGAATCGGGCAAGATAATCGATCCCCTCTTCGGTCCTGTCTGGCTTTCCCTGACCCCTCCGCGTGATGCTTTTATCCATTAACTCTTAATCTACTAACGTACATCCAAAACTAACGTCTCCATCGCGCTCGCCCGGTCCACAAACCCCCGAAACGGACCTTCGCTCGCCCGTTTTCGTTGGGAATCGGGCAGGATATGCCCGTTTCCTCTTCCTCCTTCCCTCCTCCCGCCATAGCCCGGCGCACCAATCTCTCTACTGACCTCTATTTCTCTAACTTATCTCCTAAAACTAACCTCATGAACTGGTTCGCCCGATCCTTAAACCCCTACCCAGCATCTTTGCCCGCTCGTTTCCGTTAAGAAACGAGCATGCTAGCTTCCGCCATAGCTTCCTTTCCCCGAATGAATCCGGCGCAAAAACGCGCCTGGATTCATCCCCTCTCTCACTCCTTCCCTCCTGCCTGCGTCTGTCGCTTCCGGCCAGTCGGCCCGTCGTCCGTTTCACTCCGGCCGGCAAATTCCCGACTCCGGGCTTACTCACACAGCGGTGGCAATCTGGAAAAATCTACCGAATTTTCTCTCCCCTATTGCGAAAGCGCCCGTCCGCCGGCTGATATGCAGCGCTATCCGGCCGGGTTGCGCCCCTCTACTCCGCCTGCACCTAGCTCGCTACCACCCGTCCGCCCCTCCCTTCTCTGGACGAACCCGGCGCAAAGATGCGCCCTGATTCACACACTCCTTGGCCTAGTGTTCGCCGCTGCCCCCGCCCTGCTCCACACTACGCCCATTGCCACCCTGGCGCTGCCCAGCCGGACCCACATCGCCTATCGGTTCGCTGCCCGTAGCGCCGGCCTCCGCTTCCGGTCCCCCTCACTGTGGTGCCGGGGCCTACTCCGCCCTGGCATAGCTCACCTCTTCCGGGTCCCAAGGGGCATGCCCACACTCAAATCGTGACCCCCCTCCAGTGGGTGCTACGCAAGGGACTGCACCCCACTGTGAGTCCCGCATTGCCCCTTCTTATAGCATGCCGCGGGGCCGGGTCTACCATTTGCCCGAGCGCGGACCTTGGTAAATCGGTCCAACGCGGGTCCCCTGCGGTAGTAGCAGATATTCGAATGAGAACTTTGACGCCCGAGACGGAGGGAAGTCCCGCGGGCAATTTCAAACTCAAACCTCACACAGCAGGTCGTGGTTGGCGAACGATGCCTCCACAGGGGGTGCCCTTTACTCAGGTCCCTTCCGTCTCGTAGGCTAATCACCCACCGGTTCGCATGCACGTTGAACTTAAGTCAAGAAACGTCGGCAGCATTCCGGACATGCGGACTCCACACGCGCTCGCCAACCAATGCGGGTGCTCCACGTCCTCGGCTGCCACGATGACTAGGAGATGATTGACGATAAATAATAAAATACTTAGGAAAATTTTGATGTTGGAAAATGGCGGACGAGCCCCTGGCGGCCAGACCAAAGGGGATAACCCCGTCGGGTTCTCCGCACTACCCTAATACCCCCTCATTGTCGCCGCCCGCTCTCGATCCCTGAACCTCTACAATGAAAGTCAGATGTCGCTTTCCACACGTACACATAGGTCACAGACAAGCACATAAATCAACGAGACATAATCCTTTTTAATCCCTGTCTAATCAGGAGAAAACAAAATTTTGGCCGGCGAACACGCCGACCCTTTAACCATCAACAAATAAGAAGATCACGCGTGCCTCAAAAGTCTGCGCGCCCACACACTCTCTATTCTAGTCAACCATCCAGCCATCGTAAACCACAGACGCAACCGCGCCTCACGCGGAATACTTAAATTCTAAACCAAACCTATTTTCTGTCACATGCAAAAACCAGGGCGGATACCCTTGTAAGGGTATTCGCGCCGACAACGCTGCTCCACTTAATTTAGAATAGTGCTCTTGAAAACGTAGTTGAAGTGTTGTCAAAAGGGAGCGTGGACGCAAGCGCTTGAACCTTCAAGAGTCACCGTCTACTACAACTTGTTTTTTCAGGGTCACGGTGGTGGTGGAGACCCTTGAAACTGCATGGAAAGTTAAGAACAGGTCTTGGGTCAAGGCAGTCAAAACAGGTTGGCGGTGTCTTTTTGTGCTCTCGGCGCTGTGTCGGTCGAATGCCACCTCTATCCACATCGTTCAAGAATTCCGTTGTCTAAAGTACTAAGTGGAGCGATGCCCGCAAAACCGCACTTGACCGGGGACTAACAGCACTTGAAGCACTCTCAATTTTTTTAAAGAGTTTAGCATAGTGGACCAAGGCCCTATATCCTAGAAATGACACGAGTCATTTTGTTGTGGGTCATATGGAGAGAGAAGAACGTAGTTGAGAGGCGGTTCACACTTCCATCTCAGCAGAAAATCGATAGGCTAATAGTATGTTTCCCAACCATTTCGCAAAGATGCATTGTGCATGCAGACACATCACGTGGGATGTATTGGGGTGTCATTTCGCCCAAAATTCATCAATGCAAATCAGACCTATCATGCTACTCATTTTGCCTGGATGTATTTCGAGCAAAACAACACCTTGGTACGTCCAGCGCAATGTCTGGGAAACGTACTAGTGGTTTATGCGTAAGATCTTTGTTGAGTGAGAAATGAAGGTACAAAAACAAAATACACTATAAAACAGGCAACTTCAATAGACTGGTTATTGAGAGCATATTCACACGGGCACCTAAAGTCGCAAATATTTATGGCGTTTGGTACTGTAAATTTGCGACTTTAGGTACTCGTGTGGTCACACGAGCGAACTCTATCCAGAAAGGACACTGATGCATCCCTGATATTTGAAGCTTACGGAGAGTGTGCATGGTCACATTGCTTAAGACCTAAAAAGTATATGGATTTCGTTCTTTTTCCAATGCGAAACTAAACCCTGGGCTTGTTTTCTTAACGCACGAATTCCATGCAATTACATCACGGGGAAATGAAAAAAAAAAGAGAAATTACGTGGGAGTAAAAAAAATGAGTTATAATTGCACTATGGGTCAATATACAGTTTCGAATTGCAGTTCCGGCAATGCATACCACCTACCTTTGGCGTGGGAATAAAAAAAAAGAGTTATAATTGCTCTATGGGCCAATATACATTTTTAAATTGTAGTTCGGGCAATGCAGACCATCCAACTTTTTGACCAGGTAGGACACCCGAAAGTGCAATTGCAAACTGGATTACCAACAAGTTCAATCGGGTAACCGGAGGAATCATACGACCAAAAACCTACCTCAAATTTTGTGACTTTAGGTCGTTATGTCCTCGTGTAATTATGCCCTAAGAGTGCAGAAAAAACGGTTTTTCTCTTGTGGTCATCTTTGCAATCGGAGCGGGAACGGTCCCCGCCCCCACCCACCACACCGCACAGCAGGGAAATACGGCAAAACCCGATAGTCGGGTTTTCGACTGTTTTTGGGGCGTTTTCGGGCAAAAAAGCGGGAAAAAGCGGGAAAAACAACGAAAAAAGGTGCTGCAGCAGGAGAACTCCACGTGGCGAAAAAGGAAGCCGCATCACGACGCGTGCGCGCAAGCGCCAAGGCCGCCGCACACGCGTGCGCGCCACGCGCCCACACTGCCCCGCTGCCCCGCCCCGCCCCGCTTCCGGATTTATATTATCAAGATCCTGGATGCAACTGCTGCTGCTGGGGTTTGAACCCAGACACTGGCCGAGCTATGCGCGTGCGTAAGCAGCCTCATAACACACTCGCCACAGTATGTCCATGGTTTTGTAGCACGACACACTCGTGTTGAAGAGGTGCCGTGCTGGCTATTTACCACCCCCCCCCCCCCCCCCCCCCCG
>BFEA01000158.1:1525644-1550552 GCA_003427395.1 Chara braunii | reverse complement strand
AGCTTTTCTCCCAAAAAAAAAAAAAAAAAAAAAAAAAACACGAAAGAGGGAAATAACGAAAACAAAAGAAAAAAAAGGTCGCGGCAGCGAGAAACGGCAAACTTCGAGGCGCACACGCGGGCAGTCGGGCAGGGTCGCACACTGTCTACCCGTGCGTTGTTTCTCAGAATTCAACACATTTTCAGTTTTTGTCACTCTTTCGGTTCTCCACACTATACTACCAGCAGCCCTGATGAAACCGTGTTACCGGTCCCCCGAATTCCTTGACATCGAAGGGAGTTGTGGTTTAAAAGAATGAGCCTTCAAAAAAAAAAAAAAAAAAATCTTTATTGACCCGCCTACCACACTGTGCGACGTTAGACGACCAGTCCCCCGGGCGTAAAAAACCTCGGGGGTACCGGTAGCAGCGTTTCATGACGGGTACCGGTAGTACAAAACGGAAAACCGGACGGGCCTTGAAAATTGAATTTGTGAAGAAAAAAAAAACGAATGGGCGCGGCGTTTATTTCACAGTCAAAATGATTTTTTATTATTTTTTTTGATATTTTTCCTTGAAAGATAACGACTTAATCTACGGAACCACAAAATTTCAGGCGATTTGATGAATTCTTCTGAGCTACAAAAATCGCCAAAGTTACCGCTTCCAAATGGCGGGATTGGACCGGGCAGGCCACGAAAATTAACTTCGCGAAAAAAAAACGAATCGACGCGGCGCTTATTTCACAGTCAAAATGATTTTTTTTATTTTTTCTGATATTTTTCTTTGATAGATCACTACTTAATCTACGGATCCACATATTTTCAGGCAATTTGATGAATTCTTCTGAGCTACAAAAATCGCCAAAGTTACTGCTTGCAAATGGCGGGATTCGACCGAGCGGGCCACGAAAATTGACTTCGAGAAAAAAAAACGAATCGGCGCGGCGCTTATTTCACGGTACAAATGATTTTATTTTATTTTTCTGATATTTTTCCTTGAAATATCACGACCTAATCTACGGACCCTTCAATTTTCAGATGATTGATGAAAACTTCTGAGCTACAAAATTCGTCAAAGTTACCGCTTGCAAATGGCGGGATTGGACCCGCCGGTGACGAACAGTCGTCGCCCCTCCGTAGAACCCGGCCCTAACTCACAAGGACTGGGGGGGTTCGGCAGCGGGGGGACTGGCTTTGGACACACAGGCACATCCTGACGTGCCAGCAGCCTGATGTGGATACACTTCGAAAGAAAGCAGTCCCCTAAAACATACAGGGACCCAGTTTGCCTCAACGGTTATCTCAATGAGCAATTCGGTATTTCGAAGTCTGTATGTGGGTTCAAACCCCAACCCGACCACTGCAACCGAACTCTGAATACTTACGAATATATATATATATATATAGTGTGTGTGTGTGTGTGGGTGCGTGTGGGTGGGTGTGTGTGGGGGTGGGGGTGGGTGGGTGCGGGCACGCATGCGGGCGGGCAGGCGTGTGTTTGGCCTCCAAACTTTTTTGTCTTTTCCCGCTTCGTCTTCCGCCGCGTCCAGACAACAATGCCCGCTTCGTCTTTTCCGCGAAAAGAAAAGCGAGAAATGAAAAGTCTTTTCCGCGAAAAGAAAAACGACTGACAAACGAAAAAAAAAAAGAAACCAAAAGAAAAGTGAGTGAAAAACGAAATAAAAAGAAAAGAAAAAAGGAAAACGACGCGTTCTTGCTATCCGACAGCGGGCGCTTCGAGATGTTCTCTCTTATCGACGCCCGCCGCCGCACGGCCTTGTGGGCGCGCTCTTTCGTTCTTTGGCGCGCTGTGAACAATTCGGTACGCGCACCGCTCTGCACACAGCCGCTCCCTCGATCGCCTTCATCCCCCGGCCCGCATCAAAAGTTGAACCCAATTCCGGCACGCAGCGGACCACCGGCGTCCCCCCGCGGCCAATGCTCCTTAAGGGTTAGGATCCTATGGAAAGGACAAGCCTGGTGGGTCAGTGGGTTCGAGCTCTGGAGTTCCAACGGTGAGGTTGCAGGGTCGATACTGTCGACCCTCAACCTCCCCTGGCCACCATTAGTTGATGTTTGGTTGGCACCCCACATACCTGTCCCTCAGCCTGGTTTACATCAGAGGTAGATCAACTGATGTAGTAGATCAGTGGGTTGAGCTAGGGTGCTGCGATGGAGAGCTCCAAGGTTCGATTTTGATCGGCCCTGTGCATCACATAGTACAAATATTGTTGGGGCGCAGACATGATGGGCCAAGTAGGCCTAGTGGAGTAAATGACCATGTAGTTGGTTACCTTAGGGCCTTGCTTTGCGGCCCTAAGGTAAGGCCGCAAGGGATGGTCAAGGGGGATTTGAAGTCGATCATCTGCTTCCAATGACAAATAAACCAGACAGAGCCCAGTTGATGGCATAGGCATAGGGGCGAACGGTCGCCGTGTAACTGTCGATGACCAAAACCACAGCAACTCTAGGTAAGCAAACAAAATTAGATAGATCTGGACGGACTGTAACAAAACAAGGCCAAAGGTGTAAACTCTATCGTGAGATTGTGAATGTGCATCCAACTATTTTGGAAAAACGTTCATTTACATTACTTGGATGGATCAATCCCAAGGGAATTCCTGTGTTGATTTGATAAATACAAGTGAGCAAGACGCTCCTTAGGAGATGATAGATACGACCACAACGGCCAGAGGAGTGCAGTTGATGACCGAGGTATGGGGATGGATGGCAGCCATGTACCTACTGGTGACAGAGGCTAGCGTACCTCCAGATGAAAAACAACCAGCAATGGCCACAACAATAGCAGCACAACCACAAGCAACAGGTGAGGGGTCTAGTAAACAATTTAATGTAGGAGGATAAATGTTGGTCGTGCACTTACTGATGACAAGCTAGAACCTTTAGGGCATATTAATAACACAGCTGAAACGTGACTGGAGAGGGATCTACTAGATGACTAAGATAAGGGGGGCAGATAGTGGTCGTACACCTACTGATGCTAGGCTAAAACCTCTTGGTTGTATTGACAACATCGTGCATCCGTCATCGCCGCTGCCCTCCATCGGTATGTGTGTTGCAATGCTCATCAACTACGAAAATACAACAGCCTACGAACTCGCCATGACCAAAGTAACCCCAACGCCAAGTCGCTGACGACGTTCCCCGCGTGTGCTCAACTCCACACATATGCTTGGCGGCAGGAGGAGGCGATGGCGATGGACCTTCGAGAGACGCTCACAAATTCGTGACGCCTTACGTCGGCTCCACTACGCGTTCTCGCCATTCTCTTGTTCTTATAAGACTGATGTGAATCCCTTTCAAGCATTCCAAATGATTAGCCTTCCACATGATTATCCTTCTTCTCTAGACTTATAGAAGCATATATTCTCATATTCAAACTACCACTACTAAGAAATTTAATCATTGGAATGTAAAATATCATATGACCTCTTCCACATGTCTCATGTCTCAAAACCGTGAAAGGATTATCAAGCTCAGTCACTTTGTCCAGCCAGCCTCTCATAATAGATATTCGTCCTACAAACATCATTCCTAAGACATTTTCACCTTCCATCCTTTCATACAACATCCACCATAGTTGACCAATTATTTCTTGGAATATGAAGTTATTTCAGAGGAGGAGAAGTTATTCCGGAGAAGGGTTTGACATGCATACTCCAAGTGAAGTTTTGGTTTTCTTGTTCAAATATTTTTTTCTCTTCTAATATAATGTTGACTGCTTGTTCTCAACAGCTTTCATATTCAGAACCCCCAAACCTCTTTTGTGGCACATAAACGATTACATCATATTCATCAAGCTCGAGGAATGACAAACGAAGACATATAAACTATTATGCTTTCATCCTCTCCTTTTCACTACTTCATACCTCACAATCTCATAGGATAATAATTTTTTCCTCCCTAGAGAGTTAAGGGAACTCAATAATGTTTTTGCTCTCTCTTCGCTCAACCTCTCATGTCATCTCCTAGTCTCAACCACAATGTCTTTCTTGGATGTAAGTATTGTAAATTCATCAATGTCTCTGATTTCTTCTCAATTTCATAGCAAATGCAATTATAACAAACCATTTTTTCCTTGACAAACTGATATCATGTAAAGGAGTTGGAAATTCCTCAAAAATAACAAACCAAGTGAATCGAGTAAAACACTTTTTTGTTAAAGTCTCTCCTTCTTTTTCACCACAACTTCTTTAGCAAATCCCCAACATCTCTCATATGTAGCATCAACGCTTCTTTGTTTAGGAACATAAATTCTCACGTCGTATGTGTCAAACTCGATGAAGTAAAATGCCAAATGTAAAGTCGTTTTTGTTCCCACCCGCTTTCAACTATTTCATCCTTGATAGTCGCATATGAGAACATTTTCTTCTTACTCATAGAATTTAGTGACTTCAAGAGGCATTTAACATTTCTTTTACTCGGACTTGAACCTCTCTCATTTTATTTTATTTTTTTCTCTCTCTTTCTCTCTCTCTCTCTCTGACCTGCGCTGTCAGATTTATTCTGCATAATTTTTTTTCGATCTCATGAAACTTCAGTCATCTCTTCCGCTTTCGTACCATATTGATAATCGATAATCAATTATTTTAATCACAATAATTGTCAGGGATATGAGGAATAGGCACTCTCACATAAGCCACTGCCATTAAACCTCATTTCACTTTCTTCTTTTGTCTGATTAATTCTGATTTCTCGTCATAAATAAATTAAATAAAAATTTATTACAACCAATTAAGCATTTCATCATCATTGCAACCTCCGTTTTTTACATAAAGATGAATATCATAAATATCTTCTTCCAAGAAATTAACCAGTATCACGCAAATAATCAGCATGCCAGAATGTTAGGTCCAACAATGCTCGTACTAATAAGGTAATGTTTCTTGAGTCGCGAATTTAGAAAGTTCATTTGAAGTATCTTTGAATAACATTCTTGATGAAGAAGTTTCTTTGTTTTTGACTTACTTTTTTTTCTTTCTTAGTTTTAAGGATGTCAGGGGTGCATAAGGCATACCTTTGACCAAGCTCGATTCTCTTCATCAACTAGTGTCGATCTCCTTCTCCAGTCCAGGAAAGAACTTCACATATGAAGAGATTAAACACAGCTAGCAATTGCAATATCCTAGAGAATCATGACTCAATGAGGATAGTAAAGTCAATACGAGGATTAAGACACTATCAATAGTTCTTATCCCCTAATCAAAGCTAAAAAACGGGTGTTGACCCAAACTCACTCCGGACACAAAAAAAATTAATTCCTCGACAACGGCGTCATTTTTGTCTCACTTTTTTTAATAAGGTCACTTCTGACGATCAGAAAGCCACCACGCTGTCACTTCTGACGATCAGAAATTCACCACGCTGTCTCACAGGATTTTGATATTTTTTGCAATTAATTAATTAATTAATGCAAATCCTTTCATATTGCGTGCGTCCGACTTCGAGCGAAACCCTTCAATTACGGTTCACGTTGGTCCCCGATCTTAGGAATTTTTTATTATGATTCGAAACAACAATTTAGAACAAAGAAAAAAAAAAGTAATGCACGTATCAAGTTTGTCAATTTAGAAATTTGAGAATTGTGACAAAATCAGTTGAGAGTATAATCCGAAACAAAGTCAATGAAAGTGAATGAGGACTCGCTAGCTTAACGGAAGGACAAGATGCAAGAGGGAAAGTGAAAACTTTTAACAATCTCAGGAAGTACAAATAAAAAGACATGACCAACAATCGTGAAGAGTCCTCACTCTCCCTCTTAAGTCTCATCCTCAATCTCTCATTTAACTGTGTGCTACTTGTGCCTTGAGCCACGTCTATGTACCTTTTGAGTTTGTCGTCTAATAATATAGAGTCGTCTAAAGTCTACGAGTTCCAAATACGTTCATCCAAGACCGAAGATTCAAAAGTTAAGCATAACACAAAACTCCTCCCACATAGTAGGAGAATATGACATAGAGAAGATTCCTCGTCTGGGATGTTGGAATTCTGATGATTCAGTCACTGCCTCATAGTCAATCTTTGCAAGTGAAACAAACTTATTTGCCAAGTTAACCAATTCACCCCAGCAATAACCATTAATGAGGTGGAAAGCGACCGGAGGTCTACGGTAATCAGAGTATAGCTTTGAACCAAAACTATCAACTTTGCATTTTTCTGGAGCACTTGTGCGCTCTCCTCAGCATACCGGGTTGTTGTAACCCAAACATAGTTAAAGTGCTCATGAGATTCTTTCTCCTTCTTCGCATAGATCCTTGGATCTTGGATCGTTCCCTCTGTAAACTCAGTGAGGACAACAAAGATTAACAGATCTTATTGTCTGAAACCAACTGCACTGATGTAGCAGTAATGAAAAGCATCATTGGACGCAATCCTATAAGGTCGGTCGAGACCGGCCCATCGACTGGAAATG
The DNA here is from genome assembly GCA_003427395.1 of Chara braunii. Taxonomy (NCBI): domain Eukaryota; kingdom Viridiplantae; phylum Streptophyta; class Charophyceae; order Charales; family Characeae; genus Chara; species Chara braunii. Next base: position 1,544,140 of record BFEA01000158.1, on the reverse strand, counting down.
AATGAAATATATTCATATGAATAACAATTACGGTTGATTTTGATGATCTCTCTGACTTGTTCGACTGTCTCAAATAATATAGTTGTGCTCATCGTCTCATCGCTCTGACCCTTATAATACATTTTGTACTCGATTATCCTGAGTGTTATCTCCCACATCTGATTCTTGAATGATCCAATATAGTTCTTCCCAGTGTTTTCTCACTTGTTTGATCCCTTTCGTAATGTATTGGACATTACCCATGAGACGTTCTTTTTTTTTCATTTTTCCCCCTCTCTCTAACGAAGAATTCAAACAACCCCTTATAATATCGAGCAAGCTTATCTGTTCTCAACTGCACTTTGATCCTTTCTTAGTTGTTCAGTTGAAATGAGATGATCAGACTCGACCTATAGAATGATTATCAGGGTGGGTTTATTGTTGGCTACTGACGATCCCCCTTACTCGGTCAACAACCTCAATGAATGATAGTCTGCTGTGCAATTTATCGCATGATCCGTGGAAATAAATTATATATTCGATAAACTTTTTGTACTTCACTAACTCTAATATTTGTACACTCATTGGTTTTATATGGACCTGGATGTCTTCAACGGCAACCTCTTCGCAGTTTTCCACTTTATCTCGGCGGAGGGTGCAGGGCACCACTAGTATGAACTTATTGTACATGATTTTCATTCGTGCTTTAACTGCGGTGATCTTTTATTTCTATAAATGAAAAAGTAAAGTAGGTCAGGAAATACAAGAAAATTTACTGCCAGTGTCATTTTTTTTACAAGCAAATATTTAATAAAAAGAGTTTTTTAATAACATAAATGTTGTTAAATGCTTCTCTGCATAGTTACTAAAAACTGAAAATTTGTTGCAAAGCTTTTTATCGAAGTAAAGTTCAAGGTCTTTCGAGTGTCCAAGAGGAAAATATTACTTGCTTAATGTCAAAATCTCATTGTGTTTAATATACTGACAACATCTTTTACTTTTCCATTGGCGTTTTCCTGGGCTGTTTTCTCAAGTACTTTACTATACAAGACTAGAACTCATAGGAAATTCAACAGAAGCATAGTTCTGCATAGTAAGCGATAAGTTGTGAAAAGCCCCCAGACACAATCATCGGTTAATATTTAGGGCAATATATCTTTAGAAATGGTCCCAGACAATACACAACGCACGTATATCACTTAGTGTATCTAATGACGCCTATGCTCATTTATAAAGTATTGAATCTCATGGTACGTTACCACTGTCTGTTTACGAGTGGTAATATTAAATGAAGCTTGAGTTTATACAATGCAAAGAGTGTCTCTGAAAGCTACCTCCAGTTCATGTATATAACACAAACTTTCTCTAGTTAGTGTACAGTGCTGAGTACCGTTGATTTTTACTGTCATGCTCATATGATGCAAGGCTAATGCTTATAGATTCAGTTCATGAGCTAAGCAAAAGGTAAATGAGCACAACCTTCACTCATGGGTAGATCGAGGTACGACAATATCTAGAAAGGCGGAAAAAGTTGTTGCTCTTGTAGTCTATGAGACTCCTCTTCAATCAAACTATGGGGAATTTGTTGAATTGCACTCCATGTTCGTTTTCTCATTTGAGTTGCGTTCGTCAGTGATAACAAAGGTTCCTACTTAAAAGTTGCACCGTGTAGTACAAATGGGAGTGGTCCACGTTCAAATAGTTCAGGGTGTACCACGAATAACAATTATCCTTTCATTTACTGCATTGCATAACCTTAGAAAATTCTCCGTTCGCATTGCACACAGAATTCTACTAGAGAAGTCTCTCCCCCCATTTACTGCACAGAGTACCACTAACAACAATGTATACTTTTACTGGTACACAAAGTATTTTCAACAGCGGGTTTTCTCTCACCTACTACACAGTCGTGGTTGTGCAAATCCCCATCTCAGATGCAGCATAGAATCTCACAAATACTCAGGCTCTCCATCAGTCAAGTACCACCCGAAGCATTACCGTGCACTGCCCTTACTCAAACATGGCTCATAATACTCGAATTTCACAACCATAATCAATCACAGAGAGAGAACCTTCGAATATATCATATTAAAATTTTGAAACATAGTAATAATAAAGACAATAAGTTAAACAAATCAAACGTACTGAGTAACAAAAACTTATCATGATAGATCAAGTTATCACTTGCTCGACATAGTGGAATCAACGACGATCTGTGTCGCGCACTCATCAACACATACCCTAGGTAAGGCACAATGTTTTTCGTCAAACATCATCATCTTTTTTTTTAAACAGAATGGATAACTTTGAGTTTGTTAAACCTGATTTTAATTTATGAATTATCTTTTCACAAAGCCACTTAAGATTAATAATGTAGAATTAATCCCCGTTAATAAAAAATTTAGCGAGTACATATGCAATTTTTTTTATGATACATCGTCTCGTGCCCATCAAAATAACACGAATGAGGTGTCGGAGTCAATAAGGCAAAACCTCATTTATTTATATTAATTTTAAAATTAATCTCTTGCAAGATTCGACCCACAATCCGTTTTAATTAATAGACCAATACTCAATTACTAATCACAAAGGAGTCAATATTTACCATCCACCATTTTTCTCATCAAACATGAAATAAGGGATACTACACGACATTAACCATTTTCAAGATAAACTTCCAAAGGACTACGATAGGGCTAACCAAGAGATGACAGGTGGTTGGAAACAAGGGTTGATATCGTAGAACGAAGCGTTGACTGACGAAAACACCAAACGAGTATACATTCCTTAAATGTCCGATTAAAGTTAAAAGATAAATCAATTAACATCAACAGTAAGTTCAAGCGCTAGGCCTACGAGGAAACGTTCACGCGAGTCTCCTCTCGAATGCCTATTCAGGTTGCTCATATCAAGCACCCACTCGTTCTCTCTTTCAATGACCTCAACTCACTCATCCATTAGCATTTTCCATTGTGCACCCATAGTGCCTCACCATTCCTTTCATGTCGTGACACTAACTCGCTGCTTGCAAATGTATAGCATCTTGCCATCACACATCTCTTGACTGGCTGCTAATTGTCTTCCTCACTCGCTCCGTAACCGCTTCGCAGCTCTGCCTCAGTCCTATCATGGTAGCGAGTTGAAGCCTCCAAGAAGAGGATGACGTCAACTACAAATTGCACTTACTGACTGTTAGTTCCCTACACAGTGCACATTCACTTTCCCCTAATCGGTCATGATTCTTATCCGCCACTTGTAGCTACCTCGCAACCTCAATCTCTCTCCCATCCTGAGTAAGTCTAGCCGAAAAACAGGTAACGTCAACAGCAGTCAGTTCGTACACTTCTCGCATGTATCTTCCGAAGGTCTGATCTTCCTCCCTCGTGCATGTTGCTCATAGTTCAAGTTGTATTCAACCCATGTTCAACTCTCACTTCACGACTCATAGTTGATCTTGTTATACAGTTATCACGAGCATTACCAGGGTAGGCGTAATGCTTAGGAGAGCATGAAGCAAAAGGATTGACACCGACTATTTTAAACTTCGACCCTTTCTTCAGAGTGCGTCAGCATATGCCTTCAGAAAGCGCCCCGCTCTACGTACCTGTATCTAACTTCATACTTCAATGGTAATGAGTGTCACAGATTTGCACGCAGGAAATAGGTAACACTGACAACGAGCTCACACGTACAACTCACCTGACTCTCACATTCGCCTGCCTTCCAGTCAATAATCTTGTGAAACGTCCTCTAATATGGGCCAATTTCAACAGTGTAGAAAGGACAATCACTGAAGTCTTTCTAGCGAGCAAAATCACCTACTAGTCAACTTTGGATCTAACTCGTGTAACTTGCTCAAGTTACTAGCGCACCACGGTAACTAGGTCAATGGCTTGTAGATAGCAGAGAGACAAAGATTATAGATGTCGACCAACGACGATCTTGTTCCCAAGCAACGTGTAGAGATCAATCAAGTGAATGCCAATAATGATTTCACGAGTAAGAACTCCTCAATAAACGACCCTGTAGTGTGAGTGAATCATTGGTTCCTCATTTGTCTCCATCGCTCTCTCTTTCCAGCCTGTAACTACCTTGCGGACTTAGTTCTTCCACTCACAACACAAAAAACAAAGGAACTAAGTTGGCACCTGCGCAACATTCCCTCTTATCTCTCTCTCCTTTGTCTCTCATTATCGTTCGTATAGTACATGTGTGTCCTTCTCACTCCTTCTTTGCGGTCCTATAACTACCAGCACAGGCTCAACGCCTTTGTCGTCGTGATCCTCTACCGGTTCGCGGGTAATCCCGTCGCCAGTGCTTCAGTCCTCGCCCGGACTGGTTAGCCGCATCAGTGGCCTCAGACTCTGCATCGGAGTTCTGGTCCAGCCGCAGTTGTTCACGTTTTGTGGTCCCAGTAGAGTTATCACGAGATGGTCACCTCGACCTCCGTTGTCACATCATCCCTTTTGCACCTTTTGGCCCTATTCTTGGCCAATGTGACCGCATGTAGCAGTTTCTGGTTCATCCTCATCTCTTCCTCTCTCACTCCTTCAACGTCAATTTTTAGTTTCGCCTCGTCGTCGTCGAAATTCAAGATAGTTGTAATCCAAAGGCCTTCCCCGATACTAGAGCCCAGGGAGTTCGGAGCCTCCAACGGTCAGGCTTATAGTAGCCCTCTACTCTCTTTCGACACGCCATTGCCAAAGTTTTTTCATCGTCATCTCTTCCTCTCTCACTCCTTCAACGTCAAGCTTTAGTTTCGCCTCGTCGCCGTTAAAACTTAAGATAGATGTAATCCAAGGGTCTTCCCCGATACTAGAGCCTAGGGAGTTCGGAGCCTCCAACGGTCGGGCTTATAGTAGCCCTCTAGTCTCTTTCGACACGCCATAGCCACACTCTTTTTGGGAATGGTCAAGGCTTAGCAACAATAGCCGCTGATACACACACGAGTGAATGCTCAGGCTTATAGTAGCCCTCTAGTATCTTCCGACACGCCATAGCCACACTCTTCTTATAGGATCACTATGCGCCTGCAATCCCTGCGTTCTAAACAAGGGGCACTAGTAATATTTAAAATTTTCCTTATCAGTAATTAAAATTCAAAAGAAATTATGTAAAAGAAATAAACCAAAACAGGATTGAACCTCAACGGTCATGACATGAGGAAGAGTCTCTACAATTATTCCCCAGACTCTTCGACTTAGCATGTTGATCCCATAATGGGATATCGACCTACTTCTTACTTCCTTCAGAGGGGGTCGGAGTACCTCTAATAGGTACCCGTACCTTATGGTAACGAGGGGCCTTATGACCTTCCATGGTGGTGATAAGCCTCCTACCAAAGTGGTCGCGGGTCCCCCCCCCCCCTTTTTGAGGCCTATACCGCTAGTACCTAATAAGCTAAACCTGCAATTACTGAAGCGTAACGGGTCGGGTGGTCTAAGCCGCCTACCTGTAACAAAATTTAAAATTTCACCGTTTGTTCCCCCGCGAGGCCGCGAGAAATAGATTAAGCTTGAAAATACAATAACTTTAAAACAAAAGAATAAAACTCGCGTGAAACGTTAATCATCACAGTCAGTAGAAGCCACCAGATCAATCTAAGCTAAAATTGAGGTCCCAGTCAAATGAAAAGTAACACAACGCTCAGTTTGCCTTTTCATTTTTCTCTTCTTTTATTTTGCTTTAATTGTAACCTCAACCTTTGCCCACAGCCTATAACTCGGATAAAGGAGCTCGACGGGCAGTAAAAAAAACCGCACCGGTCCATCTACCTTTGCGCCCCTGGGCGAGCCTGGGGGCTGCCTCGAGTACAGATCGATTGTGCTCTTGTATATAGCATGTGCCAAGCCTGCGTGGACCAATGGCAAGTCCAGTGGCGCACTCCCCGCTTTTTGCTCGAGGGCACCAACCGGACCGGTCCAGAAGCAGGGCACAATCTGGGTGTGCCAAATACACTGCGCAATTGAAACTAGTCGCATGCGAGGCCTGTTTGGTACACCCCGGAGAGTCGTGACATCGCACCTTCCGACAACGGGCAAAGGATACCCATTTTTCCAATTTGTGCATTAATGCAAGGAATACGAGTGAGACCGATAGACAAAAATTGCAAAATCATAAAGTAGCCCAGATAGTCATGTACCAAGCAGAGAGCTCAATGCACTATGATACCATCCAAATATCGGAAAAACAATGAACACGTATGTCAATGTCAACGCTCTCTGGGCACACCAACACAGTATTGAATCTGATTTGATTACCGGTCAGCGTCCAGCCTACCTACATTCATGCAATCAGATCACACTGAACTAGAAGACCAATATACGTGACATCATCACCAATCCAAATTGCCAGCATACACCAATTATGTTCTCTTTCCTCCCCTCATCACACCTTGTCTCCCCTGTGCATGTGCCTCCTACCCGAAGACCACCATCACCAACACCAGTCTGCGCTCCACCGGCTCGGCCATCATGGCTCTGGCTGTCGCGCGCCCGCTACCCCTGCACCGCCCCTCTCATCTCTTGCGCACGTGCACACGTCCAGCCTGTCGGCTAGCGCAGCTACCGCATGGCAAAGCAACAACGTAGCTGCATTGCTTGATCAGGCCATGATACCCTACCCAAGGACCCACACTTTCCTTTATGGAAAGTTCACCCAGCTGCTGGTTGGTCTGGGTAAGGGGTCCAGTAGCTTCCAATTGGCCCAAAGTGTCTGCGCCCAGGCCTAGTTTCAAATATTGGTCTGGGAGTTAGGCACGTCCAGGTAGCCCTGCAGACGCCACATGTTTGCCGCATTCTCATTGGCTTGTGGTAAATGTGTGACGACAATGTTGCATTCTCATTGGTCCACAACCACTGCATGATGTGTCGGCCTCTCACTTCGTGATGTGCCGGCCTCCCACTATGTGTGCCCACGGTGCAACCACCTGACCCCTGGGTTGAACTGTACAGCGTTGTTATTGCTTTGTAACCAACAGCGTGTTGCAACCGTCCGATACCCCACGTACTAAAATGTTGAAAATATGCCTTGTGTGGATGTACAAACCCGCCCTCACTTAGAATGTGCGCGAGGCTTGCTGGGGGCCGCAACCCATAACATTTGCATGCCCAAAAAGGGCCTCACGAGGGTTCATTCCTCGCATTCCATCCCCCTTAGCTTCAAAATTTTATTGAGATGCTTCTACCCAGGTGCTTTCCCCTTCAACTTTCATTCATACTCTGTCACGATCTGAATTGTTGTTCTGACTTACTTCCTTTCTTGTGAAGCAACGATTTTCTTTTTGGTATGTGTGATGCCTGCACCTGACCAAGGACCCCCTCATAGGCATGGGCGGTCGTCCTTTGCCCATAGGAACAGACAAGTCTTTATGTTCCAAAATGTCGTCAACGTCCAATGGTCATCCATGGTTGGGGGCAACATTGACCTTCTTGATGGAAATTGATCTGTCTCCGCAAAACGTGAAAGGTTGGAGGCATGGAATACAGGGTAAGTGCGTCGATGAACAGGGATTCCTATTATGTACGAGGGTTCATCCAAATCAGTACCCACGATATCGAAAACGTCCCAAGGGCCAAGATATTGTGGCATGAGTTTTCTAAAGATGTCAAATTTATGTCCTAACTCACTAACCTTAGCCCAGACACGCTCCCCTATCTGAAATGTGGATTGCCATTTGTATTTGTTCTCATGGACAATCATTGCCTACTATGATTTTGTAATATGCTCGACAGCCTCCTGCAACAATTTCTCATACTGGACACTAAATTCAATGGATCCAAGAGTTGCAGCTGGTCACTTTTCAAAAAGGAGGAAGTCCAGTGCAGACCTAGGTTTCCACCCCAAATGCAGCTCATTCGGACAAACGTTCATAATGTTGCGCACATTGTTGTTGTACATGTTGGCCATGAGAGGTAACTTCTTATCCCAGTCATTCTGGTTGGGATTGATGTATTGCTTCAATAGGTGCTACACCGCGCGGTTCATCTGTTCCGCTTGACCATTGGCTTCAGGGTGATCTCCCGATGTCATTTGGAGTTGGCTGCCCATTTGTTCACCAGCCTTCGTACACATTTCACTTGTGAAACGAACATCTTTGGCGCTAATATAGACTTGGGCAGTCAAGCCACGCACCCAGTTATCCATGAATAACTCAATGACGTGTTTCGTCCTCACAATCTCCGACATGAAAATTAGTCTAGCGTACTTCATATCTCAACTATTGTGAAAATATGCCTCTTGCCATTCTTATTGGTCACGAGGGTATGAAATCCATGGAGACACTTTTTCCCAGACCCTCAGGAATGAGCAAGGATTCGAGTAACCTAAGCGGAGTTCGAGTTCGTGGCTTATCCCGTTGACAAACTTGGTAAGTTTGGATGTACTTCTTCGCATTGTCAAACATATCAAACGTTGCACTAGGTTAGCACTAGTCTTCAAGTTCTTGTAACTAAAGTGACATGTCACAACATGGCACTTCCCTAAAAATAAACTACGCAAAATCTCACTAGACGACACGCATAATCTTTTAAACCCTACCTTTTCAAGAAAGAGTAATTCATCCACCATCACAAACTCATAAGACGCAGCCTTGTCTTTAACCTGTAGTTTGCGTATGATGTTCATCATGATGGGATCATCCTTATAGGCATTCACCAGCGATCGAGTTACGCCATCAGATAAGTCAAACTCACTAATTCGCGCATCTAGGTAGTATGCCCTTCGCAATAGCGCATCAGCACCCTTGTTGTACTCTCCCTTCACATAGTCTTAGCTTGAAGTCATATTTGTCTATATCTTCTATCACTATTTTTCTTTTTATTTCTCTTTTTTGTATTTTACAAAATATACTTGTTGTTTCTTGTTCTATTTTCTTATCAGAATGATTATTGGATTTTGTATAGTAAAATAACCATGATTCTGAAAAACGATTTGTATTACTTAATTGCAAATTTTTCAATAGCTTAGTAAATTCCATTCTTTTTTGCAATGAAATAGTATTAACCTTACCTTTAGATGTTACTCTAATTGGACTAATAGTTTGCCTGTTTCCTCGCAATTGAATTTTTTTTTTATTAAAACTATTTCTTTTAAATAATTGTTAATTAAAACATGGAAATAATTGGTTTGAAGTTTAAGATTCTTGTGCAAATTAGTCAAGACAAAACTTATCCGAATACAAAAAATGAAAGGTAACTTCATTATGGTAGTATACCAACCAATTTCAGAACTTCAAATTCTCATCAAAGCATAAAGACCTGTGAAAAAGTTGGTATGTTTAACCACTTACTAGTACTGGTTTCTGGATTCGAATAATAAAATTTTTTTTCTGAAACATAACAAAGCTATCAACACTACGCGGAAAATCTTCAGTGCGTTGCAAGCGCTCGCAAGAGATCACTTTTTCAAAGTAATGATGCGCCGCAGCCTTAGTGTCATGATTAAAAACACATGCTATGTTTCCACAAATAGATTGAAAAGTGACTCCATGTAATTGATTATTACTTCATAAACAACACAACCTTTCGTTTCAATCCATCGTTTGAGTGCATAAAAAAGAACAGGCTACGTCTTGCTCCACTTGAGGGTCTGATGGACAGTTCTAAAGTAGAAAAACCTTCCCAACAATTAGTGTCTCCAGTGGACAAGAGTCTTGCAAAAGGCGTAGAGTTTCCTCTCATTGTTGGACTTCGCCAACTTGACCAGCCACAACTTCTTCCTTTCCTGCTGAGCCAGCACTACGTCGATGTCATATTGGCTTGCAGGAGTGGACACGATGAATGACTTCTCAAGATTAGGAAGCATGGGAATCTCATGATGCATAAGAGCATACCTCAAACGTTTGGAGGCTCCCTCGCATTCGTATGTTCATTCTCATGGTGTGTCAAGGCGTGCTAGATCAATCAAAGGGCAATCACCGTACTACATTTTTTGTTTTGACGAAATTGCAGTAGTACACGATCATCCCTAAGAAAGATCCGACCTCCGTCACAGACTGAGGTTGTGGGTAATCAAGAATGCTACCCACCTTTGCATCTTCGGGCCTACCTCCATCCGCAGATACCTCATGAGACAAATATAAGATTTTTGTGCATCCAAACTCGTATTTCTCCTAATTGTGTCATCTGAGAAGCCCTAGCACAAAATCTAAGTGTTGTGCATGCTCCTCCACAATCCTACTAAGAATGAGAATATCGTTGAGGTACACGATAATAAACTTATCCAATTAGTCATGACATACCCCATTCATGGCGTATTGGAATGTACTCGACGCATTGCAAAGGCTAAAAGGCATCACAATGAACTTGTGCAGACACCTGCTCTAAAATGCGGTTTTGTGTTGATCCTCCAATCTAGTGGCAATCTGATGGTAACCAGACTTAAGATTGATCTTTGTAAAGTACTCACATTCTTGCACCCTATCCAATAGGTCGTCGATGCGTAGTAGAGACTCAGCGTTCTTCACAATGATGGCATTGAAGCCTCTGTAGTCAATGCACATCCTCAATGATCGCCCCTTCTTCAAAACAAGAACTGATAACCCGACGAATAAAGGATAAGCCATATCCATCCTGTTTCTGTAAGCTCTTTTAGTTGTTGACGAAGCTTATCCAACTCGGGCAGAGCCATCCTATAGATGCTCCGCTTCGACGTTTTACTATCTGGGATTATTTATATGGCATTGACAACCTCCGTGTCTACGACTCCTTAACGCTCCTCGAACCAATCAGAGTATTTATACGGCGTGCACAACCTCCCTGTCTCAAAGTCAAAGACTAAGTACATACCCTCTTCTTGATTTTGTTTACAATAATTATAAAACGTTGATGCACACCTGCAACCATAGGAATCTATCAAGCTGCTAGCCTTCTACTTAAAATTTAATTGTCCTCAATTCCGACAATATATGCTTAAGCATCTTTTGGTCCTTGTCGAATTGGGGTTTGGCAACCTTGAGGTAGTACATACCTAACAACATGTTGATCAGCAAATCGTCGCTACTTAGAAACAAAATTTTATAATGAAGTTCCCTGCCTACATAATAGAAGGTGCCGACCACGTCCTTGACGTAGTCACTGACAACTATGCACTCTTTATTGGCCAAGGTAAATGTTACAGACCTACCCAAGCACTTCATCCGGTCCCCTAGGCGCAGTCTCTCAACGCAGTTGCAACTTATGAAGTTTCGTGTGGAGCCACTGTTTATGAAGGTACCACACTTGCAGCCACCTACACCAACTTCCACAACGAAATGCACCTCTCTAGGGCCTCTAGGAAGTGTCACTCAAAACTCACGAGGGTCCCTTGCCGACCACTCGGTTTCTATGTCTTCTAAGACTTCACACACATCTAATGAACAGAAAGTCAACTGGTCTAGATGCGTTTGCGGGGTGACTATCGAGTCAATGGCCACGACCAACTCCTGAAGCAGTGAGGGTACACCATCCACTTCAACATGAGTAGAAGCAACTATCACTTCTACTGGCTATATGTGTTTCCCTGGGTTGTGCTCGTATAAGCACCACCTTAGGCAGAAGGTCCCCAAAACCACCATTGGGTGGAATCTTCCGAGAAACCTTCGTGGTCTTCCACCTAATCTGTTGATGGTCGTATTCGCCACAGTTGATGCGAGCTCCTCGCGAATATCAACCCCCCCCTCCACACATCTTGATCCAGACCAGCCGTCACCCAATCCAGTCTTGTTTGAGTTATCAGCCTGCCCCCGACTCTTTTGCTAGTCGCCCTTGCCATGACCAGTTGCCTTTCCTTTAGTTATCGCAGCCAGGTTTACACCCTCTAGACTATCATCGCCACCCAACTTTCTATCCTCCACAAGATCGCAAAGATCTCCAGTCTCGATTTGCTTTCATTATGAATTAACCGTCATCAATCGATTGCCCTTCTTCTTCCACTCTTATGAAATCTTCTTCTTCCTCCCATCTACAACTTTGTCACTAAATTTAAGGCCTTGTTGCCATAGGTCTTGAGGGTGTGATATTCGATGTTGGCCTCATTAACCATTAGATTTCTGATGTCTGTGGGAAGACATCTCAAGAACATGGTTAGGATTTGGAGATCATAGCGGACTCTTAGGACCACGATCAGTTTCTCTGCAGCATTGGTAAGCTCTCACACAGTCTTGTACTTCCTACTATAAAGATGGGTCGACGCATCAATGACTTTCTGAACCTGTTGTAGGTTGTGCCATGGTAAACTACCAATTCTATAAAGATTCCCAAGGTTTGGACTTGCCCCCAATCGTTCATTCTCTTGTCGTTTCCCTTTGCTGCTATATACCCATTCAGCCATCTTGTTGTCCACCCTTCTCAGTAAGAGACAGTGGTGATCACTTCCTCCTTGCAGAGTACGTTTGACCCTGACCCACAATGGAATGGTCCTCAACCAGGTGTCTAGGGCCCCCTCCTTTTTGTCTCTTATAAAGACAGTTGGAGGTTTCGTTGGGGTCTTAGGAAAACAAGGTTGTTGTGGTCCAGACTGTCTTTGTTGCTGCACAGATGTGTAGACCGGTTGCTGCCCTGCAGCAGCAGCAGCTGAACAAGAGGATGAAGAAGCAACTCTGTGTTGTTATTGCTAAATTACCACGTACTAGTATCATACCAAACTATGAAACAAAGGGGCCTCTCATCACCAGTGGTAGAACTGTTGATGGAAAAGCTGCATGCAGCCAAACACTAGGCCCACCAGGTATAAAGGGAGGTGGTCCTCCCTTTCCCTGCACGGCAGTGGGTATCTGGTCAAGGGTTGACTGAATTTCATCCAGTTTGTTGTCCAGGTACTTATTTAGGCCCAGCAGATTTCCCCGAATGGTCGTTCATGTGTCATCCAGGGCCTAATCATCTAACCCTTCTAATGCAGCTTTGTCTGCCGCTCTACTCTCCAATCTGGTTTTCCGAGTTATAATCTTATCTTGTTTGCCTGTAGCGTCCCTGAGTTGCTTCTCTAACTGTCAGCGGAGTACCTCTACTAGCTGGAGCTCTAACTCCTCTTTAGTAGGTGGAGGTGGCTGGCTATACTGCGAGCCAGCCATCTGACTGTTGGAGGGTCATGCGCTCATGCCACTGGATGAGACAAAGGACATTGTGAAGGTTCCCGAAGTTTGCTGCCCTTGCAATGTCGCTGCAGAAGTTGCCATGGCGTCAACACTAGCTGCTGCCGCTGCTAACACACGTTCCGCCTCTACTGCTGCCTCCCTGGCCCTATGCAAACGTTGGGCCCTTGGCCCAAAACCTTCTCTCGTCCCCTGGTAGCAAAACCTGGAACACTACCGGGATCCCGGTGTGTCTCTCTCCTATCATCAGTTGTACCTTCCTCACTATCTTCCCCGCTCATCAGCTATGGTAAAACACTATCTGCACTAGTGCCCTCGCTGGGGCCTACCACAGCATGTGCTTGACCGATTTATAAATTAAACAAAAATAAATTATTTGGTAAGTCACTCAGGTTACTGATCAAGTCATGTCAGCAAAATATACAGAGACTCTGCAAATGATCTATTCCTACTTCATTCAGTTCTCAACCAGCAGCGATATATAGAGCAGGCAATGGCAGACTACTATTGTTATAGTCGCTGTTTGTCAGGTGTTAGCAGTCTGTCCATTCAACTAATAAAATTAAAAATAACTCAGTTGCGCAGATGTACGCAGAAATGGAAACAATAGTGTTTGCCTTCGAGCACCAATTGGAACTTTCCCTCCCCTCTATTCTACGTTCCTGATTGCATTATCAAGCAGTGATGTCTATGGCGTGCACAACGGCCCACCCTCGTGCCCGGGAATCCGCTTATGGCCACGTCTGCACTTTATTTATCCTCGCGTGCAACAAGCCTTACTCCGATGACCTGGCTGATCAAAGGGCAATAGCCCCCAAAGTCCTCAGGAACTATTTAAAGTCCCAAACAGGACGGCTATCACAGCCAGGTATCAAATCCCAACCGGAGGATCTTTATAGTCAGTCCATGTTCCCTCCACAGCGCAGCAAAAGCTCAAAGGACAAAGCAGCGAAGCATGCACGCTCTACTTCCCTAGGTTGGCATGTGACCGTGACCGTGCTTCGACCAGGGCCCTTCAGAGCCACCGCCATCTCCTTCCAGATGTGCCACGAGAAAAAATGTCGACTCTCAAGGCAGAGCGCTCACTACTCCTGAACCAGAAGAGGACACTCAAGTTGAACTCAGTTCCTCACGGTAAGAAGAGATTGAGATGGGAAGATGAGGTATGGGAACAACGTACCTGAAGATAGCTGGCCCCAACCACAGATTTCTCACCAATTGAGCCGACGTGCATTTTGATGACTGGTCATAGCCTCGGTATCACACACAATGCAACAGCGTGCCACTCAGCCAAAATGCAATGTCAGCATGCTCTTATTATCCCACATACATCCGCTGTCGCCACAGCCTTCCTGCCAGACTCTCGTTTACCCGGGAGTGGCCAACCAAGCCAGCGCCAATGTATCCTCCCTGCGTAGAAGCTTCATCGCCGCACAGAGTAACAAAGTCGCCAGCGATGTCGAACCAGCTCTGATACCAAATTGCAAGGAATATGAGCGAGAGTGATCGACAGATATCCAAATTGCAAAATCAAGAAGTAGCCCAGATAGTCATGTACCTAGCAGAGAGCTCAGTGCACCAAGATACCATCCAAATAAGAGCAATACAATGAACTCATATGTCAATGCCGATGCTCTCTGGCCACACCAACACAGTACTGAATGTCACTCCAACTGATTGCCGCCCGGCGCCCAGCCTACTCCACTCAGCCTATCTACGCCTACCTACATTCATGCAACCGGATCACATTGAAGTTGAAGACCAAAGTACGCGCTGTCATTACCAATGCAGACCGCCAGCATACACCAGGTACGTTCTCTCTCCTCCCGTCATCACACCTTGTCTTCCCTGTGCACGTGCCTCCTACCCGAAGACCACCATCACCATCACCAACAGCAGCCTGCGCCCCAGCAGCCCAGCTATGGCTGTCGTGCGACCGCTGCCACAGCAGCACCCCTGTCACCTCTTGCGCGCAGCTACCACACGGCAAAGCAGCAGCGTGGCCACACTGCCTGCTCAGGCCAGAATACCCTGCCCAGGGGCGCACACTTTCCTTTATGGAAAGCTGCTGGCTGGTCTGGGCCAGGCGTGTAGGGGTCCGGTAGCTTCCAGTTGGCCCAAAGTGTCTGCGCCCAGGCCCAGTTCCAGATACTGGCCTGAGCCTCATGCAGTTAGACACGTACAGGTAGCCCTCCATTCTCATTGGCTCGTGGTAGATGTGTGACGACAATGCTGCATTCTCATTGGTCCACAGCCACTGAGTGATGTGTCCGCCTCCCACTGCGTGTGCCCAGGGTGCAACCACCTGAGCCCTGGGCTCCACTGTACAGCGCAGTTGTTGCTTCTGGAAGGAGCCACAAAAGGCTCACATTGCTTTGTAACCAACTGGCGTGCTGCAACTGTCTGATACCCCACATACGAAAAATGTTGAAAATAGGTCTCTTGTGGATGTACAGGCCCGCCTTCACTTAGGGCGGGCACGAGGCTTGCTGGGGCCCACAGCCCAGAACATTTGCATGCCCGAGAAGGGCCTCGCAAGGGCTCATTCCTCGCATTAACAAGATCTCAGGATGTCACTAACTACCATAGTTCCCATTTTTATTGTGCAAATGGAGAGCCACAGTGATAAAAAAAAGGGAGAAAACAAAAACGGAAAGGGACAATTGTTGTTAGAGTGAGATCCCACAGGAACTACTATCTTCACCGAAATACAATGCCTGTTCATTATCACTGTCACAAACTCAATCCTTTTCTGGGAAAGGTCATATACGTATGCATTCCGCAATCTGGCAAAATTAATTATAAAAATAAATCGTCCGTATACGTGATACTATGGCCATTCCAGCCTGAAAGTTGCCCAAGCACAGCTGTTCCAGTCAAGCCGGTACGACTTCACACCAGTTGGGCCCACCACATCCTCTTTTCCAACCCTTCCAGCAGCTGTCACTCCATCTCCAGGATTTCTTCAGGGATCCCATTGGTCATCCTCATGTCCTGTTTTTTCTCATGCACAGGATCCCACCTGTGGTGGTTGTGGTTGCTCTCTGTTTTCGTTTCCCCTTTTTTTCCACTCTTTCCTGTTTTCTTTTTCATACGGTTTCTGTGTTTCATGTTGGATACAGCAACAGCCCGGTCGCATCATCATTGTGGGATCATCATGGAACCGACAAACCTCAGCGACTTTGTTAATCTGATCAAGGCACGGTTTGAACTTCAGTCAGTTTATAAACAGTTTGTGGCTGTACCATTCTGCCTCAAATTGTGGCCGAACTTCAGACCAGAATACCCTGCCCAGGGGCGCAAACTTCAGCAGTAGCGAGCATTGAAGTGGGGCAAAGCCCTGCTCCGACACTACACGAGTTTCGGTAATTCTGAAAAGAAACGAAAAGGATGGAGCCGGTCCACACAGAACGGAAAAGAAAATTGGGACTTCACAGGCCCACAAGGAGCGGTGCTTTCCCGGATGGGGCAGCAGGTTTGTGGGCACTTCCAATTCCAGGACAGCCCTTTTTCGCTGCAGGGTAGGGGGCCTCCGCTCCCACCATTTTCATCCCTCTTGCTCCAAAGTTCATGCACGAAGTGCCACGACTACAAATGTTTTCACTATCTCCAAATGTTTTCACTATCTCCCCCACGACTACAAATGTTTTCACTATCTCCCTTTCGCAGCACCACGCCCTACTCTGCCGGAAAGAGGTGGGATCCCCAAAAATGTCTAAAAGTTCCTTCCATTCGTAGTGTGGGATCAGAAGCTAAGTCTCTAGACTCTTTCTGGATTCTAGCGACAACCCGCCTTAGTCCCAGGAAGAACATCTAAGACCACTAAATGCAGTGTGTTGAATCGAAGTATCACATCATAATGGTCCCTCCCACGCTTGAGGTGTGGAACTGGTTTGGGAGGATTAGGCGAGGCGTATGTCAGTCCCATCCCTATACAACAGAGCAGAGTCAGCGCAGCATCACCCCTAAATTTGTCCCCTTTTTTTGGGGTGCTCAGTCACACACAAGGGCTTGGAAACCTGGAGAAATTTCGGTTTCTTCTGCTTTTTGTTCTTTTGTCAACAACAGTCCACATAAGATCATCGCATTGTCAATTTGTCATCGAAACCAGACATAATTATCTCGGAAAAAGGGGTTTGCATGCTCCTTGGAAATAACAAAACTACCTGACTGCATAGGTTGCTACCATTTGAAAGGTGTGGGAGTGGTTCAGAGAGATTGCTTGGTCCTCTGTGTGGTGGTCCCACCCCACAACGGTTTCTTAACAAGAGGGGAAAGGGATAGCATGATTATGCCCTCATACTGCACATTCTCCTCTCCCGAGTTCAGAGTTTAGGGGAAAGCTACAAGTGGAAACATCCACTCAAACAGCCAGACCCATGTACGGAGACCAATTCAAATTTGCTCTTTCGGGCGGGTGGCTGACCAGTCACATATGCTGCCTTAGAAACCCTGCAAGATTTCGGATTGGCGTCAGGGTATTTCGCAGCATCAACTGTCACGTTTTCCATCTTATTTTCCCAAAGGGGGAACCCTTTCAAAGATGGGAAAAGATTTCGCGCGTGCTCGTAAATTACGCCTTCCCTCTCGCAGGTCGGCAGGTTGCTGAATTTGTGGGTGAGAAACTGGGCTGCTCCTAGAAACTCACTTGAAAAAAAGGACAAGGTTTAGTGCCCTCAGGGTGAGAAACTGGGCTGCTCCTAGAAACTCACTTGAAAAAAGGGACAAGGTTTAGTGCCCTCAGGGTGAAACAACACCTCCTATGTTGCGCTCCCATTGAGCACCTGCAAGCACTGGAATCTCTGAAATCACTGCAACAACTGCTATATCCCTGCATGGACGCAGTGATTCTCTAGACGAGTACTTAACGCTCCAGAACTCTACTTCACGTCCACACTAGACCATGAGACTTCTTACATCTAGTTCAATAGCAAGATGAAGAAGGGGTTTTCGGTTTCAAACACCTTTTCAGACTAGATTTTAGGCTACGGATTCTAGAGATGTGACCGCCTGATGTTCTCAAACACGAGGCAAATGGCAGAGCCCAACAGTATGAAACTGCCGCTTTCCCTCGCACCGCGGCCATGACAACAGAAATGAACGGAGGGGATTTCCAGGCGACCCCGTACCGCAGCCACTTCCCTCTACCGTAGTCGGAATGATTGATCTCAGCCCATCATCCATCAGTCACCCTGTACCGCTGGAAATCCGGATGTCGTCTGGAAACGCTGATAGCCAGATGCTCGGCTCACTACAGGCAGGCATGCACAAAAACTATGCCACTCGTTTCCGTGTTTCGCAACAAAATAGAGGTCCCCCCGCTTCTCTGCACAGAGTGTAAGCTCGCCACCCCGCAAATCATCCATCCACCAAATCACATTTTTCCCGCGCCCCCTCCCCCACCCCCCAGGCCTCTCTCTCTCTCCCACACACACACACGCATCTCCC
>BFEA01000158.1:1494275-1507153 GCA_003427395.1 Chara braunii | reverse complement strand
AAAAACACAAAAAAAACTTACCTGAAACGGTTGTAAGTCCCTTGTCACTTCCCGTGGCGCCATGTGGCGCTTCAACTTTAGTTAGGTTTTTTTTTTTTTTTTTTGATGATTTATGCGTGTCATCCTTGCGCAAGGGCCATGTTGATCTTGGCACGACTGATTTCAGCCGCGCAATCTCGAAGATCGCACGACCAAAATCGGCCGTGCTTAGCTGCCCTCATGTGGTGGCTACTCCAAAAGGAGCTAGCCCAATATTGGTATTTCAGGTTCGATGCCTGCGCCTGCGACATGCGATCTTGAGGTCTTACCTATTGGGCTAGCTCTTACTACGGAAATAGTAGGAACAACTCCTCTATATGAGGAGCTTGCCTTGGGTAACCCTGCTGCCCGTGGCCCAACAGGGCCTCCTTAAGGCCTAGAAGGCCTTGCTTGATGGCCTCTTTCCCGTCGAATGGTCGCACGGTCACGGGGCGACGGTCACCCAAATGGGTAAGCCACAACGTCGGTTTCCCGACCCTCGATGTGGAATCAAACCCCGCGGCTCAACAATTAAATAATAATAATAAAAATAATAATAATAATAATAATAATAATAATAATAATAATAATAATAAATAAATAAGCGTTCCATTTCTCCCGTGCCGCAATCCCATACTCGGCGCAACCATTCTTTTTAGTCGAGTTAGGCTCTGAATCGTGCGACTGTCATTATTTTAGGTAGGGTAGGTCTAACTTTTGCGGCCTCGACAAAAAACGAGTTAGGCTCTGAATCGGCGCAACCATTCTTTTTAGTCGAGTTGGCATTCCCATGTCCGCACACTTTTGCGACCTTGACAAAAAACGAAACACTGCCAGTTATTGTCGTTACTCTCAGACGTCACAAGCGCCTGGACCAAAGCTCAAAAACTTTTAATCCCTCAGTCATAGGTTCAGTCTGAATGAACTTTTGGTAAACGTCAATCTCATCAAGTCCTTCAATTCAACGAAAGAGTCGGACAACGTCCGACGTTTAAAAATCCCCGGCAAAGACAGCGGCGCGTTCCTCTGCCTAGGACGCCCTCTGTTCGCCAAATCGTTCCTTATATCCTACCTGATTGCCACGTGTCGGCTCCGATACCAACCTCACGCCCGGGGCGACTTCCTAATCGGAGTGTGAGTGGGCTTGAAAGTGCGAAAAAGGGGGTGTGCCAAGGATTTTAGGAAAGTAGGGGTGGAGTCCCAGGTCGGAACTGAGATCTCCTGTGAAGGTTTCAGGGATATGAATGCAAAAGAGGGTAGGCGCGGGTCGGAGTTCGGGTTGGTGTTTTGGAGAGCGGTGCTACGGCCTTTCCTGGCTCCGTTGTTTGCGAGCGTCCGCCACGGGGCGATGATCAGGGAGTGAAAGGGCATTACCCTGTGATAGGGAGGGAAGTCGGTATCCAGGATGATAACCCCAGGTTCTGCGATGGTGTGACACGTGTATGAGTGGGGAAACTCCGGGCGATGGGGAATACACTCTAAGGCCCAACTAATATCCCACTCGCAAACACGCTCGTCCCCGACTAAGTATGGAAATTTCGCGGGCTTCACCCGTGAGCGCGCAGATAGACACGTGTGCTCCCAATGTTCCTGGAATTCCCAATCCCTCAAACAGTCGCGATTAGTGATACGAAAGGGGAGTTCGATATTCATTCGGCGAGGTGGATGAAAATTCAGACATTCGGGAAATGGGCCGAGTACAAGTTTTGCAGACACGCATGTAAATAACGGCCTTCCTCGGCTGGGCTTACACGTGCGTGCACAAAACCTGCTCGTCGGTTGGGCAGATAAAGGTCCGCTACATGCAATTGGTGCGCACAGACTTGTTAACCCTAAGGTGGGCAATCCTATCGTGAAACATACATCTAATCATCTAGCATGCCCATCTAGTTCATACTCCGACAAAAAGGAAAGACCAAACAGTCGTGCATCTCATTTTGAATACACACCATTAATAAAGACATGTTGGCAATCATCCATGCATCACGGCCATTGGTCAGGATTCATACAAAAATTCAGTTGTTGGTGATCAATCCATCAAGCATATTGAGGGAAAGCAAGGGAGATAATCACACATCAATTTCGGGGAAAATCCCGACCACCGATCCGAAAAGGCAAGGGCGACTTGCGTCAATACACCAAAATTACTCAGAAGAATGAGAGAAAAGACACCAAAGAAATAGAAGAAAGACTCCTCTCCCGCACGTCTCGTTTTTTTTTTTTTTTTTTTTTTTTTTYTCTCTCTCTCTCTCTCTCTCTCTCTCTCTCTCTCTCTTCATAACGTTGCGATGCGGGCAGTTCGTCGCCTCGCACCTACACAAAGTTGTCATCCCGCTTAGTCCGAGCATGCAAGGCGGATTCTCCCGTGAGCCACAGTCCGTTGCGGCCCCACGCCAACCCCGCATACTTAGCACCAGCCCGTTGGATCGCCTAACTCTTCTACTCACGTTCCACTGCTTTGCCTGTTAGCCGATCCTCTCAATCACGCTAACTCCAAAATTGATAGAGAATGAGCTAATTGCGCTTGCGAAATTTATAACATGCATGCTTGTGTGAGATACTCGAGATTGTGCCGGAGTGGGAAGGAAGGAGGAGGAAGGAAGTGCCTACGACTGCATGGCCAGGCCGCGGCGTGGGGGACGCAACCGCACTCCACGCATCGATCCAGTCATGCATCGCTTAGGCCAATAGGATTTGGGAAGAATATGCGTGCGCAAGAGCACTGCAAGAAAATGACAAGAAGGAGAGGATTGCAGTTACAATCACGCCCGCCAAGACAAAAATTAGAGTTACACAGAAGATTAAGGCGCGGAAAAGTCAGAGCACAGATCCTGACGCGGCAGCAAAAATCGCGATGTACCCAAATTCCTAGCCTAGCCTAAATCCTAATTGCAAAAAGAAATTCCGAGAGCCCACGGGGGCTCGATATCAGTTGAAAATTCAAAAAGATTTTCCCGCGCGATGATCGCACCAAAATTCCCTCGTCCCACAGCAGAACAAGAAAGAAGCTATGGCAACAGTTATTCTTTGCGCTTACTAAGGTACGATCACCACCAACTGTCACGGACCATCCCAGCCTCGGGCCTTGAAAAAGAAAGACGAGGGCATTCATGCAATTTGATGGGCCCTCCCCACCTCACTCACTCGCTCAACCCCCACTCGCTCAACCCCCGGAGTACCCCTGCGCAGAAAGTCGCGCGGTTGCAGAAAGCAGTTCGTCACGGTGTTGCCTTAACTTTTCTCAAAACACTGCAACCTAGATATCAGATATAGACCATACAGACATACCATAATGCTCGTTGTCCTTCGGGAGAACCGGCTGTGATAGTCCGCTTGATACCCCTCATCGGTATTAGCAGGGTCTATGACCAACATGGGTGTGAGTGTGAGTGTGAGTGGGTTGTGTGTGGTTTGTGGGAGAGTGTTGGCCATAGACATTGCTGATACTCTATGGGGGTAGGGGAAGTAGATGGGAGGCGCAACTACTGACAAAATGCTCGGTCCTTGAGTTAGCTGGCCCCCCTCACCGGCAGACCCACCCCTACTCCCTTACCACTGTCGATTAGGATGGGGGGAACGTGCAGGGGTCCCCTGTATAGGCTTAGGAGTAGTAAAGAATATAGCTTAGTTTGAAAAAGGTAGGCCGTTGGTTCCCCCGTGCGGCATTGAGCAGAGACTGCTGATGTTCGTAGGGGGAGGGGCCCGGAGGGAAGGTACATTGACTGGCCCATAGAAGAAGCTCGGTCCTCATGCTACCGGCTGACCCCTGGCCTGTATTGCCCACCTGCTGGTGGGTGCAGCTTGTGCATGCTCCCTCGTTGGAGGCTTGAGCACGGATGTGGCTGCTACGGGGTTCCCTGCAATACTATAATGACAATAAAAAGGCCTGAAAGGCCATCACATGCCACCCTGTCCAGCCAGTGTTGGGAAAATAGGGAAAACTGGCAGTTTTCGCAAACTCCAAAAAAATTGAAGGTCAGGCCCGACGACCGCCATTGATAAATCTCATCGGCGGCCGTAGGAGGCCCACTTGAGGCCTGCTATTTTCCCACTCGCCAAAGGTACTAGTGGTTTATCCTGTTTTTGAAAAAAAGAAGAAAAAAGAGAAATGGTCCAAAATCCCCCCCCCCCTCTGTTCTGATCAGTTTGATATCTGATACGTGGTCCATAGGACCACACACAACAACAACAACAACAACAACAACAACAACAACAACAACAACAACAACAACACGTGCCACTCATAAACCCTCAACTTCAATCGGACCGTACTTCATTTCAACACTTTCCCGACTTTCCCGACGGTACCAACGGGCCTAGCTCAGTTGGTACACCCATGAACTGCTGAAAGTACAGACTCAGTTCGAATCCAAATGCAATCAGATGGACAGAATAAAATAATTTTGAATGAATTACCTGCGCCGGTCAGCTCAATGACGATACCGCCGTTGGCAAAACCAAAAACCTATCCCGATGGTAAATCATAAAACGGTGAACCAGCGAGTGTAAGTTAGCCGGCAGGACAAAGTGAAGATTGAACTAGTGGAACACACACACATGAGTAGAAAATCAACTAAGTGAGAACCGAAACATCAACACATGCTTGAACTTGACAAAGTGAAGATTGAACTTGTTGAACACATTCACATGAGTAGGAGAGCAACTAAGTGAGAACTGGAACACCAACACATGCTCGAACTTGACAAAGTGAAGCTTGAACTAGTGGAACACATTCATATGAGGAAAAAAAAAAAAGAAAAAAAAAGTTAGCCGGCAGAGGCTTGGCAGCTCCGATGAAAGGTAATATCACAGGGGAGTGAGCGTGGGGAGAAAACGCAATAGTCGGTAGTCACCTACGCTTGGCCGTGCAGGCTATTTATGGTGGCGACGCTGCGTGCGCTTGGGAGCCCCCACTCTGTTTTTTTTTTTTTTTTTTTTAATTAAAAAGACTCCATCTATTGGTGGGGAGCATCACCTGCTGGAAACCGGGTCCAGCGTCCCTCGAATACATCCTTTTCAATTACAGCGTGATGACGTCTACACTAAATCAGCGAGCAAACCATTACAGAGCGATTGAGTTGATGCAGCACGGCGCAATGCCACACACCAACGTCATCCTCTCAGGCTTTGAGCCGAGTACTTGTTCAATCGGACAAACACCGCCAAAGACACAGCACGGNTCAATCGGACAAACACCGCCAAAGACACAGCACGGCGCAATGCCACACACCAACGTCATCCTCTCAGGCTTTGAGCCGAGTACTTGTTCAATCGGCCAAAACACCGCCAAAGACAGCCATATCTTGCGTTCCTCTGAGAAATGTCGAATCCCCACAACTTCACATCACAGCCATCCCTCCGTGGGACACAGTGTAGCAGGTACAGATATGGGAATCACACGTCGCTCCCTCGTCCGCCTTCCTTCCTTCTCCCCACCCGTGACTATTGTGTTCCCCCGAACTCAACGCTCGCCCTCTCTAAATGTAGACAAGGTATCTTGCCGGTGCGGCACAGCCGTAATGAGGGTGCGTTGTGTTCGGGGGAAGACGGTAGGTAATTAATTACTGAAGAATAACGCACCTCTGCTGGGGGAGCGGGGAGTGGAGGGGCGGCTTCCTTGAGAAGGCGTTCTTTTTTTTCCAGGACCTGATAGCTCTTGGCTTGTTTATGAAAGAATGCATAAGTCCGGAGAGTACGAGATGCGTTGTGAGGAGGGACGGTGACAGACGGGGTAGGGATCATTGCACTTCGCATCGTTGCGTGGTGAAAAGTGAGTGGATGGACAGAGCGATCTTATCGTTGCCGTCTAAGCCGTTCGATGGCAGAATGAACAGACGATTGAACTCCGCCATCTCGCACAAGGTCTCGCGCGTCAGTGAACATGGCATGTCCTTTTGGGTTTTCTCTCTCGGAAGTGGTTCCTTCCTAGACAAGCATGAAGATGATGACGATGACGAGGAGGACGATGATGATGCTGATGATTCTGCTACTGCTGCCGATGAGGAAGGGGAGGAACAGGGCACCTTCCAGGCTGCGAAGCCCCCTCGCTGCTGAGGAGCAACTTCTTCAGATTCCTTCTGGTTCTCTTGAGCTAGGACGGAAGGGGAGGTGGTGGGATGGGCGGGAGCGGAACCCACAGTCTTTTCTCTCAAGACAGCATACGTAATGGCATGACAGGCCGGGCAAGAAAACACGTGCCACAAAGAGCCTGACCCACTCACGACGCTACGCTGCCTGCGTTCCCAATCCACCACCTCATCCTCCTCCTCCCTTTCTCTCTCCCTCTTTTTTCTCTGCTTTTGCTCCTGGCGCGAGGAACTCTCTCCTCTTATTCTCCTCCTCCTCGTCCTTAATGTCACTTCTTTGTTCTCCTCCTCTTCTGGATCCGATTGCCTCTCTCCAAGCTTCCTGCAACTCGTGAGTGGCCTCGGCGATTCCAAGGAACGACAGCTGCTGGCTTCAGAGAAGACAGACGATTGCATTGCTGTTCTCTGGTCAGATGAACGGCCGCCGGGTGGACCACTACTATGCTTTGGTCGATCCTCCTCCTGTACTTGGTCGTCAGCTTCGACTCCTAAATCTCCTTTGCCCGGTTTGCTTGCCTCTGCACTTAGTGATGGAAGATGATGGCGAGCGCTCGGACGAGTCATCGTGAAAGGTACGCAAAGAGGACTCACGGGATCAATGACTAAGTTCTCGCCTTTGACGACCAGCCACTGAGAGGAGCTGGCGGATGATCGTGATGACGAGCATCGGCTTTGTCGGCTGATCACCCCCCGACAATTATTACTATAGATTGCCTCCTCGTGACCTTCGAGACGAACCTGTAAGGAACAGACGCCCTGAGTACAGGGCAAGGGCATTTTCCTTTTGGTCTTCTTCCATCTATTCCTACCAGGTCCAGCCTTGCGAGGATCATCGTCCTTTTGTCGGTCCTCCTCATGACATATGCCTGACGAGGAGAGAGCTGGCCAACACCCGCATGCAGAAGGCACGAAGCATTCAATACCTTGGCGTTCAGAAACAGTGAGCTGTTTCATAAGACTCACCTTGCGGTCAAGTTGCGCCGGCAGCGCAGCCGCAGAGTTGTCGTCTGCACGGTAGTGACCTCTCGTCGTCGTCCCCGATGGAGTTCCTCTCGAACGTCGATCTTCAGCAGAATATTCCTCATCTTCCCCATCTTCCTCCTCTTCCTCCTCTTCCTCCTCTTCCTCTTCCTCTTCCTCCTCCTCCTCCTCCTCCTGATCATCATCATCATCAAAATGATAGTAATAATCGTCGTCATCAACATCATCAGTAGCAGCGGCAGCACCAGCTTCATCATCGTCAACATCGTCGCCATCATCACCATCTCCTTCATCATCCTCATCCTCATCATCTTCTATGGTGGAACATCTTGTCGAAGGATCCTCAGCAGCAGAGCTGCCTGAAGTGATGCTATCTAGCTTACCATTCCGGTCGTCGCTCTGGACAAGGAGCTTGTGGGGCTCGGAAGTTGACGAGGAAGAAACCTTGGCACTAGATTGATTGACGAGGGAACTGCCGTCCCCTCCCCTTCTCAGGTTGGCCTCCGAGTCACTTAGGTGCATGCACCGCTCTCGCCGCATGCGGCTGCTGATCCTAACGTCCTTCCTGACAGTCTGAGCGCCGTGAGGTTTGCCTGACGATCGGCTGCTGGAGGGCTCTCCAGATCCGACTTCAACTCGACTTGTAGTAGTCCGAACTGCAGGTGCAGTTCCAATCCCAATCACGACTGCGCGCCAAAGTCTGCATTTGCACTGCACCCATGTGCAGTTGTCAGCATCGAAACACGTTTGATTCGTCTGACTTCGACTGTGAGAACCTTGCAGGTACTTAGATGATGAATCTGCATCGTGCGGTGGCTGTGTGTGCAGCCCTGCCGACCCGACAACTTGTTTCCTGAGCTCGTCGGGGCTATCCATAGCCGTGGTAGTCGCCAACATAGCCGGAGTACCCGACATCGCCCCAGGATGGACTGTAGCAGCAGAGGTGGCTCTTTCAGGCCGTCCTGTACCTGGTTGCCGCTGATGATCTTGATGAAAAACAGGGCGTCGTACGGCTCCGTGTGTCTTAGCGACGCCCAAGATCCAGCGGAACGTAGACGAGGGTTGAGGAGAAAACAGGGAGGCAGGCGGGAACTGATTCCGCAAGTAGGTGTACGCCCCATACACCCCTTGAAGTTCACGTCCTTGTGGGGATACAACCAAGAGGTGGGAGAGGACAACGGCAATTGCACAGGATCCCAGAGTTGGTGACGATGGGAAGACGAGCAGAACGGTACCGCCGAGATGAGCGGCGCAGTAGAGAGCTCTCAACGCTTGGATCAGATATGGAGGTGGTGGAGGTGGGCATGATGAGCTTCTAGGAGGAGAGGAACTTGATACACTGGCCTGCTTTGCTGACAACGCAGGGCAGGAAGAGGATAGCTTGAACGTGTTCGTGTTGTTGTTGTAACCGGAGGAGGAGATGGTGGAAGGAACCGTAGCTGCTGCTGTCCCACCTGGGCTATAGCGGTCGGGATTGGATGGAAAATCACCACGCCAAGAAGCGTTGCAGCAGCTGCAGCCTTGGGACTGACAACGATGGTCTACCAGCTCCTGTCTCTGCTTCACGTCGGGGCCCGCCCAAGAGGTATGTCCTGGTTTCCGCGTCTGGACGGCCCGACTGTTCGTTCTTGTCACTGAGTCCTGAGGCTGAGGAGATGTCTTGGTGTGACAAGGCCAGCGGTGTTCGCTCCTCGAAGGGCATGTAAGAAGATCCGGGAACGCGGGCGTAGGCGGAGGAGCGTCCAGATCGCAGCCGATCCAGCACCAGTAGAAGTTGACGGCTGCGCTTGGAAGATTATTAGGATGAGGAATGTTTGCTAGACCCTTCTCCGTGGTACTATGAGCGCCGCAGCTGGGACTTGGTCTGGGGGAGGATGCTGCTCGGACGAGGATGGGGATGGACATCTCTCCTCCACGACTGACTGGCAGACCGGGCGTAGAATAACGACGGTGATCTTGCCTCTGTGAGTTGCTAAGCCAGGGACATCGAAAAGAAGGCAGCCTCAAAGGATCGTCAGCGATTCTGGATGAGTGCCAGCTCAAGGAGTTCTTGACCGGCAGCCAAGGAACAGCAGGCAAGGGAGTGAATGCGGGCTGGGGTTGCCGCTGGTACGTCAAGATCTGCGGGCTTTCGTACCAAGCTTCAGGTCCAGACTGTCCCTGCAACACACGGGATGAACATCTGCTGTGATTGCTGCTGCATCGAATTCCATGGCCGTCTGCGGCACTAGCACGGGACTGCGAGGAGGAAAAAACTTGTTCCCCCGATGTCCCAGGGGGTGAAACGAATAGAGGGCGATCAAAAGGATCAGATTCCACAGCTGGCGTTGTCTTAGAAGAAGAAGAAGAAGAAGAAGAAGAAGAAGAAGAAGAAGAAGAAGAAGAAGCGGAGGAGGAGGAAGGGTAAGGGAAAGGAAATCGGGTGGATTCGATCGTCGGAGGGGGATGACACACAAGAATGTGAGTGATGCCCAGCTCCAGTAGTGTGTCGGGATCTGATAAAGTTGCATATGATCCAACCCACAGCTCATCGGTGATTCTTGTTGGGAAACGGCTCATCAGGTGGGACAAGAGAACGGGCCTAGATAGGAGAGAAAGCATGGCCAATTTGTCATCCACCTGGTCGGCGGACTCGGCCGATGTTTGCCGCCGCATAATCCTCCTCGAGATCGTGATAGAAGGCTCGCTTTGGGATCGAACTTTCCGACTTCTGGTATAATTGCCAGTCACTGTGGTGTTGCTGGCGGTGCGGTTAGGAGGAGGCTGCTTTGTTCGTCGACCATCAGCTTGAAGACGGTCGTTGGCTGCGGCAGTCGTGTTTTCGCCGATGTTATTGCCATTGATTGCACATTCCAGATGCTGGCTTGTGCTGGGTTCCCCATCTAGCCCGTGTTTGCGTCTGAATGCACTGGGCTCTCCTAGAGGGCGATCTGGCTGGATCGCACCCAAGCTTTCCAACTCGGGTGCTCTTTCTTCACTAGTCTGATGGGGTGGAGAAGGAGGAGCATGCGAAACAGCCGTCTTAGGACTGGATTCCGACCCTGTGTGCCCCGGCGCTGACTCAGTCACCGTAGCGACAATGTGGCTCCCAGTGGTACGACCGCTTTCAAAAGGGAGGTCCCCTCCTTTGACCCTACCTGAGAGTCCAATTCGATCTTTGCCTTGTGGATCAGGTAGAATTCGCTTGTGGCCTGGGATGCCACCAATACCCGTCCCTGCTGCCATTGCCAATCTCCTGGAAGCACGGCTGCCTCCCAAGATCGATGACAACATCGCAGGTAGCTTGCTAGGAAGCCAAGAAAACAATTTGACATCTCTTCTGCTACTACCGGTCGTAGTAGCTGGCATCGACCACCGTCTTCCCGAACTCCTCGTTAGTTTACCTTTAGTGGATTGCGTCCCAGGCAGGCGTCTCCGCCACCTTATCTTCAGAATTCCAAGGGCACCAGTTTGGGGGGGTGTTACCGAACTGCTCAAGGACTGGAGGAGAGTTCTGGAAGGGTGGGCTGCCGAATCGTTCATCATGGTGACCTCCTCGGTTCTTTGGGCACCGGCCCCCCTCCGCATCAAGGGCAAAGCTGACTCCTTTGGTCGGACGACTGCTGGTTTTCCATCAATGATACTTCGACTTTCAAGTTTGGACTCACTGATCGTGACCGCTCCTAGATGATGTTTGAAAGGTGATAGGCAGACATCGGATTCCTTCGTTCGACTACCAGGATCCCGACAGTTGAGATGGGGATCACTGACACTGGAGCAACCTTCCTGACCACCTAGGCCATCGCATTCACATCCGAGATTCACGTTTCTTTCACACTGTTGATGAAACCCCGAGGAGTTTCTTTGACTTAAGGGCAACCATCGCCACGTCCGAGGTTTTAGAAGGTGGAACGACGTTTCAGAGCCATCATTAACAGCGCTGTGGCTGGCTTGGAACGTATCTGCCGGAGAAGAACAGTCCTCGTCTCTGGGCTTCCTGAGCTCCGTACGTGTAATGGTGGTGGCCGAAGTTGAAATACGGGTGGCATCAGCTACTCCTCCACTCTGACTGGGCCTGTTGACCGGTCTTCCCATTGTGGATCTTATAGGGGAGCTACTCTCCACAGTGTCACCAGCCGACCATGGCTGAAACGGTGATCGTGACGGGCCCTCCAGTGCGGATGACCGATCAATGCCTGTCTCTTCTTCGTTCCTTGAAGCTCCCACTCGCCCCTCTGGAGTACTACCCATTGATGGAGCTGTCACAGGAGTGGAAGAATGGTCCCTGTCTGATATCTGATGCTGCAAGGCGCATTTGGTCAATTCTTCGTCTGTGGGTCTCTTGCTTGGGCTGTGGGAAAGTACCATTGCCTTGGATTTGTCCTCAGGATCAGGACGAAGCGGGGAAGGTGGTCTCTCGATTGGACCAATGCAGTCATAGAAAAGGGTCCTCTTCAGATGATTGAGACGGACTGAAAGGTCGGCCATCAACGGTCTCCTCTTTGGGTCCCTCACCAACACCCATTCTAGGAAATCAATGATTGGCCTCAGGTTGCCGACCTTGGAAGCCTTCTCCTTGGTGATCAACTCCTGCCAATTCCACATTCCGCAACACGTATCAGACACAGAAGCCTCAGAAGGGTATCAGGTCTCAAAATGTCTTTGAAAAAAGCACAAGTAAATAGACTGTCTACTGGTTGATGATTAGAAAAAGGGAAAATTGTTGAAATACCCCTAAAACTTTGGGTATTTCGTTACATATCCCTAAAGGGGTACAGTGAAATGCCCCAAACTTCTGCATCTGCCCCTGTCCCACTCATTGCCAACACAGCACTCGGTTGCTGGGGCCTGTGCATATCTCTTGCAATCTGCAGGGTCCAACAGCCTAAAATACTGGGGCATATAGACAAGTTGCCCAGGGCCCGGTAGGAGTATATGCAAAAGATGACAGGTCCAATTGGCGAGCCGGGTATTTCGCAAGTTTCACTACTGTCATAGGGGCACTCGCCATACCCATGCCTTTTGGGGGTATCTGACAAAATACCCGAACTTTGAGGGGCATTTCAACAATTTTCCCTTTAAAAAATCAGGAAAGTATAGACACTAGAAATCCGCAGGAGAGGAGAGGAGAGGAGAGGAGAGGAGAGGAGGGGAGCGGAGAAGAGAGGAGAGGAGAGGAGAGGAGAGGAGAGGAGAGGAGAGGAGGGGAGAAGAATTGAGAGGAGAGGAGAGGAGAGGAGAGGAGAGGAGAGGAGAGGAGCGGAGCGGAGCGGAGAGGAGACGAGAGGAGAGGAGAGGAGATGAGAGGAGAGATGAGACGAGATGAGACGAGGAGAGAGGAGGAGAGATGAGATGAGATGAGAGGAGAGGAGAGAAGAGACAAGACGAGACGAGGAGAGGAGGAGAGGAGGAGAGGAGGAGGAGAGGAGGAGAGAGGAGGAGGAGAGGGGAGAGGAGAGAGGAGGAGAGGAGAGGAGAGGAGAGGAGAAGGAGAGGAGAGGAGAAGGAGAGGAGAGGAGGTGGAGAGACGAGGAGAGACGAGGAGAGAAGAGAAAAGAAGAGAAGAGAAGAGAAGAGAAGAGAGAAGAGGAGAGACGATAATGAGTCGGTGAAACTCCGACGAAACAGTTTGTCACAGCCCCTCGTTTGTTGTCCTCTTCTCTCTCTCTGCCTACGGTTTACCGGGCAGTTCTATTTGTGACGATATATATATATCAATAGTTCTGTGAC
This sequence comes from Chara braunii, assembly GCA_003427395.1. NCBI lineage: Eukaryota > Viridiplantae > Streptophyta > Charophyceae > Charales > Characeae > Chara > Chara braunii. Next base: position 1,494,359 of record BFEA01000158.1, on the reverse strand, counting down.
AATATATAGGTTCAGCCTCCTGATGAGTCGGTGAAACTCCGACGAAACAGTTTGTCACAGCCCCTCGTTTGTTGTCCTCTTCTC
>BFEA01000158.1:1439115-1449318 GCA_003427395.1 Chara braunii | reverse complement strand
TTCTTCTTCTTCTTCTTCTTCTTCTTCTTCCTCTTCTTCTTCTCCTCTCCTCTTCTCCTCCTACTCCTCCGAAGTTCTTCTTCTTCTTCTTCATCTTCTTCTTCTTCTTCTTCTTCTTCTTTATCAGAGTAGAGATAGAGGTAACTGCAGACATTGTTTGGACACGGCCTTCTGCCTTATTGGACACGACATTCAGATCGGACTTACACTCTACATTGGGATTGAAYTGTGTGCGACATTCGGAGATCAGACTTGGGTTGGACTTGGCTACCTCTATGTCCCTCCCCCTTCTCTCTCGCATGTCTATGGATCTCTCCCCATGTGTGTGAGCGGAAGGGCAATCTTTCTGTTGTCTTGCCCTTCCGAAGTTTCTCCCTTTCATGTTGTTGTCCACGTGTCCTTTGATACTAGATCTTCCGCTGCGCTGCTTCCCAGCCTATGATGATGATGATACGAATGTGTTGTTATTGATTTCCCGTTGTTTCACTCTTTGTGTCGCGCACATTGACACCTTGTGAATGTTGCACCTATGCTGCTGGTTGTTGCCACTTTTGTCATTGCTAGATCCTAGGCTTTCAGTGCATTTCACTTTCTGATATGCTACAGTTTGGCATGAATCAGTAAGGATTTTATTGCCAATGTTTGGAGGATAGCTAGTTTTGAAGGTACTATCTGGCGGGCAGTGGCGGCTAGTTTTTTTTTTTTTGTTTTTAAAGAAACATCGGCGAGGGGAGTGGGGGGTGTGCTGATGGGAGCAGACATCCCCTCCACTGTTCGGCTCGTCAGATAAAAAAATAAAAATTCATTCGGTATATAGACAGTCAATCCTCTGGGGTTTCCCAGGGTAATCAATGTTGTTCTGGACCACTTTTTTTTTCTGATGATGGACATTCTGACTCGGGGGATGCTTGGATCCCAGCACATGCTGCTCCCCATCAATAGACCGGAGCCTTCTCAACAGTGTGCCCGTACCGGCCAGGGGGAGCCACCCTGGACAGAAGACAGCCACCGGGATGTTTCGTTTGAAAAAAAAAAGAAAAGTACCCGGCTGGGAAAAAGTCAGGGTATGTGTGAAAACTCTGAAAACTTGAAAAGCCAGTGGATAAGGTATGCCATAAAAAAAAAAAGGACCAGAGTATCTTTGTCCTCTGTGTTGACCCTCTAACAATCTGAATCTCAACAGGCCTCTAATTCAGGTTACAACAGGTTCAGCACAAAGGGAAAAGGTACTCCTGACCATAGCGGGAAGTGGCATCGCGCAGCAGGTGATATGTTTTTAGTATATTTTTGAACCGCACTTGTGGCTGAACGGTACACCCATGCGGCGTTAATAGGCAGACTGCGATCCGAAAGTTAAAAAAGAGAGGGCCAGATTATGCCCCCCAGAGAGGACCATCCCTATACTTCCCTTTTGCTTTTCTTCCATTCAAAACGACTTTCAAGATAATGATGTAGAAACTTGAAAGTGTTCAAGCCACTACCAAATGAACCTGATAAACAGACAAAAGTCCCTTCTTTAAATAATATTTTTATCAATTTTGTATGGAGTCTAATTTTTCTTAGTCTCTCTAGATTCACATGGGGCTCCTATCAAGATGCATTTATAAAAAGAGAGCGATGGTATCATCCATTAAGATGTAAAGTTGTAAACAACAGAAAAAAACACACGAAAAGAAGTTCGAATTCTGAATGTCAAAACCAGCCAAATCCTTTTTTTTTTTTCTAAGAGGCAACGACCTTGAGATATAACTTAGGAATTTATAGCTCCTCTAGTTCTCTCGGAATCCAAACTCAGGTCTGTATTTCAATAGTCTGCGGGTTTACCAACTGAGCTAGGCCCGTTGGTGAGAGCAATAAGCACAGATCCATTGTAAATTACATCCACAGTTATGGGACTGCACGGCAGGCAGTACAGTGCTGGTAGGCCCTGGCTCCTGGGTCCATGAGGTTTGGACCCAGTAGGTCCAGGAGAGGGACCAGTAACTCTGCCTGGACCCGGTAGGTTTCAGCAAGCTCTGGAACATTCTGGTAGGCAGCGCCTACCGGCCAACAAAAGCAGTGGCCAAGGCTGAGTCAGTGAAGGGATCATTTGGACGAAGGTTGCCGCTATGCTGCAGCAATGCTAAGTCAATGCATGTATGCAGGGAGAAGCAGCACTGTGCAGTGTCCATCCCCGTAGCAGCAGGCGCTGAAGAAAAAACGACCGGGTGCCCTCTACAGTAAGGGTGGTGACAGGGAAGGAGAGGTCTTTGGGCGGTGCATGAAAGACGTGAGGAAGGTTGCTGAATACTTACGTGGCGGTCGGCATGGAGGAGCTCCAGTGTGGGGAGCTCTTCAAGCGGTCATCAGCCGAAGTGGAACAGAACTCTGCAGCATGGTGGATGGGTAGTCGAGTCTAGGCTAGACAGTATGATTGGCTGTCACACCCACTGGTTAGAGATTTACCAGGGGCAAGTCAAGAACTACTCTGTTGTTGAATTGATTGGTTGGAGGCGAGAAGAGGGATTTCACAATCAAAACAGAGTTGTGTGAACTCTTGTATTGGATAATTGGAGTGATTTGTGCCTTGTCAATTCTGCTTTCAGTCTGTCCTTCTCATGCATACTGATCAGTGAATTCGTGCCGGTCAGGAATTGAGTTCTCATGACCAGGTTCCTTGCAGTTACATCCACAGTCCTAAGGTGTACACCATCCACAGTCCTGAATTACTTCATTCTCCGGACTGATCCATGCTAACACTTCCTTGTTCTGACTGGTGTCCCTGTTCTGGGAATAGGGGAAAGGGCCAAAGCTGAGAGGGTCCAGTTGGGGAACATGTTGGCTTTGTGCACAGCTGCTACTTACCGTTTGCAGAACAGCGGCATAGATATCCAGGTAGAGGTGCAGGTGCCTTCCAAATGATGGCAGTGGTTCTTGTCCATCAGGTTTGCCCACTTCTGGCTCCTTTTGGTGATCACCATCATTCCCAGGTCGGGTTTGGCATGATGATATGTTGTCCCCTCTTGCTGCTTCTCCATTTCCTCCAGCTTGCCTGCTCAGTTTGAAGCTGCTGGAGGTCTTATTGATTCTTGGGAAATTGCTCTTCAACCTAAAGTCATTGCCAACCATGACAATTGTCCAAGAGATGGTAATCTTATGTGATTACTGTTGCAGGATTATAATTCGGTGTGATTACTGTCGTAAGATAATAATTTGGTGCTTCAATTATTCATTTAATAATTTTATTTAAACCAGCACTACCTTTTGCAGCTGTAGTCCCATTTGGGAAAATGACCTCATCTGAAAAAATTGCCGCCGGGCAGCCGCTGATATTTTTCATCAGCGGCTGCAGGCCTCTAAAACGAGTGGAACCCACCCCGCGGCCGACATATGAGAAAGGTAGTGGCGTTTAAGGAAAAAGTTACGAAAAAACAGACGAAGTGAAAATACTTCTCCAAAGCATTCAAATGCCCAGTGCCCACCACTTGTTTGGGGTGGTGGTGCCCCATGGAAACTACTGAAACCAACCTTCTGCGGTAGTGCCCAATGGAAAACTACTGACACTCCTCTGTGGCAGTGACTAATGAAAACTACTCAAACCACCTCCTCCTCCCGGAGGATTGCCCCCAGGACCACTGGCCAACAGCGGTGACTATCTGCCATAAGCATTGACAACTCCCGACGCAATTAGTTTAGTTTTCCAATGATTGATATAGATCACAGTCTGGGAAGTGTTTTTTTTTTTTTCCGATAAGTCATTGCCTTTTGATGTGTTCTTGCAGATATTATCATTTTTGAAGTGTTTTGGCTTGGCCATGAATGAATGCGTGTCTTTTTGCTAGCTCCCAGGCCAGCTGTATATGTCTAAAGACTCTAAGCACTGACTCTGTGCTCGTGATGTCGTGCTGTGTCTCAGAAAGGGCAGAGCTTTAAGCAGATGGAGATACGTGGGTAGAACTGAAATTTGGGAGTAGTTGGACCTAGAGTAAGATGGGCAAGGACATATAATGGGTAAAATCGCCGGGACCCAGTACGGATTTCTAGTACCTTGGAGAGGCCTGAGTTCGGTAGACGAGTAATGACTGTATCAAACTCAGTGTAGACAGGAATATGGATAGGCGCATCCGATCCAAAGGAGATTACAGTCTGCAATAATTTTCCCACTAGTGCAGACGACTGGTACGCCCGAGGCCAGGGTGGGGAGGACCTAGAAGGAGCAGCATTAGGGAGTGCTGACCTACCAGCCCAGCTAGTACATCACTTGATTCCTTGAGAGACAAACAAGTTACGTGCAGGAACAAAACCTGGATCTAGGGGGAGTGTCACACTCCCTCAACATAATTGCAGACCAAAAGCTCCCAGAGCTGACGGTGACAGCAACGCTTGGCGCTCACACACTTTCCCCCATGGTCCCAATCCTGCCCTTCCACTACAATTCATACAAAAAGGAATGGCAAATTGCAGTCCGTCCTTTTCTGAACACCATCACAACACAGGATTCAAACAAACGCCCACATTTCGCGAAGGCAAACATCGCAGAAAATCGCCTCCTGGCCATAAAAGTGATAGAACAAGACAGCCTAGACGTGTACTGGCATGGTGATAACGGAGAAAGGTGTTACCGAGACTTGAGACCAGCCCTGGTCCTATACAACCAGCAGGCCCAACTGAGGGAGGGACTGACATGGAAATCATGGGAGTTGATCAGCGAGATTCCCTACCCCCCCCTACTGGGTCACAAGGATGAAGTCGACAGAATTGGCTTCAGCACAACGGCCTTCATAAGGGAGGAATGGTTGGGCAAGGATGAGAAAGAGACCCTGGAGAAGCTGAGGAGGGACAAGGAGAAAAAGGAGGAGAAGAGGAAAGAGTGGGAGGAGGAAGGGAAAAAGACCTCCCATCCCACCACCTGAGCCAAACATCAATCCCACACCAGGAATAACCGTTCCAAACACCAATGGAAGAACACTCAAACGGCCAAGCTGATAGTGGGACAGACAATAAACCAAAATGATTCAGACCCACCACCGAAGCAGACATTCTCAAGGAAATCAGAAAACAACCTGAAATAACTTACGAGTCATGGAAAATTAACGGACTGGCCTCCATTTTAGATAACCCAATCAAATGGAGGAACCTTGCTGAAACCATTGGTTGGTTTGGACCCAACCCCACAGACATAACATGCCTCCAAGAAACAAACCTAACCAACAGCAACGAACACAACAAATTACAGTTAGCCCTTACCAAGAAGCTAACCTTCATCAAGTCCGTATTCTGGGCCAAAGCTGTAGAAAATGGCTCCACTGGAATCGTCATCCTCCTCCTCCAAAAATCGGCAGCCAGTGAAGCAATATAAGTACTGAATGTTAATCAAGACAATACCGCAGGCAGATGGATCAAATTGGACATCAAATTCAAAGAAGAAGGGATGACCATCATAGGGATTTACGGCCCGAATACACCACAAGAAAAAAAAAACCTTCCTACTCACGATAGAACAACTCATCCCCACACACCCACCCACCATCATCATGGGAGATTGGAACTCGGTCCAGAACCCCAACCTAGATAAAATATCACACTCTCAAGATCCCACACTTCAATTTACCTAAACAATTTTATGACCAGGAAAAGCTTAATAGACGCATTCCGCCTGCTGTACCCCGTGATTAAAAGATACTCCTGCATCAAAAAAACTCACTGGGCCGAGCATTCCTCTCTAGAACGACTTCTTCCTCACATCAGGCGCATTATTAGGGGCTATACAAGACTGCACCATCCATAACAACCCATACCACAAGTGATTGGACCACAAATCCATATCCCTCTCCTTCAGACTCACTAAGGAGGGCTACACAGGCAAGAGCTTCTACTGCTTCAACAACGCCCTCCTCACCAGCCAATCATTTCAATCCGAACTCCAAACGCTACTAACCTCACAAGCACAACTACAACCTAATGAGGACATATAAAAAAAAATCCCTCAAATCATCATGAACATTAGCACAAGGACAACACAAGCCTTCAAAAGACTAGCAATACAAAGAAAAGAAAGAGAGGAGACCCTCAGAAACGCAATAAAAATAGCCCTCTGAGCAGAGACGGGTAAAACACTAGAAGTACCCAAAACATTATAAGAACTCTACAAAACTCTCAACGACCTCAAACCTAACAAATCCCCAGGTAGGGACGACCTCTCTAAGGAATTTTGGATGCCAGGCTGACACAGCCTAGACCCACTCCTCCATAGGTTCTTCACCAAAGCCTGGGACGAAGAATCTCTAGGCCCAAACCTGAGCATGGGGGTCTTGACACTCGTATACAAAAAGTTAAACAGAGAGGACATAAAGAAATACAAACCTATCTCACCATTAAATGTAGCATACAAAATCCTAACCAAACTCCTAACCGGATTACAGGAGGATGCTTCCACCTAGACCATACAGGGTTCATTCCAGGACGACTCATATTAGATAACGTAATGTCTCTCTTCGAATCCACATAGATAATTAACCAAAAACAGATCGTTGCTACCATCCTCTTCTTCGATTTAAAAAGCATATGACCAAGGTAATCAGAATTTCCTTCAGGACAACATGGAAAAAATGGGAGTAGGCATTCCGAAAATGAGTCAGAATACTCTACAACGACGCACAAGGGATAGTTCAGGTCAACAACTTCCTCTCCAACCCCTACCAAATGATAAGGTCAGTAAGACAAGGGGACCCTCTAGCAACACCGATCTTCCTTTTCGTCATGGAGGCCATTGCAGCCTTCCTGAGAAAGAACATAGCCATCGAGACGACCGAGAACATCAAGGACGAACAAGGACAACCCCTCCACATCCCTACCACTCTCCCATTTGTTGATAATCTCGCAGTACTTGTCAGGGCATCAAACTCCTCCTTACAGGTCCTGACAAGAGCAATGCAAGCATTCCAACTGGCCTCAGAAATGAAAGTGCACTGGGCAAAAACAATAGGCTGGTGGAACGCAACCCCCCGCCCCCCCGAAAGCTAACCTCACCAGGATTACACTGGGCAGATCCAGAATCACCAATCCGCTTCCTGGGCATCAACCTCAATCTCAAAGGATGTCACCAAGCATTGGCAGCGACACTCTTATCCTCAATGGTTACCATAATGCATACCTAGAAGCCATACACACTTCCCTACTACGCAGGGTACTGACGTTCAACAACTCGATCCTTGTAATTATGTGGTATTCCACCTCCATCTGGTTCTCACCTACTGACTTCCAAAGCCAATGGGGGAAAAAAACAGCAGCATTCCTATGGACCGGTAGCCCGGATAAACAACACTTTATCCACAAGGTGGCCTAGCAGATGCCAGATAGTCACCAACCCAAAAAGCAACAGGGGCCTAGGTCTTATAGGTCCAACCCGTCAAATCCAGGCCTTACAAATCAAATGGGTCATAAGATTAGCCCTCCAGGACATTAGCCCTCAACCATGTCAGAGGACTAGCACCTTTCGTTCCTCTAACCAACATGTCAGGCCTATTCAGATTTTAACAAAACTTGGCCACTCCCAAAAGGGAAACAGAGACAACACAACCAAGCACCCCAGGCCAACACCAATGACATCTCCCATACCAAATCCCTCTGGGAGCGAATCCTATAGACCTGGAGAATCATCTTCCCAGAAAACAGAACAGGTCCAAAGAAGAAAGATGAAGCCCTCTGACAACCCCTCTTCGACAACCCACTGATCAAGAACGATAAATGGGCAAGCCTCCCAGTCTCCAAGTCGGAAACCAAATCCTGGCACTGGCTAGAAAAGGGAATATGGCAAGTCAAACACATCTAGGTTGACCCAAACAAAACCTGGAAAACAGAAAGAGATCTACGAGACAAACTAAAGGAGTGCATCACCTCCAAACCAACTTAAATCACATCATAGACTGCATTCCTCTACACTGCAAAATCCTACTAAAATCAGATAAAAAATGGCAATACAGAGACTGGGCTACCACCATCGATACCCCATCAATTCAGGAAGTCCTTTCCTTCAAGAACTACGAACCCCACAACAACAGGTGGATCTTCTGTGAACTATACACCTTATAGGAACCAGGAAACCCAGTAAGCTAGATCAACACGAAAAGCAGAGCAGAAGCAGCATTCAAAATCAACAACCTCAGAAGAATCAGAATCATGGAAGGAGAAAGAAACAGAATCTACAAACCCCACAATAGCATTTGCAACCTAGAGATCGACCCAATGGAATGGACATGGAACACCTCGTCTCGTCCCAGCCCCATCCCAAGCCTACGTAAGTTAACTGACTACACACCCGAACTAGGATATTGACTCTTCACCAAACGCATATCAATATCCAACACGCTATGCAACAGATGTACAAAGGAGGAAACACAAGTAGCCAACACCCACTTCAAACCTCCCTTGGCCGCAATCTTCTCCACAAGACCAGTTAAGCTAGCCCACTTGAGATGGGTAATAGCTTTCAGAACAGTACCAGTAAACCAATGGCTGGCCAGCAGACGCAAACACAAAAACAGCCCTGAACAGGACTCCTGGTGCAAGGTATGCAACCTCGATTCCCAGAATCCCTGAATCACTGTTTCATAGATTGCCCAAAGGTCAGATCCATTTGGCAAGCACTAGAACCATCATGGAACAAAATCTCAGACACTCCTCTCCAAATTAACCCCACCACGCTATTCCTCGACCTCAAGCAATCACCCCCGCTCAAAGGCTTCGAAGCCTTCCTCTCCTCCCAAATTAAAAAAAAGCACACTCTGGGCCATATGGAAAAACAGATGCGATAGCACCTTCGACGACAGACTCACCACCCCAGAAAACCCACTCATCAGCATAAAACAGCTAATACAGATCGAAATCCACGCCCTATGGAAGAAGCAACTCAAACAACTCCCCACTGACCCCGACAAAAAAACCAAAAAAAAACAAAAAGTTCTCAACCACTAAATTAGGCAATGGTATACTTGGCACAATAAACAACAACAGACTCGTTCTTCAAAACTGACCAATCATACCGCAGACACAAAGCATCACTACAACTCCCTTAACCCACACACAATCACTGCCAAACCAGCCACACATCACTAATCCACAACCGGACCAGTAGATACCCCTCCCCCCTGCCTTACAAACCCACTCCTCCCCCCCCTCTGCTAATGAATGGCAAAGAGAGCCAAGAGCTGTGTTCTCTAGACCTTGATTGCCACATCGGAGGAAGGCTGAAGGAGACCAAACCCCAAGCGTCCGTCCACTCACCACCAGACACACTTGCCGACCATCCTTCCTTCCCCCCCACACCCACCTTACACTGCCCAATAACCTGCAGCTATCCAAAAACAGCAACCCAGCCACCCCCCTAGCCTTATCACCTACCCTACGAAGAAAGCCTTCGCCAGATTACAAGTAGACCCCTGCCCACCATCAAGCATCAAGCAGTAACTAGAGTTCAGACCAGCCCCAGCATCCACCGTAGGTGAAATCAGCAGACACGATATAGAAACAACCCTCAGGGATAGGGTACAGACAAAGAGGCAGCAAGCGAGGGCTTAGGGTTTTAACATCAAACACATTTACCAAGTCAAGCTGAGATCAAGTCCGTTGAAAAAAGCACGGGTACTAGACTAGAAGTAAATAGAATAGCATTCAAGTACAACAACATGACCAAACAGGCTAACTTAGACAGGGGTGAAGAATGGTATATCCTTCCTTAGGGAAGCAATCAATGCCCTTTTTCGGGCCACTACACCAGAAGGGGGAGGAGCGTGTGTGGGTGACTGTTGTAATTCTTCTGACTTGCCGGGGGAAGAGGAACCGGACTGACGCTCCCCAGAATGGAAAAGGAGCCAGAACCCTAAGGTTATGTTTTGTTTATAAAAAAAAAAAAAAAAAAGTGTGTCATCCTTGCGCAGGGGCCATGCTAATCTTCTCTGTATCATTCAAATTTTAACGGATGCCCCGAAGGACAGGACTGAAAGTTAGCAGTAGGATGCATGGGGGTAGTCTAGCGCCCCTGGACATAAGACGATATATATATATATATATACATATATCGTCACACACAGAACTGCCCGGTAAAACCGTAGGCAGAGAGAGAGAAGAGGACAACAAACGAGGGGCTGTGACAAACTGTTTCGTCGGAGTTTCACCGACTCATCAGGAGGCTGAACCCTCAACAGTCTGCAGAATCCCCTCACTGAT
>BFEA01000158.1:1388833-1411053 GCA_003427395.1 Chara braunii | reverse complement strand
GAGAGAGAGAGAGAGAGAGAGAGAGAGAGAGAGAGAGAGAGAGAGAGAGAGAGAGAGAGAGAGAGAGAGAGAGAGAGAGAGAGAGAGAGTGTTTTGTAATCGTTTCTGGAGCAATGTGGACGTATGCTTTCTCTCCAGGGTTTGTTTTTTCGGACTTGTCATCCTCGTACTCTTCTTCCTCTTCTTCTTCTTCTTCTTTTTCTTCTTCTTCTTCTTCTTCTTCCACATACACACCTGCAATAAGTCTCTGACATACAAGCAAGACAGTCGAAATCCACCTGCTTTGACCCTTTGTCAAACTCCAAACCCTCCCCTGACCTCCTGAACCACCACCCCCAGCCCTCCCCTGAATCCCCTGAACCACCACCACACCCAGCCCCCACCCCCCCACCCAGCCACCCCCCTCCCCCCCCAAAATTTACTTTTTATTGCAGATTCGGGGTCCTCTGGGGTAGCGCAGCAAAACCCCACCTTCGGAAAATAAAAATAAAAATTCCCTGCTGGGTTTTCGGGCCACCTGGATTTCCCAGGCGGCGGCCCAGCCTGTAGCTTTTCTCAGCAAATATTATTTATCCCACTTGCATGGATAAGGAGATGCTAGCTGTAGATCATGAAGATCAACGGCTGGCAACTCTTAACCGTCACAAGTGGGAATTTGTTCCTGGTTTCCCGCAGGTGCAGCTCCCCTTGAATAGATGGGACCCAACATTAAAAACAACAACAACAAAAAAAAAGGGGTGAAAAGTTGAAAACCGTGAAAACCGTGCAATTGTTTTTTCCCTTTTTTCACCCTTTCTTTTTCTAAGGGTTCAATTGGTTTTGTATTTGCTTGATGCCTACAAGATTGGGCATCGCCTTTTTACTTTCACTGCTCCAATCTTCTTAGGCCTCACCCATTTCCCTTTTTTTTTTGTGCGCACACAGATCTCCATGTGTTTCTTTCACTTTGAAAAAGTCGAGGGGACGAAGAGTTGCTCGTTTTTTTTGCTAAGAGAGAGACCAAAATGGAAAAAGCAAGTGCGTCGGGACTCGGCATAAGGTTTTTATGTCTGGAAAGTAATTCTTACTCCTCATTGATCATGAGAATGATGATCAACTGCAATACAGACAAATGAAGCGTCCCAGATCTGTATATTTTCCGTTTTGCTCTTTCGAATCGGTAAATGAAATCCACCTCCGAATCAATCCCGCTTCTATCCTGCCACAGACTTCATGCCGCACAAGACAAAGGTCATAAATCTTACACAGCAGAACTGGAATATGCAAACAGGATGGAAACAAAAATCAATTAGAAAACTTTCATAGCTTTGATTCAAGAAGATGAAAATGGTGATGGGTGTCGCACCACCACCGCTGATTGTGCAAAATTGAGAGAAACGGCCTCGCTCCACTCCACTCCTCTCCTGATTTCGCTCTCTTTTTGCAGTGTTGGAAGAGCTTGATAGAGAGCACTTTCGAAAAATAGAGAGTGCTCAGCCTGCACACTCAAAAATCAAGGGACCCCTCAACCACCCTTGAATTTCAAGAGTCGGCTGGCACGTTGGGACCCAGCTGGCAACATTTTTCTTTGTCGTCATGTGATTAAGAGAATGGAGCGACGATTGAAAATGCCAAAATCGAGAATGGGTGAAATGAGGACTCGGAAAAGTGGTTTTTAAAGAGTTTGGGCCTCGCTCCACTACTCTGAATTTGCAACCGAAATCGAGAGTGCATTGAGAGTTGTCAGACCCTCGAATGTGCTGTGTTTCGGAGGCGTTGCTCCACATGAACGCCAAAGGAAAAAAAAGAAAAAAAAAAAGTTAAAAAAACTTCCACATGAACGCCAAAGAAAAAAAAAAAGAAAGAAAAAAACTTCCACATGAACGCCGAAGAAAAAAAAAGAAAGAAAAAAACCAACTACTCTCCTTTTCAGCTTGGGAGTCAAGGGTCCCCGAGAGGACTCTCAATTTTTAGAGTGATGCAGGGAGAGCCTTCTCGAAAAAACGAGAGCAGTCTCAAAAGGGGCGCTCTGACAACTCTCTGTCAATGTTCGAGAGTGGAGGGATCGAGAGTAAGTGGAGTGATGATCCACTCTCAGAAATCACTGAATCAAGAGTACTGGAGCGAGGCCCTTTGGCGACTCTCGACCTACTCCCGATTCTTAGGTAGAATCAGGAGCGGTGGAGCAAGCAATGATATCACTGAGTTTTGCTCCTGCAGCAAAGGACATCAATGCATACAAGCCAGTATGACAATCCAACATACAGTCCTGCTGCTGCTCATCATTATTCGATGGAATGAAACCTGGCTGGCAAGTAGGTGGAGGTGGTAGCTGGGCTTGGTTGGGTCTCGCCCCGGTGCAAGCAAGGAGCTCGTTCTCCATCCAGAACGGATGGCTGGACTCAGCAAATACTGTTTATCTATGGAACTCGGCCTGACAAACTAGGTACCTGCTTGTCAAACGGCACAACACTACTTCCAACTCCCATCCTTATCCCCCATCATCGTCACTTTGCATCCGAGTACCTGACACACCACAACATACACCCTCAAGCACAGGTTCAACAACCTGCCAGTCTATCTCCTCCCCCCAATTCACCAACACACCATGGCAGCAATTGCAGCACTGCATAACCCCTCCCTTTTAGTAACGATATCCCTTTCACATCCATCTCACCATCCTTGAATAACTCGGCTCAAATCGTCACAAGCTGTGGGCTCTAGGTCGTCACTTTTGGTCGAAGGCCCGACACAGGGGTCAAAAGTCACGCCCTAAGTCTAAGAAGAGCCTGGGAAAAGGCCTAAGGCCAAGGGTTACCCAGGGTAGGGCCAAACCAGCATTCAGAGGCCCTACGAGGAACAGTCGACTTTGAGAAAGTCAACGGTCAACCCCACCACCGGAATTCAGGCCCAGAGGTCAAAGTCAACCCGCTGGTCAGCCACGGCCGTAGATCAGATGCACATCATTGGTTATCTGCAGGTATCCAGAAGAATCCGGTACACGTGGGACACATGGGAAATCTGCAACTGTGCGACATCCTGGCCATTGGCTGCCGATTGATCTGGGCCGCTGTACCGTGGAGACCAGAGGCTGGTCAACGTGAGTGAATAGTATAAGTTGACCCAGCCCCTGCTTGGAGATCATTCAGTCTTGTGCATTCTGCCTGGCGCTGGCTTGATGCTAGTGCGATGACGCAAGGCTGCTGGAAGCTGGACCTTTATGCTGGCGCCAGATTCTGAGTGCAGGCGCCAGCCGTGAGGGTGATTATGCTGACGTGGCCATAGCCACATTGATTTCGACATTGATAGGAGTGTGGGCGAGGAGGAGGAGGATCTGGACTGTGAGATTGGTGTGAGTGACGAGGAGAAGCTTACCTGGACTTACCTGTGACGTCACGTGTGCATTGCTGCTCGTCTCCAAGAGGAAGATCTACACTATCATCCTTGATGGGCGCCCTGCTGTGACCTGTTCGTTGTGTATGTCAGAGATCGTTAGAGGAGAACTGTATTGCTGACGTGGCGAGTGCGGGAGATGCCCGAGGAGGACGTGGGCTTGAAGAGGGTTTTCTGCTTCGTTGATTCTTGTGGAAACTCTCCTCCTCCTCCTCTCAGTCTCTTCTCCCTCTCTCCTCATTCTCTTCTCTGAGCTCGAGACATTGAGAGACTACATGTATGACAGGCATGGTTTCATAAACGATATTTGGAGACATTGATGCTGCACTGTGTCAGACTTGTATTTCGATATTCACGGGCTTCTCATTTGACTGGGTTCATTGCAATCCCCTTGTTCGATCCTAAACACCCCTTCAGTCCCTTCTCTCCACCACTCCAACATTATCACGCACAAGCAGAGAACTCAAAACTCTTTCCCCGTACACATCTGCAAATCCAGATGGCCCACACCGCTACTATGTTTCCTAGCTCTATCATGTTGCTCATGTCCCCATGTCAAACCCAGGAGGATGGCCCTCCACTCCCATGTCCAATCATCTTTGCCCAGAGTGCATCCTATCACCTCCAGATCATGAAGGCCTGGAGCAGGACAAGAAAAGGTGTTTGACAATCTCCCCTAAAGGGGGAGGCTGACAGGCATGAGTTGCACCAGCAGAAGGACAGTCCCTTCTGCTCGTCCTCTAGTCCCCGACACATCTACCGCTACTGGAGTGGTACCGTCCTACCTGCTAGTCGAGTATTTCTCCCCGCTGTTCTAAGTGCCGCGGACCTACTCCCGCTACTTGAATGTTTTCCCCGATGCAACCCTCAAAGTCACGGCCACAGGTAAGTACTGGCCCTACGGGGCCTCCCAAGCAAGCAAGTACCCTTGCGGGTCACACACACACTCAAGCCGTCAAGCACTCAGACAGGCACGCAGACCAGCAATCACACCCACATACAGACTTAGAAAACTCAGCAGAAAGCGGGAATCTCAGCAAGGCATTCATTCCAGCGGCAAAACTCAGAAATCACCTGTGTTCTCAGTCCGTGTTTGGGCAGGACCTTACACCTCAATAAGGTTGCTGGCCGTGAGTTCTTGCAGCACAGTTGGCTGAGACCCACCATTCGGGTGGGAATTAATTGGATGCAACAATGCCTAGCAGTGCAGGCTGAAGTGTGTTCAGAGAAATGGGAAAAGGAGTGCCCTTAATTCCCCACGCCTTCCATTCGAATCCCCACGGCTCCCTGTGGGTTCAACAGCTTAGATAGTCAGCTTGCTCCCTCTGGTTTGGTTGGTAGGGGGGCATAGTCCCTTCCACTCGTTGCCAGGGGTTAGGTTCAACCCTGAGGGGATAGGCTCCACCTATAACCCTTCGTGTACTCCAGCTTCGTTGCTGCGCTTAAGGTTCAACTACACTTCAATGGATGTAGACATGGGATTAGGTAGTGCGAGGTATATTTGAGACAAGGATATAGAAAAGAAAGAAAGAAAGTGACCACACCTGGGAAATATACTTACTTGCCAAGGGTGTTTGTGTGCACTCCAAGCTTCTTTAGCAATTGCAGAAGATGGTTGTTTGTCATTGTCCTCTGCTCCAGAGATTGTAGGAGTCTCATTCCCAAGCTGCCTCTCAAAATCCTTCCTCATCATCATGCCCAGTTGCTTCCGTCGGGAAGACGATTTTCGATCTGATGATGATAGCAATCCAGGAGCTCCCTCTCCTTTTCGTTCCGACATTTTGTGCTTGGCGACCTTCTGTTCCTCCCCCTGGACCTCTACTTCCGCTGTCATTCTGCTATCCCACCCCTCACCAGGCCTGTCAATCAAGGAAAGCTTTAAAGGGGGTACCACGTCCTTCTTCAATCCCGCTTTTAAATCATTCCTTTCAATGGAGTCCCTACCTGGATGCCAACCCGCAGAAACCCTCCCAACCTCTGAAAGGACAGTGGATCGCCACTCATCCCTCTTCCTATGGTTTGACGGTGTGGTCTCCTCTGGATATGGTTCGAGCTTTGTGCGATTTTCATCCTTGTCACCTTCCTCCTCCTCTTCAACTACATCTTCCTCCCTATATACTTGCTCCTCCTCGTAGCTGCAATGGTCTTTATCTTCAGAAGCTCTAGAAGGTTCACTGGCCCCCACCCTTGCACTTGCCCCGCTGCAAGGACCGTAATCACGTTCCCCTGACATGGGGCGACTTTCGCTCCCCAAATTAAGATTGGTATGGGGAACCATGCATACCTGATCACCACCAGATGGTATAGCCATCTCTTCCTTCTCCACTTCATCATTCAGGTCCACCCATCGGCCAGCATACTTCAGCTCAATGCCTTGAATTGATGCATCCTCTGTGTCACCGATCTCCCTATTCATTGAACCGTCAGAAATAGTGTAGCAGTTCTCCCTGCTCCCTGAGGCAGCCATGGAGTCCTCTCGATCACTATTCGTGATGAGTGTGGCCTGCACGCCTACTCCTCCTCCTCCTCCCCCGCCTCCTCCCGCTGCTGCTGCTGCTGCTGCTTGTGGATGCATAGGTTGATCAGGACTGTCTTTGTGTTCCTCTTCCTCACCTTCACGCTCCCCCTCCATTACCCCACACAGAAGAAGGTTGGATTTCAAGCTCTCTCTCCTGTTACCTAGCCTAGATATTCCCAATTTTGGAATCACTATCATGCCCGTAGCAGTTTTCTTCACAACAGCTTCTCCATCCGGAAATTTTGAAGACGAAGGAAAACATGGCTCTCGTGATTGCTCTGCACAACCAGCAGCCCTGGGGTTGCTGAGAACTCGAGTAGTAGTGAGTTGAGTACTGCATTTCCTTTGCAACTTCAATGTAGATTCATCTGATCCTACAGGTGAACCTCGGGATTCATGTACAGCAGGGCTGTCTACCACTGGTTGTTGAGATGGGTCTTCCCTCCCAGCTGAAGGATTGCCCTTGCAGCTTTGGTGACCACTGCTGCGTTTTTTTTCTATGGTTTCCTCCTTTTTGTCATCGTTAGCACCACCATTTGCTACGCCATCAGTTGAACTGTAGCCATAATTCTGCTCATCAACATGTCTAAGATTACAGTCACTGAATGTCAATAAGTCTACCATCGACCTGGAGTCACTGGCACCAATAGCGGCATGGCTCACATCAGCTTTGCTATCAACAGGCTTAAGGCAACCAAATCGCATGCTGCAGCACCTCTCATCACTCCTTCCTCCTCCTCCTCCTCCTCCTCCTCCAATGCTGAAACTGCTGCTAGAGCAATCCCTCAACTCTAACCTGGGAATCCGTACCTTCATGGATGGGGATGTTACGTCCCCCCAGTGTTTGTCAGTGGGAGACTCTGAGATGTTACTGCATGTCTTACCGGTTGGAGTAGCAGGCCTTCGCCTCATCGTCTCATCATTAGTGCCCCAATTAGAGCCTTCCATCTGCCCTTGGCTTGCACAGTTGAGATTACCACTGTCATTGTTGCCAGCCATAGAGATAATCTGCCCAGCTGCAGCGCCCTTCCTTGCTTGGGCTGCAGTGCTGTTATAGCTCTGTTGTTGAGCCTGCCTGCGAGAACTGCCAGATTCATCGTTGGACTTTCCAAGTCTTGGACCCCTTTCATGCAAGGTCTCACGAGCAATCCCAGGAGCAGAGCCGAGAGCAGGAGTGGGCGCCATCTGATATTGAGGAGGAGGTGGGGTGGTGCGTCCCATGTCAAATTTGGAAACCTCATATTCCAAAGCGATCTCGTGCACCAGGAAATCCATCACCCGAAGCTGATATAACTTCCAGCTCGCCGACTCTGATCGACTCTGTGCAATGGCCAAGAGAGCTTTGATATGAAGCTCACAAGCATCCTCTGCGAGCAATTCGCTCCCGGCAAAGGTTGTTGAGCCGTCGATTATGCCGTAGTTGGAAGTCGAGCACAGCCTTGAGGAAGATTTGTCGCCACCAGACAAACTTGCAAAGTCTGGCGGAACTTCATCTGTACTCCTACTACGACCACGCCGGCTCTCCTGTCCCCATCTTCCTGCATCTTCAATATCAAACCTTCCTACCAGCCTTTCTGTGCACAGTCTCGTGGACCACGCCTCCCCATGTGCCGATGATGAGGTGTGAACTGGGCTTTGGGGTTCTACACGTGTGTACGCAGAAGCTGTACCTGATCTAGTCACATTACCTTTGCCTTCCAGAACTGTGCCACGGACAATCCGGGAAGAAGATTTGCAGTCACGGAAGGTAGTGCTAGAATGGTTTTCCTCTTTGACAAGTAGCAGAGGACTTCTAAGTTGTTCATCCGCAGCACCCTGCGAGTTATAAAGCTTCACAAAGCAAAGGAAGTGGTAATATATGAATGGATCAGTGTAGTGTTTCGTCAGAAAAGGATTCGAAGTAAGGCAATGCCCACCCAGCAGGCCAGCACAACTATGAATACCTGGACCATTTACAACATCCCATTTTCGCAGCAGTCTACCGCTACAACTGTTCAAAGAGCTTTGACACCACGCATGGTAATGCACCTTTCCCTTCTTCTCTTCAGTAGTGCCTCCAGCATCACTAACCACAGCACTTTGGAGAGTGTCCGCATCTCCAGAGGGTTCTCTTCCCCCACTATTGCAAACAACTCCTCCCATTCCAAGTTTTTCACTCTCAGCTGCCCCGATGTTTGATGCTCTCTTCTTTTCTTGTCCCAGTATACCAAGTGAAGCAGGGCTGGCACATCCTTCTCTTCCCTCTCCAGACATTGCTGGGAACCAGTCAAACGTGTCTATGATGAGATGCAAAGCCTCAATGCTGACAGAATCGTAATGCATTGGAATCCATATATTTGAAGCCGTTGTTCTGGCATGCCAAAGCTCACCACCACCAGGACTATCTGCGGTATTCCAGCCTCGTCCAGTTTGCTGGAGATCGCCACCACCTCTTTCTCGCCTGTGCTTTCCACCAGATGACCCTCCCTTGGCATGCTTGCCACCGATACTCAACGGTGTGCTTATCTTGCTGTTTCTGTACTCCTTACACAGGTTATCATTGCTTCCTCCCCCTACTCCTCCCCTTGCAAGAATCCTCGAAAGCCATCCATTTTCTGGCTCCATCAGCCAATCCGAGCTTAGCAATTGCCCAACTTGGAAGCCAAGTTGTGCAGACGTGATGCCGCCTTCCTTATTATGGCTTTCACCTCTGTCCACAACAATGAGATTGCACAGCTCATCCAAGTTTGTGGCCCAATGTCTGATAAGTGGGAGAACGGAGCGGTACCATCTCAGTAGTGCCAGACAATGTGTTTCAGAGGTTTGCATAGCACAAGAATCTGTAGGCACAGACCTGCTTGGGTTCCTTGCGCCATATCCTCCGATGCTCGTCCCCCGTTCATGCGTAACCCTCTGACGAGCAGAGCTCACTTCTTCACTTTCCCCACCAACGCTGCAGTGCGTCTTCTGGCCGTCGCAGCCCGCTGTCATCTGCAGAAATGCCCAGTTGGCGAAGCTCTCTATCAACTGGATGCATTCACCCTGACCTTTGCCGAACAAAGTTTTGGCCAAGAACCTGTGCACGACATTCACCCCCTCACCCATGCACCTCCCCTTAACAGCATCACCATTTTCCATCAACGTCGTTGTATCCTTACATCTCAGCAAATGACTTTCTCCCGCTCTCCCATCCTCTTCTCCAAGTTCCTGCTCCAGTGCCTCAGGAGCTTCTTCCTGTTTCCCTCCGTCAGTAGAGTTCCGCTCTGCCTCTATGTTCGGTTCTCCTTTTTTCCCCGTTGCCCTAGCATCAGTTACGTTTGCTGTGTGGGTCATGTTGTCGTTCAGCTGATCATAACGGCATCTGCTCTTTCCCTCCTCATTTCCTCCACAGATTGCCCTCACACTTTGCAGAGATAGCAGCTGTCCGCAACCCTTACATTCACATCGGAAACTCAATGCCCTGGTTGAAGTCCCTCCTCTGGAAACCAATGCAGACATCAGACTAAGCCACATCACCATAACAGCTGGCCAAAGGCTTCCCCATCCAATATCAATGACAAGGGGACCATCTGCCAACTTTTCACCCCCGAAAACCTCCTCTCTAATCAAATTCACAAGCCTTCCCAAAGAACTGCCACAGATCTGCACCAGAATCGAACTGATACAACGCTGCAAAGGTGATGCACACAAGCACTCCTCCAACACCCCAAGGAGGTGTATGATGTCGATGCAAGCTTCCTCCAAATCCTTTGGCATAGTCCCAGTTGCAACTTGGGACATTTTCCTTCTTGAAATTTTTGCCCTTTTCGACCTGCTTTCTAGTACACTAACAACAAGTCTCTCCAGGCCCTGACTAACTGCCTGCAACAACACTTCCACATGCCTGACGTCGCAGTAATTTGACGGGTTCCAATACATCACGGAAGAGGTGGCACATAGTCTAGCCCTTTTTCCAAGTCCAGTGGTGGTATGGCCACAAAAGGTGTTCTGGCGAAGGTAATCTGGCAGCTCACCTCGACATTCGACATAATGTAATATGGCATATGCGAGGCGTCTCTCCTCTTCCTCATCTCTACAACACTTCCTCTTGTCACACCTCATGTCCAGAATAACATTCTCCACCAAAGCTTGCAATCCAACTGCTTCTGTTTGTCCTACGAACACTTCTCTGGAGGAATGGGAAAGAGTAGAGGTCAAGACCAGCTTCAGCGCTCTCAGAACTGCAACCTTAACAGCGCACAAGCAAATCATCTGCTTCTCACTCCTTAGAGTTGAAGGACAGTCCCAATTGCTCAAGCCTGCAGCTCTCACATCAACACTTTCCTGGTTAACAGCCCTGTCCGACAGTGCAGTTCTGTCAGGTTTCGGAGACAAGGTGTTTGTGGAATCCGCCCGATTGCCAGTGTCTCGTCCCGCAACTCCATCGTTCTCCCTCCATCTCCCAGATCTCGGAACCACTAGCTCAGCAACTCCAGCTCGGGACAAAGAAGTCGCCATGCCTAGTGACCCGCTTTTCCCACTATCTGGAACTAATTCTATCCTGGCACTGCCAGTCCCGTTGTGGCAGCACAGTTCATCCCTCTGCTGGCCCTGTCTGCGAGCAGAGGGACTGATATCATTTGGCTCAATCCGAGTCAGAGTGTTGGGACTCACTGGATCCAGAACACCCTTCCTCTGCTCTTTTTCCCATTTGTTACTCATTCCTGGATCACATGCCGACTCTGTCATTCTACTCCTCGCTTGTTTTCTCTGCCCCACTTGAAAATCTTGAACAACGAAAACAGCACCATCTCCCCCATGCCTCATCACTGTTGATCCTGCATTTCCTCCCATTTCGGATACGAAAGGACCCCCCAGCATATCTGCTAAGATTCTTGTCCCCTCTCTCATCCGCTTGTGCAGGATCATGCTCGTGAGGTCGCACATCATCAAAGCTTCACCAAGCTCCCTTCCAAGTTGCGCCAACTGCCCTTGTGCCCTCTTCGCCACCATTGGATGATTTTCACCATCCCAAGCCCCCTGTCCAGCCGCCCCACTCCAACGTTGCGCCAGACATGTGGAGTTGACCATTCTCTCAGGTGATGAAACCTGGGCAAGCCTCGTTGGCGAATTCAGCTGGTTTTCCTTTTGGAAGTTACTGATGTTGGCTGTTCCTGACATGAGGCGCGCATTCTTCGAGCCAACCCCAACCCAACCACTGCCGGGTCTTGCAAGCACCAGCTTCGGCACAGCAGCCGATGCCGCTGGTACACTTGGCCCCCATCCAGGGGCAGTAAGCCTTCCTCTAACAGACACAACCCCTTCCCCCGCTGCCCAGCCAATAGGTAGGGGCGTCCCTACTCTGGAGCGATCAGTAGTCGTTGAAGACCTCCTAGATGATCGAGTTTGGGCCCCAATCAAGGGCTGTGGAGGGAGAGTTAGCTTTGGGACTCTCAAGGAACCCCGATTAGGTCCCTCTCCTCCTACTACTTGTGATGCTGATTCCGCCATCAAACCAAACTTTTCTACAGGAGCTATCCTCACAGTGCTCCCTCCTCTGCTTACTGCGCCCTGACTGTGGTAATTCTCTTCTTCCAAATTGTCAACGTGGACATCACTTTCTGCCGCTACTTTTGAGAGAACCGACAACCCTTTGGTGTTGAAGTCCTCAACTGGGTACCGCCATGTGTCCGGCAGTACTTCGCTCATAGCTCTTTTCTTAAACATAGGTGTCGACATCTGTCCCCTCGTGGGACTGGTTGCGCGATCATCAGCCCCAGACACCACTTGAGTTCCCATCGCGGACAAGTGACTTCTTGGGCCAATGCGAGGGGTGGGGAACCATCTTCCTCCTGCTCCCCTGTTTCCAACGGGAGAAAAGAACCCGACAGGGATGCAACCCTCAAATGAAGCAGTTGGACCATGCTGTGCTGTGAGGATGCATTCATGACTGCCATCCCATTGGTCAAAGTCCGAAGAGAAGGATGAGGGTGAGGACAACAAGGCAGCCTGGGGACCAGCATTGTGTCTGACAAAGAAATCACTGCTGCTAGTGACAACATTGTCGTTAGTGCCCATTGTTCGCATATGGTTGTGCAAGCCACTTTCGGGATGACTTGCAATCATCACATCCGAAGCCATTCGTCCTGTCTCCCCCGCAGCCGCAACATCCCTGTGTACCGGTGGGGAGATGCTTGGGTGACGCTGTCCCTGCCTGTTTCTGCTCGCGGGGCTGCCAATTTTGTTTGGTAACTGATTGCTAGTGAGCAAGAATTTCGGAGAGCTTGGCCAGGCTTCATCACCTCTGGGACTCATTGCAGAAGCCTCTGGTAATACCGCAGGTCTTGCAGCAGTGGCTGCAAGGCTAAGTGGCTCTCTTGTACCCACTGATACAGAACCATTCTTGGTAGATACATCATGCTGACACTTTTCCACCCTATCACTCAGAAGCTTCTCCTGCTTGTCACAAACTTCAGGCATCACATTCTTGAAACCTTCTCCTCCAGCAGCAGCAGCACCTGCAGGTGATCCTTTGCCGCCTGCCATTCGTCCCACCTGACCAGGGATACTGCCTGTACACTCCTCGTCACATAGCCCATTGTTCCTAGGCTGATCCTTGCCTCTGTTGCCTAGAGCAACTCCGATATTTTCTCTAGCTCGGTAGCTCAACAACGACTTCCCACAGTCATACTTGATTTGACTTAGCCATCCATACACTTGAAGCAACAAACCCACACCACTCCTACAAACAATCTCTCTGTTCGACATCAAGGATCTCTTGCTCACAGCATACAGAAGCTCACATACTTGTAACAGCCCTTTGCACCTCTCTCCGTCATTATAGGCCGGTCTCCTTATCCGACCAGCTTCTCCGTTTGCATTCGCTGCTCTCAGCTGCGACACTGCTCTAAGATGCGTGTGCTGATCCTCACATACCTGATGACCTCCCACTCCTGCAAACCCCTGCCCTCCCCATCCATCAGCATAAGAACTTTGCTGTACGTTAACACAACTGAGTCTACTATATGTACAAGTTTCCTTACATGCACTACCTCTATCAGTTATTCCTTCACACTCACAGTCTTTCTCCAAAAATGATGACCAAGCAGAAAGTGATTTGATGGCCGCTTTGACAAAAAGGCGAACCACTATCTGGGGGATTGTCTCCACCAGCAACATTATAGCAGCTTTCACCTGACTGAATGCGATCCCACTATCCCACTTTCCATTGCAATCCACAATGATCTGCTGCTCACCTCCACTCTTCAGTACGGTGCATCCTGCAATCTCATAGACAAGGGCACTAACAAACCCACCTTCAACCCACCGCACGAGATGCCGAACTGTCAAGAAAATGGGCCTCTTGCACAATTTGAGATCCCTGCACTGGCTAGGAAAGGGCTCTCCCCACAACTGCTTGCCACTTTCATGGTTGGGACCCTTGCCACACCCATTCTTGCTCAAGGACCTCTCCCTTTTCTTCACATCTCTTGATGCAACATCTTGCTTTGCAGTCCGTGACTCTCGTATCAATTCTTGATGCTGCTGTTGTTGCTGTGGTTGTTGTTCTTCTTCCTCCTCTTCTTCCTCTTCTTCTTCCTCTTCTTCTTCCTCTTCTTCTTCCTGTTCCTCTTCTTCTTCCTCTTCTTCCTCTTCTTCCTCTTCTTCCTCCTCCTCCTCCTCCTCCTCTTCCCCATCCTCCTCCTCCAAGTCCTCCTCCTCCTCCTGCTCTGTTGCAAACTCTTCACTTTTCTGCAAATCATGACAATGTTCAATCTCATGTCGTGTGCCTGACGTTGGCCGCTGATTGCTGCCATCCACAATCTCCTGATACTGATTCTTCTCACCAGTGGTAAGAACAGTCCGGGTCATGCTCTCATTTTGCCGAATGTCTACACCCACGAGTAATGTTCCTCTACCTTCAGCTGCTGAGTCAACCCTCCCGCCTGCCGAAGATTTCTTGCCACCTGTATCTGCACTTTCTTGACTCCCTGCGAATTGAGAGTTATTGTTTTTCACACTGCACGGGGAGCGTTCCAACACACCTACATCAGTGATAGATGCATTGTGAACTTCCAACAACTGTCTAGTCTTCCTATCTGCTTTCCTGTCACTTGATCCCTGTGTAACTGGCATCTTCAGTAAAGGAACTCTCTGCCTACGGCACCTAGAACTCGCAAATCCTCCGCTGCCCACACAATTGTTGTTGATTACATCCTCACAGTTGAGATCTACATTTCTGTTACCTGATGGTACCCTGTTCTCCTTACCCTCTACACCTACTCCCCTTTGCCCCCGTCCTTCATTTGCAGTGCCCCTCTGAAAACTACACTCCCTTTCACATGTATTACTTTGAACATGGAGCGGTGCGGAGCACCGATAGGTCTCCTGGCGGGTAGAGCCAGCCACTGACCTATGAGTTGTATCTGATACTACAGCATCAGGTGCATCGACAACATCATCCTCTATGTCACTCCTTACTAAGAGATCCAAGAGTGTTTTCAGCCCCCTTCGACGAACATTAAGCATTGAACTCCTTATTTGCGACATTGCACACCTCTCACGGGAGGTGAGAGCAGGCATGTCACATGTTCTACCTGAGCCACTAACTCGGCATCCATCGTAAGCCTTTTTCGAATTGCAATTCTCGTCTCCGTTGCAGTCAGGCCTAGCCGTGCCCAGGCGCACACCCTGCAGAAGTCTCTCTCTTGGAGACTGGTTATGGCCCGACTGGTCGAAGCCCCCATGCAAAGGAGATGTAATGCCCTCTTCTTGTCGTCTACCTCGTCCATGACCGGGACTCCTCAGTTCTTGACCAAGTCCCTCTACAGAACTTTTCCTTCCTCCGCAGGGGTCTGATCGTTTTTCTGAATGCGAACATGGCAAGACAGAACTTGACTTGCCTTCCCCCTCCTCACTCTCTTCCTTTCCTCCCGAAGTCACAACTTGTGATGGCGAAGTAGTGGCCACATTCAGGTGTACCACATGGATCAGCAGCCAGGTCACCAAGCCTTGCCAGCGGCATGTGCAATGACCAAGTCCCTCCATGCCCACATGTAGAATTCCATCTTCATCCACCTTGACCGCCAACTCCCTCCACGTACCCCACTGGATCTTCACTCTCAGGCAGTTCTCACCGTCCAATGTCACACCAATCCCCTGTCTCACAAAGAACTTACCTTCCATCCAATCAACATGCAAGGACGCATAGTGACCCATCTTTGTATCACCTCCAATGGATACAAATATGAAGTCCAATCCATCCATTGCGATAACATACTGGTGAACTAGAAACACATCTGACAGTTGCAGCCAGTGATATGGCATCTGCGTATAAGACACATCCGACACAAGTTCCTTGAGAAAGACCCTTAGAATCCACAAGAACCCTCCCGGTTCGTTCCAATGCACCAGTTGTTTCAGGGTACCGGAAGGTACCTGAACCTGGAATTGCACATCCTTTGCAGAATGGCCCGAGTTCCCTATGTTCACAAGCTTCCCCAATCTGATGAGATCTGTTGTGGTCCAGATATCTGGACAGACCTCGTAGCTAAACCCACGCGCTCCCTCAACGGAATGCGACAATGACACTTGCATTGATTTTTTACAGGAAGGGCACATACCCTTCAAAGTAGGACCCAAAATCTTCCTCCTACCTGCATACAACTTACAAGATGCACAAAAGAGACAAACTCGAAGTACCGTCCAGAAGCTGTGTGGTGCATCTTTCCCATCTTCAGTGTTTGGTGATGGCAGTACTCCTCTGCAGTGTGAAGGCTGCCAAGGCGACATTGACAAGCCTTCTCCTTTGTTTCTTCGGGCAATTCCCCAAGACTTTTCTCCCCCATCACCAGTGGTCCCCTGTGCACTCCCATCTCTCTCTTTTGTTATTGTACATAAACCATTAGCATGAACAGGGCGCAGCTCCACAACTCGTGCCTTCAACAGAAAACCCCGCGTTGCTACCCTTTGATGATGCACAGTCCTGCTGCACAGCCTGAAGGCAAACGTCCACTCCAAGCTTTGCTTAGCATCAGCAAGGAGTCTTGATAGCAGACCAGGTTTAGTGGTGCCTCTGTCCTTCAAAGACTCTCCTAAGCAACACTGACCTGAGTTTATCCACAACAGAGAAGATCCAGGCCCAGCTATACAGAGCAGCTCCTCCACCTGATGTTTTTGTCCGACAGCAACACATAATGTTGCCGAAGATGAACTCACTGAAGCAACATCAACCTTTCCATGTTTGCTCTTCTTGCTTTCTTCTCCACCGGCAGCACCAAAGCAGCTGCAGTTGCATCTTATCAAACCCGGCCATCTTGATTGCCATCTGTCTGCTGCAACGACTTGTCCAATCGCAAGGCCATATCTGCTGATGTCACAACAAGCTGATCCATTCCTATGGAGCAAGGTCTCGGTGCAACTCCACCTCCATGTCCCTTTGCCATGCGCAGGATGACAGGTTTTATGGTCTGGTGACACCGCCTGATGAGAGGTTTCAGTGGAGTTCCTTCTCGTCTCACCCTTGTCGTCCTTGAATCCCATTACTGATCAGCGAAAAAACAACACCACAACCACCTTCAGGACAACACACACACAACACACACACACACACACACACACACACACACACACACACACACACACACACACACACACACACACACACACACACACACACACATCAAGCACATGCACACACAGTGTCACACACAAACAAAAGCTAGTTTGCTTAAGTAAAAGGGTGAATGCAATCCCAGGAAAATGAGAACACTTCACCAAACAGCCAAAGGGAAAAGGCGTCACAGACAAACTACCTTCGTTGGGACTCTCATATCCAAAACAAGGTGCAGAAGATCAGTGTGTATACGATGAAACGAAGTGTCATAGCAGCATAGCAACACAGAGGAGCTGAAGGTAAATAGTGTCCACAAGGAGTAGAACCTTTTTTTGTTATTAAAAGTAGCTGGACTTTCGTGGGGGCATGCACCCTCAAACGGAACTTTTCAGCTGCTGGGTGAACTTTGATTAAGTTTGATACTACTGCAAGGAAGATGAGCAATAGCGAACTTCAGTAATCAAACAGCATCATACACATGAGACTAGATAGTCGTGACGTCGAACCAAAAGCAGAATTGCATCACGAGTTTCACCAAATAAGAGCACACCAAAAGCTCATATTTGACAATGCTGGAATAGTCTCATCCTCATCATCAACGAAGAACCAATGTTGATATCCTATCTGGCGCTCGGCGCCCAGACTACAGATGGCAGATCCTATCTAGCCTACTCTACAATGCCGCTGATGACGTCAACAGCTCCCCGAAGTACGAGCAGATCTCAGCCAATGCCGCACGCTTCAAGCACCAGGTATGTCTCTCCTATCACTCACAACCTCGTTCCCCAACTCACAGATGCCACTTGCACCCAAGGACCACCATGCGCCCCATCCAGCATACAGCAGCGCAGCTCGGCTATGGCTGCCTGCTCCTTCCAGCTCGCCCATGAGCGCGAGAGCCTGGCAGGCAATAGCGCAGCAGCGCTTGCACACAAAGCAGCCAGTGCCCCAATGTCCAATGCGTAGGCAGGCCCTTCCCTATATCGAAGTGGCCTGCTGCTGCGTGCTGTGCTGCGGTACTGGGCCCCGGCCCAGAAGCTTCCGGTAGGCCCAGGGAGGCTGAGCCTCARTCCGAAGTCAACAGGCCCAGGGCCTGTGGTGGTTACCAGCACCCAACTGCCCTCAGCCTTTGTTCGGTCCAGTTTGTGTATCCGGCCCAGGGCCTGCCTCAGTTACACGCAATGCGAGGCAGCCTGGGCCTGGGCGCTTCCAACCAACTGGCGCTGCGCAACTGCCTGAAATTTCCCCAGTTGCGTAGTGACCCAAAATGGCCTGAGGGCCTCGGTCGGGCTTGCCTTCACTTAGGGCGGCCGACTGAGCGAAAAATAGGCCCTGTAAAACAAATCGAGGGCCTGTGCCTCGCACTAAAAAAAGTTGAAAAAACTTAAAAAAAAGACCAATAGGGGGCGTGCAGTGAAAAACGGACCTTTTCGGCTGCTGGGTGAACTTTGATACCAAAACAACTTGAAAAATGACCAATTGCACAAAAGTATGGACCAGAACTTTTTTTATGTTCTTCTTAATTTGTGCGAGGAATGAGCCCTCGCGGGGCCCTTAGCAGACATACAACTGGTCTTGGCTTTAGCCCCTCGCAAGCCCGTGCCCGCCCTAAGTGAAGGCGGGCCTGAATATTTACTTGAGGCCTGTTTTCGACATTCTTCCATATGCGGGTACAAAAGATTGTTTACTGTTCTCAATTTGTCTTTTTTTTTTACCGTGGCTGTGATCCACTTCCTTTCCTCTGCTGGCATCAACTCTGCCCCATTCCTTGCAAAATTAAAAACAACAGCATGCTTTTCGTGCAATTCGTCCAATTCCGGCACTTTGCCGTCTGGGTATTTCCAGATTATTTTCTCTTATTCTTTCCCCTTTGTGTTTGTTGACGGTTCGATCAGCATTTCCCCTTGCACTTTAGTCTTTTCTATGATGAATTTCAGAGCTTCATTGTCAAAGACTGATGCTTTGTTCATTTGCGCGGGCCGACCATTTACAGATGAGCCTTGGAGCGTCTGCTTGAAGGACGCGGGGGCCCTGTTCCCCCTAGGGCTCTGCATCGTTCCCTTTCGATTGTCCCTGGATGTGGACTGAACGAGGAGTATGGTTAGTCTTGCTAAGGGAGGGAGTGGGTGTTATATATGACAGATTACGGGGTAGATTGGGATGGTTATGATGCGTTAGGTTCCGTGTGAAGGGATGTGGGTAGGTTCAATTTTTTTTTTTTTCACTTTTTTTTTTTTTTTTTGTAATGCCTAGGGTCCGATCGGTTGTGTGATTTTGCGATGGTGGTACTGGGATGGGGGGTCGAGAGCTATGGGTGTCGGTTGCAGGGAGAGAAGTGGTTGGTGTCTATAAGGAGGGGTTTTGCGCTTTACATGATGTGGGTGTGGGGGGGGGGGCTACTATGCCGTGTAGGGGCGCTAGGGGGTGCCAAATGATGTAGAGAGGTGAGGTGGAGCAGGATGGGAGTGGGCAAGGTTAATTGTCAGCGAATGCAGTGGTTACAATTGGGGATTGGCGGGCGAGGAGGGGACGGGGACGGGGAAGGTACTTTGGTGACAGAAGTCGTCGAGTAGGAGGGGGGAGAATAGAGCAACCTAGTTTCCAAGGACTAGCGGGGGGTGGAGAGCAGTGGGGGGATTGGTGGGGTATCGTGTGGGGGACAAAAGATGTTTGGGGGGTAAAGGTTGAGGGAATACACGTGGAGGGGGAAGGACGAGAAAGGTGGGGAATACTGGGGGGAATAATGGCGATGGACCCACTGAAGTGACCGGGTGGGATTTTTGTAGACAAGGTAGGGGAAAGTAATGGGTGGACGCGTCAGGCAGGAGAGAGGTGAAGTCAGCTTGGGAAGGGGAGGTGAGGGGCTGTTTGGGAGTTAAGCTGCGAGTCGACCGGAGGAAGGGTGGATAGCGTGGGTTAAGTTTGTGGGAGAGAGATTGGTGTTAGAGCAGTGTGGGGTGCCGTGTGGGGGACCCGAGTCGTCCCGGGGTTAGGGATTGTAGGCTTACACGTGGTGACGTTGGGGAGGGGGAGAAAGAGAAAGGTGGGGTTTAATGGTAAGGAACCTGCTGAAGTGGCAGGGTGGGATTCATGTAGACACGGTGGGGAACGGTGATGGGTGACAACGTCGGGCAGGGGTGAGGTATAGTAACTGTTAGCACGGGGGAGGTGAAGGGAGATGAGGGGCTGACCAGAGGTTGTACTAAGAGTCGATCGGAAGGAGGGGGAATAATGTGGGTGGAGTGTGTGGGAGATTGATTGGGGTTAGATTGGGGTTAAGAGCAGTGAGGAGGGGGATCAGGAGTACAAGTGGAAAACCGGGGCGGATAGGTGACGAGGTGGGGGAGCGAGGTAAGGTTTATGTTTTGAAATGGGAGGAGCGTATTGGGTAGGGGAAAGGTCCAATTTGAAGTAGCAAGTTATTGGGGGGGTGAGGGAGTGGGGGAGTGAGCGTAAAGGGCAGTGTGTCGTTTGTGGATTGAGGAAGCAGAATAGGGAAGCGCGTTGTGATTGTGGAGGATTGTGGAGAACGAGTGGTTAGCGGAATAGGGGAGGCAGACTTCAGTTGGTTTTTCACATAGTTTTGCAATGACGGGAATGAGGGGCCCCACTTGTCAAAGCTGAGGGAGAGAGTGTGGGCTTTGCCATAGCCAGTGTGTTCTGGCCNGTCAAAGCTGAGGGAGAGAGTGTGGGCTTTGCCATAGCCAGTGTGTTCTGGCCCCGTACCGCAGAGCCAGCTAGGACCTTGAGGCCCAGGCAACCGACCTCGACAAAAGTAGCAAGGTAGAGGCAGACTTCAGTTAGTTTCCATATAGTTTTGCAATGATGGGAGGGAGGGCCCCACTTGTCAAATCTGATGGAGTCAGAGAGTGTGGGCTTTGCCATAGCCAGTGTGTTCTGGCCCCGTACCGCAAAGCTTTGAGTGCAGGCTGCTCAGTGGAGCCAGGGCACACAAGTGGAGAACATTTTCTTGTTTTTGTCAAGTATGCTGGTGCGCCTTTTCAATATAAGTTTGTGAAACTTCCAGTCAATTGTGATTTCTTAATTTTATCATCAAGTCAGCTCTCTCTGATCCCCAAGGGCATCACCAGTCTCTGGCAACATCGACAGCAGCATGCACGAAAATCGCGAGAGATTTTTATAAAAAAAAATTCACATCGGAATGCAAACATCAACCTCAAGAACAAAGGGTGAAGGAGAGAGACAAGTTCCTTCAACCCTTGAATAAAAAAATAACAGAGCTCCATGCTAGACGAACCGCTAACAAAGGAAGAAATTTGGACAGCCCTCATGATGATGGAGGAGGAAAAGACTTCAGGAATCGATGGATAACCCAAAGAATTTTGGGAAGTCAAGTGGGATTTTCTCGCCCAAGATCTCATGGATTTCTAACATGCAGTATGGGTCTCAGGCAGAATGGGGGAACTAGTAAATCAAGGGGTGTTGACCTTGTTATATAAAAAAGGAGACAAGACAAATATTCGTAATTATAGACCTATCACTCTACTCACATTGGTTTATAAATTGGCAGCGAAGGCGCTAGCAAATCATTTGTTGAAAATAGAAACTGAAACCATCCATCCTACTCAAACAGGATTTATTGAGGGTAGGAACATTCAAGATAACATACTGCTTGTTAATGAATTAATTAAATTATCAAGACAATCCAAACATAACGCTGCTTTTATTGGTTTTTTCTGAACAAATGTTTGGAAAAGTTTAACGTCGGTCATTGTTTTCGAAGGTGGATAGAGATTCTGCACTCAAATGCCACTACTAGGGTGATGATAAATGGAAACCTGGCACCACCAATCTCACTTGAACAATCGGTGAGACAAGGAGATTCAATTGCCCCTCTTCTATTTGTGTTCGTGATGGAGGCCCTAGCGGCTAATTTACAATGTAACAAGGATATTAAACGAATTCAAGTCAGTTATATTCCAGAAGAGGCCATACCTGTCTGTTCACTTTTTGCCGACGATCTCTCCTTGATGGTAGAAGCCTCTCTTGACAATTTAGCATCAATTAAGTTTTTGATGGATTAAATTTTGTGAACTATCAGATATGAGGATCAACTGGGGGACTAAACTCAAGGATGGTGGATACATCATCAGGGAGTGAGACACCCAGAGCAACCAAGGATCAACTGGTTGTCACTATCAACTCCAATCATAGTGTTAGGAATCTCCTTATCTGCAGAAGGAAAACCATCAACAAACAATGACTGGATCTCTAAGCCAGCCTTAGCTAAATTAGAATTATGGAAAGATAAGCAGACATCTATTATTGGACGATCGTTGATTATAAACAATGCGATCCTTGCTTCGATATGGTACAAATCAACAGTATGGTCACTGGACAAATCTGCTCTCAAACCTCTGCTAAAGCAAATTACAGCTTACCTCTGGAGAGGTAATCATGAATGCAAGAATGTAATAAGTAGAGTGGTATGTCAAGCGATAATTCAACCGAAGATAAAAGGGGGATTGGGAATAATTGACCTTGCCACCCAAACAATGCAACTCTCTATTCAGTGGATTTTAAGGTTACTTTTCAATCCAAATACACCTTGGTTAGCTCTAGCCTGGAAGCAAATTTCACGACCAGCTCCTACAATTCCTGAGGGGACAGATCCTATGATCTCTACACTATTAGAATCGCTAACGTAACAAATCTAACATCCGGGCCGTCGTTGGTCCTACCGGCCCACGGCCCAGATCGACCGAATCATGTAACAAATCTGTCATCCGGGCCGTC
>BFEA01000158.1:1363277-1379096 GCA_003427395.1 Chara braunii | reverse complement strand
AGTGGTAGGTCTGTCGGCAGGGGAGGGCGTGGGGGAAGTTGTTTCCACTGCCACCGGTGCTCGTTCTGCCACCACGGCTTCCACAACATATGTTGCATTGTGTCGAGCTCCCCCAATTTCTTCTATGGATCCAGCCACAGTTGTTCGAAGAGGGTGATTTGTTCTTCTTTGTGGAGACGGTCCGTCGTTCGAGCCAGGTTGTCTTTTAGTTGGGTCCAGGCGCTGTGGATGGCAGCCCGAATAGTATCAATCATGTGTGCTCTGGCTTGTTGGTACTTGAACAGATGCTCTTTTCGCTCGTGGGAACATCTAGCTTGCCAGGTTGTCATCAATATTTCCAGCCTGGTGAGCGAAAAGAGGTTCGCTTGGAATGGAGTCCATGATCGTGCCTTATCGGGCAGCTGGCCCAGTAGTATCACTGTCGGTTCCCATGGGAAGTCCTGCCCTGTGAGATATAGCCATGCCGCACTCCACCACTGCCATATCTGCTTTGCCATTGGACAGAAGAGGAGGCAGTGTTCCAAATCTGCAATTTGCTTCGGCGAGGAATTACCGCAGTATGTGCAGATGGGTGACAACAACCCTTTTTGCTCCAGTTGTGAGTGGGACACCACCTAGTCAGGTGTTGGCAGGCATTTGTATAGGATCTGCCATTGCAGCGCCCTGTGGGATGTGGGCATCAGTCTTGCATAGCAGGACCATGTGATTTGTTCGATGTCCTGGTCCATGAGTGCAGAGTCCATTTTCAAACGTTGTTTGACTATATCTGTGGTGTCCGTTGTCCTATGTATTTTTCTATAGCAGTCTTTAACTGTGAATTTCCAGATAGGGAGCGGTTTATCACCCTCCCAGTGCCATTCTGTCAGGGTCGAAGGGAAGCTGGGAGAGGGGAATTGTTAATTTGTACCCATACCAGTCGTCCTTGTCATCTCCTAGCACCCTCACCCTGACGAGGGCGGTGCAGGGTTGTTGGGTATCTAGATCCTCATTCCTTTTTAGACGGGTTGGGCGGGCCCTCGGGAATTCTGGCTCATAGGCCTCTAGCTCCGCGTGATCCATCATGCAATTACCGACCTTGTATATGACCATCGAGAGGGGGAGGGTTGTCACGGCCACGACCCAGTCTGCTCTTATGGTCCGCGGGCCTTGTTTAAGGACCCAGAGCCAGGCAATCGGAACAGCTTCCTAAAGGGTATTGAGTTTGTCCTCCAAGTTCTTGATATTCCTCAGCATCAATCGACGTTGGGAAGCATTTTTCCACTTGTCTGCATGTATATCCCATAGGTCTCCCAGGGTGAAAATCCCTTTCTTCACCTAGGACAGCCAGTGTGGCCCTTGCTTAATGGAGAAGGGTCTCCCTTGGGAATCCACAATATGAGGATTCCCAAACCACGGTTGTCTCCAGACCTCGTGCCATCTCGGTGGAGGGGGGGACTTTACAGGTCCTATGTCCCTCCACAGGGCCACCAAGGAGGTCCACATCGGGTCATTGGCAATATCTACTTTGGCGGCCTTGTCGTGGTTGTCCCCCACATCTATCCTCAGGGGTGTAGGTATAGACCAGGCCGGATTTGTGAGCCAGGCCAGTGGGTGGACTGGTTTATCGTGCGGTGATGCCGGCGCTAAGCAGGCAAGTTGAATATGGGCCAGAGGAGCCCATGGAATGTCATCGGTCATTAGCAGCCTGACTATTACCTTGAATAGCAGGGATTCGATCTGGTCTCCAGGATCTATAATTGTTAGGCCACCTTTGGCTCTTGGTTGGGCCACTTGGGCCCAGGCCACGCGTTTAATGCAAGATCTTAGCTCGTGGTCGTTCCTTCATAGGTATGTTGCTATCGTTGTCTTCAGGTGAGTCAATTGACGTGGAAGCAAGGTCCAAAACGTTGTCTTGTACCAGATGGTTGACATGATTGCGTTATTGATGGCAAGGGCTCTGCCGACTGTGGAGGTGTGCAGGCCTTTCCACTTAGCCATTGCCCGTATTGTCGTTTGGACCAATTGGTCCCCATGGTCTTTGGGAGGGCCCAGGGTTGTGAGCCTGATTCCCAGGATACGGATGGCGTCCTCCTTCGCTCGCCAGTTGACTGGGGGCTGCTCAGATGGAGGCAGGTTTGCAGTGTGGAGCCACCATCCCTCCGTTTTGGCTCCCAAGTTGACTTTCATGTCTGCAGCTATGAAGATAGTCTTCGGCCAGATGCCTAATACTCTCATTTTCTGAAGCGTGAAAGTACTCAGGGCTGATTTTTGTGGGTCGATGTTGTGGATAGAGGGGGACCTGGGGTTAGTTCAATCTACTGGGAAGGAGGTGAAAAAACTCCTAAGAATTATGAGCCGGGAGACCTGTGGGAAAATTGGTAGGCTCTTGCTGGCGTCATCTCCTGCGTCAGAACTCCCGACTCTCCTGGTTTGCAGGAGAAATCATCTTTGAGTAAGTCCTTCCAACTGTTTGGGATGTTGTTGATTACTTTGACAGGTTCTCATTAGGCGGTGGCATCCCTTCAGACGTGCCTTGAGCCTATCCTCGTTAATCCAGTTTTTTTTCCCTTCATCCCAAATATGGCTTACCCGTCATACCCCATGCCTAATCCTTGACAGCCATCACTAGTCGCTTGCAAGCAAGAGGGGATGATCCTCTGTGTCCCTCACACATGGGTTCGCAAAGAGGGGCTGGCACAGGACTTGCTCTCTGGATTTGGGTTTCTTGACTTTTTTAGACATAATTTCCCTCCATATGTGGATGAGAGTCGTCCAGAAGGGAGTTGGGGGTTGTGTCTCATTCGGTGACGCATTTGCAGACCGTCTCCTCCACCCAGTCTTCGGGGTCCACTCTTTGTTCATTACCCAGCCTGACATGTTCATTGGATGTTTGACAGGGGCTATGGATCTGATGCTGTCAAGAGCCAATTTATGACATGCCAACCTCGGTTGGGTCTTTTTTTTTTTTTTTTTTTAACTCCGTATACGGGGAACCTACTTAACGAGGTGATCAAAGCATCCCCGGTAAGTAGGCCCCAACGTTGAAGGCTCCATCTATTGGTGGGGAGCTGCACCTGCTGGAAATCGGGTCCACCGTCCCTGTACAGTGATGTGAATGTATCAGCTGGAAATCGGGTTCAGCGTCCCTATACAAAAATGTGTTGATATCTCCTACTACCTATATATGTTCGTTAACCAATATATTGTCAGAAGATGGGAAAACCATATCCACCTAATCTACCATATCACTATAGCAATCAAGGCATCTAGCCCGATCCTATCGATCAAACCAGTAACCGAAACCCTAACACAGATGTGAATCGAAACCCTAGTACAGATGAACTGTGTGTGCACTATGAGCGAGCTAGAGATCGGGTCCAGCATCCCTATATTATGATGTTTGCATATTTCGTGGCTCACCCATATCATCAAAAAGAGCAGAGGCATTGATTACTTTCGTACACAGAGGAACGATTGACCTCCTGCTGATAAAGCGTTTATCCCCTACCCACTGATGTGTAGAGACGTCATGACGCACATACAATCACTCTAATTGAAACCACCACCTACATCACCGAAAAGCAGAGAGAATGATTACTCCCCTGTTTGCCAATCAACCCTACTCAACTCAGAGGGGAACCTCTATCCTACCCCCACCCGGTGTCAGGAGAGATGACCCGTTTCATCATGAAAAAAACACCGGGCATGGATGGGGGAAAACGATACGTTGCACCAAGCTCAAATTCCACCTCGCCAACCCCAACAATCTACAAATCCCCCTAGTTTTATCGTTGTTCGTTTTGTGGACTGCAAACCTCAGTTTTTCTAAGTTGATCGGTTTGTCTAGTACCGCAGCCTGCTCTGTGAAGATAGTTTTGTCTAGAAACTGGAGCATTCTCCATCTCGCTTATCTTATGACTGTGGGGGAAGGAGAGAGTTTTCGTCTGGTATAGTTCTTGATTAAAATCCTTAGCTATTTCCAACATTCCCTCACTGTCCGTCCTTGTGGATTGTTCGCCTAACATCTCCTTGAGCCCTTCTATCGAGCTTGATCTGTTGTTAGCTTTTATTTTCGCAAAGAAGTGTTTGGTCATTGATTCATTCAGCTCATATTCGGT
The DNA here is from genome assembly GCA_003427395.1 of Chara braunii. Taxonomy (NCBI): domain Eukaryota; kingdom Viridiplantae; phylum Streptophyta; class Charophyceae; order Charales; family Characeae; genus Chara; species Chara braunii. The sequence continues at coordinate 1,374,999 of BFEA01000158.1, read as the reverse complement.
CATTCTTGCTCTAAGTTGTAGACCTCTCCATTCCCAATGTCATCATAGCGCCTGTTCCTTTTTTTTTTTTTTTTTTTTTTTTTTAACCGAAACATTTGTGGCAACCTGCTATTGGAGGTGATACGAGCATCCTCCAATAGCAAGCCCCAATTTATAGATGGCTTCAATCTATTGGTGGGGAGCGACACCTGCTGGAAACCAGGTCCAACGTCCCACCGACAAGATTGGAGACAATATACCTGGCGGAACAGCATTGATTGCCCTCTCACGAGGGGATTGACTGCCCGCCCAATTATCAGTCAGGTAACAACATGTATGAAGATCTAGCCATGGGGAGGGTGACAAACTGTCCTCCAATCTCCCTAATCCTTCACAGTCATAACCATGCAAAACAAACCCTAGGCCCCCTCCGTGCATAAGGTCGCTGCCCAGCTCCATGATTCTCATTTTCCACCAGCGGAGGTCGTCTACCTACCCTCCCTTATCCTAAGCTATTCACCCGGCGAAGATCATTCTCACGAGATTGTTTTTGTCAAACTTCTGCCAGAGGTTAGCAACATTTGTGACATATATCTGGTACATAGCTTCAATATGGAAAGTTCCAGATCGAACAATATCTTACTTAAATAAAGAGAAGCTAGAGCATACCTCTGGTCAAGATATCCCAATAAACAAAACTACATTCCAACAATAGGTCAGCAATATATCACAAGGAAACCATCTAAAGGAGCTTTGGGATAATTCACCCAAAGCAAGAGACGAAATCCCTTCAAATCAAATGGATAGTGAAACTACTTCCCCAACATATGACGGTGAACCCAACTGAAGGGGAGCCATCACCGATCCATAAATCTCCAAACAGTCATGAGAAGTATACCAGAAGGATGAAAAGACCTGTTGAAACAAGATCGTGGAAATGGTGTGACAGGGACGTCTTGATCCAAGACGACCCTCTACGGAAAGCCTCTATGTTTTCTACCATTGGGAGTCAAGAGCAGGCTATCTATGTGTCAGTCCTCACAACTTTCCCAAACTAAGACAAGTAAAAGGCAGAGGCCATAACAATAAATTTCAGTCTAGAAGAGTTCGCATTGGAAGATTCTGCTTAAGAAAGTGAGAATCTTCGACTCAAAGCTGCAACATGTCTTCCACTTTGAGACAACACTGGAGGACCTGGAATATGAGCCAGCTGAATGGGCTCGGAGCATTGGAACCCGACGAATGACAGCAGATGTAAAGTACCCATCCCCACATCTGATTAAACAGCAAAGTTAAGTAAACGTTTTTTCTTTTGGGAGAAAAAAAACAAAACAAAACAAAAAACAGGTCCTTATGGGCCTGGCTCCATGTCCATCCTAGGGAGCATCGGTCCGGATCCCTTTTTTCTTTTTTTCTTTTTTGAGTGTGGTATAAGCCAATGCCTTTACGAATGGGTGGCTATTCAAGATTTTACAGTACAACTCACTCGCACTTCCTTTTGTCTTCCCGAAGGACCCGTGACCAACATTGATTACTCGATAAGTGGAGGATTGACAATCAGTTTGCGATTCTGATACCCATGCCTCCCAAGTCCTACCCTGAGCTTTGTCGGAATAAGATATATAGCCAAAAATGACATTGAGCGCCCTTCTCAGGTTTTCATGTTCATGTGTGATCTTGGGCTTCTTCTTGTTGAGGGATGGCATGTTTTGCCATTGATGATTATGAATTGTGCCAGGCATTCCAATCCTTACCTCCTTTTGCCCTTCGCGAGCCAAGTATATTGAAATTTCCTTTTCCAGGTTGACACTCCCCATAATGGATATGGAGCCAGGATTGTGAGGTTCTGCTTTAAAAAAAGAAGAAAAAGAAGAAGAAGAAGAAAGAATAAAGAAAGAAAGATTTTTGTTGTTGCTTGAACCTTCTCTCTGGAGTTCCTCGTGTCTTCGAGTGTGACGTTGCATCTATCTCTCCAAATTACCCATAATGTGGCCTTTCGCACCTATCCACACCAAACATGTTCCGGTTTGGTGAAGTCAACGGGAATGTTAATTCATAGAAGTTGGATGCGGTGTTCCAGAAAAAGGGAAGAGAATAAGCGGACCCACAGATCAGCTCCTCGAACCCAATATCTTGTTGCTTTTGTGCATGATATAAGACAGCGTATCATGTCACGGAACACAGAGAGGGAGGCAGACGAGGGGTGGGAAGAAGCCTTTGTACACAGTCCTTTGAGGACACCTGTGGAGTTGCACCCTACTATCACTAGTAGCAATAGTGATATAGCTAGCAGCCCCGCTAGTCGAAGTCGGGTAAGGGCCCCACTTTATGTTTTAGCTACCGCCCGGGAATCCCTGTTATTGTCGAGTAGAAAACTCGAGTCCAGTCGTCTAAACGGGTTTCGGACTCCAGCTAAGCACACGTGATCAACAACATTTTGAGTCTTGGCTGAAGTTAATTTTGAAGTGAAGATGTTCAAACATTTTTGAAGTTCTCTTAAATTGAATTTCAACTATTAAAAAGTGTTGAAAATATTACATGCCCCAACGTTGGATAATGATGTATAAATCTTCAAAATGCCCAGCCCTCTCTAGTCAGCGATTGCTGTGATGTAGTGGCGGGGAGTATCACCTGCTGGAAATCAGATTCGGCGTCTCATAGATGTACATTGTACACGTAACGTTTTTGCATGGATCACTACCCGACGTCGGCTCAGACTCATATCTATGTATCTGTGAATGTATGTCAGGGAAACTGAAAACCAAGCCTCTTCAATCTCTCAGACCGCCAAATCATCAGAAGTGTTCCTAGTCGTCTTGATCAGCTGCCTCCTTACCACTTCATCTCCACCAAAGAGAGTCCATGGGGCGGGAAGAGATCCAGGAACTCCAATGAAGGCCGCAAACGTATTTGCGTCAATCGTGGTCCAGTCCTTGAAAGATATACCACAATCTCGTCGGAGCCCCCCTTGAGTTGAATTTAGTTGGCCGCCTCCCATGCAGTGGATGCTGGTTATCCAGCCCCCGTGCTCACTCGTTCTCTTTTGGTCTCAGCATTCTGTACATGCCTTTGCTATCAAACTATAGGTGGACGTGTTCTTACATTTTCCTCTCTTACAAGCAGTGCCCCATTGCCACTCAGCTGGACCAAAGGTCAAAAATGTTATCAAATCCTTTCGTTCATGGAGCATCCAGATCCTATAAAGTTGGTTTTTCATACCATCTTGTTGCTTCCAGTGAATATCTGGCGAGGATGTTATTCGTGTTATTATGCAAGAGGATAATTCGGGTTCCATCCGCTCGCATTTCCACCACATTGCTTACGCTCTCCAAGTCACTTCCGATCCCACCCAGTCCCCTTCTTGGAGTGATGCCCCCCTGTGCACTACGCGCATCCAGTCTAAAGGGAAAGGAGAAGATGACTTGGTTCATATTTTCCCCCAAGTTGTGGCAAAGTCTTAGGGGTTGGAGCAACTGCTGTTCGGTTCTCCAATCTTTACTCTCTTGGTTTCATATGTCTTAAACCCTCATTATTCGTTTTTTTACCCAGTTGTGTCACATGGGGTCTAGAGTTGTGGTGTGCGATCTGCTCGATGGTCAGGGCCCTCCACGGGATGTGGGGCATAAGGAGCATTCTTCTTATCCAGTCTATCGTGAGGGAACCACGCCTAGATGGGCAGGTCAAGCATACCCAGACCCTTTTTTCCTTGGATTGAATCACGGATATCTAAGCCACTCTGCTAATTACATTGGAGCCAAAGGGTCTAATCTATGAGAGAAGTAGTTGGCTCTCAAAGGAACTGGTTATTGGGTAAGCAAACCCCATTCCACAAGTTTTGATTTGAAACCTCAAGTAACTTCATCCAACTCCCCAGGATGCTTATGATAATACAAGTATTATCTGCTAAGTTGTGCATTGCAGACATTTGTGCTCTTGATGGTTGTTCCTCCTACCAATCTTTTCTTTTCATCATCCTATAGGTGGTTGACTTTCCAAATTCCTTTTGAGATCCAAAATATCCAACAACTATTTTTTTAGGTCAAAGTCTTGGCGTGCCCAGCCTCTCTCCATACGCATGTTCTACCACAAAGAGGTTGGTGTAAATCTTCTTCTTTGGATATGGGTTTATGAATTTTTTGTGACATGACTTCTCTCCATATTTTGATGAGGGACATCAAGTAGGGTATGGTAGTATTTTTTATTATCTGATTCTCTCCTGGCAGGGTTTCCCTAAGTCAGTTTTCCATAACGGTTTTCTGACTCCAATCTTCGACCCTTATTCAGTCCAACAAAAATGATTTTGTCATTTGCCATAATGAACCAAGCCAGGTATTGTCTTAGGAACAATTTAATTATCCATTTAATCAGTAGTGTTTTTGTCTCAGGTCTTGGGTAGATAACTTCTCCTACATACATTTTCCTTGTGGCATAGGGCCAGACTATTTTAGGAATGTGTTTGTCTTTGTTGGGGTAGCGTGCCCATAGGTAAGCTTTTGCCTTCTGGTTTAGTTCCTTAATGGTATCATCATGGATAGTCCAGACATATACCATATGTCGCACAATCGAGAAGATAGATGCATTAATTGTTGGAGCTCCACCTAATGCGAATGTCAAGGTTTTACCCCACTTGCCCATTTTATTGATAGTATTGGCTAATAGATTTTGCATCATCTAACTGGTTAGATCATTTTTTATAACTAGGATGCCTAAGTATTTGGTTGGGGCTTCTGACTTCACGAACGTCATTAGGCTTTATGGTAATTGCAAGTCTGGCAACGGTGTTTATGCTATTCACCACCCAATTGTTATTCTTCCAATTAATTTATATTTGTGAAGATAGTACGAAGGTTTTTATAGTTCTTGTAAGTGCTTTGATGGATGTCTTAGTTGCTCTGACTATAATTGTTAAGTCATCTTCGATTCTGATAAATGTAGAAAACAAAAAATGGTAAGTTGTTCTGGTATCATAATCAGGAAGTCATTTGATAGGTGGATCCTAGCGTAGAAAAAAAGTTATTTCCACAATGACAAAAGGGGAATATAGAGGGTCACCCTGACGTACTGACAAGGAATGGGGTAACAGTTTATAACCAGTTTGTTAATATGAACACAACCCATTGCATCGGTAAAAGAAATGGTTTTCCAAGAAAAAACAAAAACAACAAATGACCACCTCCAACTGTTTTTGTAAACATTCATAAGGTCATTCTCCAATGGTGGCCAAAATTTCCTCTATATTTTTTGGTCAATCCATCAATCCCTAACTTTTTTCATTTGTTCATCCATCTTAGTGTGAAGTGCGGTTCTTCCATGGAGAGGGGTGGGTCCAATGCTTCTAATTGTTCCGTTGAGGTCGTGCAGTCTCGGTATTAGAGCATCTTGGCTATAACCTCCTTAATGCTGGTCAAAGTTGAAGAAGGGATTTACATTAGTTAAGTTCTTTGTAACATTTTTTTTTTTTTTTTTTCAAACAAATGCTCCAGTCTATTCGTGGGGAGCAGCACGTGCTGGGAACCGGGCCTAGCGTCCCATATTGAATTGAACAGATCATTGAGAAAATTTGAGATCATATGAGATACCGGGGCCATTACCCGGCTTCGGTTGAGATCAGTCTGTGAATATCTAATGACCTATTAAGGAACTACTCATGCAATAGGCTGCCACAAAGGTCCTACGAATGCTCACAACCCTCAGGATCCCTAACAAGCCCTTCTAAGACTTTCCAACACAGTCTTACTCCCTGCTGAGCTCTTCCAGGCCTCACGCCCCCACCCTGCTGAGTTACAGGGCAACACAACTCGCCCCAACTCCGACCAGGATCGTCCCAGCAGCAAACCTTGGTTGTCCCTTGGGATGCCCACCCCAAAACATCCCCAGATCTCTCTACCAAGCCTCACGCTCCTGCATCAACAGGTTACAGGGCAACACCCCAGCACCGGCCAGCGTCGTTCTGGCATCGAACAACCGCAGATCACTGAGTATAACCGCTTCAAAACCGCCTAGGATGGGTTGCTAAGAATCCCTAGAGTCCTAAGACATTCATAAGAACAACCGAAAAATCTTTTTTTTTTTTAGAACAATTTGTGAACACGTGAGATTTAGAAACATGGAGGGAATTTTGAGTATCTAATGCCTATTAGGGAATTACTCATGCAATAACCTGCCACAAAGGTCCTGCGAATGCTCACTACCCTCAGGTTCCCTGACAAACCCTTCTAACACTTCCCAACACCGTCTTACTCCCTGTTGAGCTCTTTCAGGCCTCACACCCCCACCCTGCTGGGTTACAGGGCAGCACAACTCGCCCCAGCTCCGACCAGCGTCATCCCAGCAGCAACCCTTTGTCGTCCCTTGGGATGCCCACCCCAAAGCATCCCCAGATCTCTCTACCAGGCCTCACACTCCTGCATCAGCAGGTTACAGGGCAACACCTCAGCACCGGCCAGCGTCGTTCTGGCATCGAACGGCCACGGATCACTGAGTATAACAACATCGAAACCGCCTACGATGGATTGCTAAGAAACCCTAAAGTCCGAAGACATTCATAAGAACAACCGATTTTTTTTTTTTAATCAGACTCTACCAAGTCAATAAAATATGTATGTCAAAAAACCTCCCCATCACAAATCAGATAGGTGAAACCTATTCAATCCACCTACAACCACCACCGGCATGAGTAATTCCAGCACGAATATGATTTTGCTACTTCTAACATCCCAACATTGTCACAGTGAACCGTTATGGGACCATTAACTTCTTTCAATGCTTCTATCATGTTTAACTACTCGCTAAAATCATATTGGCGTACTCCCCTAAAAAAAAAAAAAAAAAGTGAAACCCATGGAAGAATAATCTATGTTATAGACCACGAGAAAAACCGACCAATCCACGAAAAGAAATGCTTAGATATGGAGTCATTTAGTTTGTAGCCTATCATTTTAACTCTCATTTGAATAACCCCGATTTTTCATTATTTCTCTATCTCTTACACACAGTAAGAATTGAATATTGACTCTTCCTAAGAACTAATGATATTTTATCAACATCACTTCAAAGAAAATGAAAAAGGGAACATGCAGAACAATTGATCCGATGAAAAAAAATCAAATCTATCAGACTAATGAAAATAAAAAGTCTACAATAGTTAATCATCAATGTTGCATTACCACAATAATAAATGAGGTTTATCTCAATATACATGAAGATTATAGGCGAGTTAGGGACTACTAGGCATTGTCAACGAAGGAGGGGGTGAGCACAAAAAAAAAATTATTACCTTTTGATGATGTTTCGTTCTCATTTTTTTTGACAATAATTTTTTAGGAAAATAATTGATGGCGGTGAAGTGTTACTTAGTCCAAATAAATCATTTAAATACGAAAAGCAAAATAGTTCGATAAAAAACACATATATTGCCTTCTCTCACCCACCACGCTTAATTCTTTAGACTCAAATTGTTAAGGTTATTATTTACTCAAAATTTAACAAAAAAAGTATAGCAGTATTATGGTTTAAGTAACCTACATTATTGTCTTTGCGACCAATTTTTTTGAACTATATTCAATGATCTCACATAGGCTCTAGGATCACGTCTTAGCCGTTTGACTTTAAATGCTAAAATATAAAAAATCTGATATAGATAGAATGTAAATCAGGTTTGTCTATTTAAACCTTCATCAACCGACTTAACAAAAATGGTATTATACGTGAGGACGTTCTCACCATAAACGAAAAGGTCATTTGTCAATAGGAGTCTGCCCTCTATTATGTAAAATATATATTACATATAGGTATAGACTATATCATTTAATCGGTTAACTTGATATGTAGTTATACTATGAGTATGAGTTTTTTCACAAGAGGAGCATTTCATTCGAGCAGCACTACAAAAAAAAAAAAAAAAAAAAAAATGTTTTAGTAGTTTACTAAAACAATCACCATCAGATTGTCGCCTGAAAACATAAGAGGGTGATAAAATCATCAAAAACAATTATTATAGTTATTATATGTAGAGATAAAATATATGATCAAATTTGAGGGTTTCGACATTCATTTACTAACAATTCAAAAACAAATAAAAAAACTTAAGCGCTGATTCCTACAAGGTCATGCATATTAGGAAAATATACAATCATTCTTAAATAGGAACCATACATACAACAAATTTCTAACCGCATCAAACAGTGAATTTTTTATGTGGAGTCTACTGAAAACATAAGGGCGAGGTAATTAAATATCATGTGAATAATGTTATTGAGCTACATCATTGTCACCAAAATATACAACAAAATAACTTCAATATATCACTGGTTGAATAACTGTACATACATTTAGATAACGATTATGATAATTGTTCAATCGTTTGATCATATGTTCAAACTTCAAAGATAATGACAATTGATAGCATTGATGTACTAGTCCATAACTCTTATGGAAACCTCCCATGAACCCATGCGCAGCACAGCATAAGGATTCTTGTGTGTGGTTGGTGAGCGATTACCGATGAGGATCATGCATTGATTAGAGCGACGAGTGTGAAAATTATTGTGTTTGTGTGGTGTTGTGTTTGTGTGGTGTTGTGTGTGTTGTGTGTTGAGTTGGACACTACAACATTGCATAGGTAGGGTGGATATCACAACCTCTATGGTTCTACTCTTGAACATTATGTTCTAGCTATAGTGGTTAAAGGACCAGTACATGGGCACCTGGGCCGCAGCCTGATACCTCAAATTCTGGAGGCGTGGAACGACAACGCGACAACCGATTGAATTTATCAAGGGCAGGTCCAGTATTTGACGTTTCGACCTCGTTTTCTTGTGGCGACAAGTTTCGGACTGCAAGGTTAGGGTCGTGTACTTGTGGTTTAAGAGACTTGACTCTTCTGGTCGAGGTTGTCGATTTGAATATGTGCTTGCACGGAGGAGGGTTTAATCTACTCAGTTATAATTCAGACGAATAGATAATACACCATTTTTTTTTTCCTGCTATTTAATGAACCAACAATCACTAAATCACTCTAACCTCCTAGTTACTTGTCCCCGTTATTCATTTTATGTAAAAAAAAAAAACACTCGAAAAAACATGTTCTCATCACTGTTATTGAAGATATCTATGACATTTTCATTATAAACATAATAAGCCAAATTCATTGAAAATGATAATGAATCTTTATCAATGAAGAAAATGACATTAGTATTATATGTACAACATATCTTACACTATTTTAATATATCTTCACTCAAAATAAACAATTAAAAAAAAAGTATCCCTCGTTATCTTCATCCTTAATGGTATCTTTCTATATCTAAGTGGAGCAAAAAAAAAAAGAAATACAATTTGACTGAACAAATGAATAAAGTTATGTTCTTCGTAAAAAGTATAAAAAAAACATACTATCTCTAACGCAAAAAAAATTATCACTGAAATAAAGAAATATATGTATGAAACGATAATCATTCTATTATTTTCTCTCATTGCTATAATAGAAAATGATAAAAATAAAAAAAATGTAAAGTCAGTCTTACCGACAAATTTTTTTTTTCTTCGAAAAACACATACTATTAACAATTGAGAATTTGAGAGAACAATACTATGTTCAAGATTTTATTTTTTCCGAGATGAAACTAAACAAGGGCCAATTTTTTTTTCCTAATAAATATGTACTCCTCTATCAGGTTGAATGAGACAAAAGGTGCTCAACACACTCCAAACGACGAAGTGTTTAATTATCATGCTAAATTAGTAAATTGTTTGTAGGTACAATATTGTTTTTGAGGACAAGATAAGAAAATGAACAATTGAGAGATCAATACTATCTTTGAGTGAACTTAATGCTTTATGAAACAAAGCAAAGGTCATGTGTAAGCCTTGTGCATTTTTCCTACCTTATCAATAATTACACATTGAACTTAGTTTCTTCAAGCATCAAAATACTACTCCCCTCTTGACTATTCATTTCCTCATCTTGCTTATCCTAAAAAACCCTCTTTATAGTAATTTATACCTATAAGCAATTTAACATGATAATCAACCACTTCATCAGTTGGAGCGAGTCAAGACTATACCGTCTGTTCCATTTGACTGAATGGTAGACTTACACCAAAGACTCTCATTCCAAATTGGGATTCTATTTTCCTGCAGTTCGAATAAAAAGTTATAATTGTGAAACAAGAAATTTGTTATTTGCTTCGATGTAATGAATCTCCTTCCAAGGCTGGTCAGTAATTGGCATGGGGAGCTCCCCTCAGCCTGGGAGCCTCCCTGGCGAACTGGCCCGACAACCCTCTGGTGGGTCCAAAGCATTATAGTTGGAGGTAGGGGTATTAGGCCTGAAATGGGTTGGGCAATGCCCATAGTCTACAGAAGGTCATGGCCATGAACGGGAAAAAGTGTTATAGGTCCCTCTTATCTTTGGAAAATTGGCGACCAATCTGGGATACCGATCTTGCAAGATGGGCGGCCAAGGGCAACCACCCTTTTAAACGTTGTAAGGTCGGGAGCTAAGAGTCACACCCAAAGCAGAACCATCGTAATTGGTTGCTTAGTGAGACACTTAGTTCGCCATTGCAACAAGAGGAGCAGCCAACCGGCTAGTACGACATTGCCATAGCGAGAGGAGCATTGTGCAACTGCCTGCACCTTCTTCTTCTTCTTCTTCCTATGTGGAGAGAGAGAGAGAGAGAGAGAGAGAGAGAGAGAGAGAGAGAGAGAGAGAGAGAGAGAGAGAGAATGCTTCGTAAATACATCCCCTTCCCACCTCCCCCTTCTTCTTCTTTTTCTTCTCTCTTCTTGACATTCGACTTGCCACTTTCTTGCAGTGCAGTTTGAACTCGACCTCCCCCTCACTGAACAACCCCCCCCACACCCATCGCTGTACTCCCCTCGATTTCTTCTTATTTATTTTTCTTCTTCTTCTTCTTCTTCTTCTTCTTCTTCTTCTTCTTCTTCTTCTATCTTTACGAAGGTTAACTTTGACATACTCCCACTCCCTCCCACCTTGACCATCAACCCCCCTTCTCCATCATCACCTCCCCCAAAGAGAGAGAGAAAATGCTTCGTAAAACTGTTCATACATCCCCTTCCCACCTCTCCCTTCTTACCTCTCCCTTCTTCTTCTTTTTCTTCTCTCTTCTTGACATTCGACTTGCCACTTTCCTACAATGCAGTTTGAACTTGACCTCCCCCTCACTGAACAACCCCCCCCACACCCATCACCATACTCCCCTCGCTTTCTTCTTCTTCTTCTTCTTCTTCTTCTTCTTCTTCTTCTTCTTCTTCTTCTTCTTCTTCTTCTTCTTCTTCTTCTATCTTTATGAAGGTTAAATTTGACATACTCCCTCTCCCTCCCACCTTGACCATCAACCCCCACTCTCCATCATCACCTCCCCCATCACCCTACCCAATTGCCGTCTTCTTCTTCTTTTATCACCCTACGTCCTGAACAACATTTTCCGTCGTTTCCCCCCCTCAAATCTTTATGAGGGTCAACTCTGAGTTCCCCTCTCCACCAACACCATCTCCTCTCACCCTATTCTACTTCGACTTTCCCCCTCCACCACCAACGTTTCCCCTTGCCTACTTCAACCATGCCCATTCAGACAATGACCCTGATTCCAATGACAACTGTAGAGCGTCATCAGATTAGTGCATAACACAAAAAAAGATATGGTTTGGTATTCCCCTTTTTCCTTTTGGATTCTGTTTTTTATTTCTTGTTTAGCGGAAACAAAATCGTGCTCCTTTT